>JADRCH010000175.1:275336-432690 GCA_019843965.1 Rhynchomys soricoides
TGATAGAGGAAATGTATGGGATGGTGGAGGGCAGATGTAGGGGAAGAAGTGGGCAGAGAGAAGAGAGGGGAAGCTGAGGTCAGGATATAATGTTAATTAATTTTTAAAAATAAAACAAAGATGATTTAAGGCTGCTATTTTCTCACTTTGACTGTTTAATCTAGATTTTAAAGAACACTGTAACAGTCACATTACCTCCCTTTGATTTTCCAGTTTTTGCATCCTCAGCTAATGCGCACCTATAATCTTACATTATTTATTCTTCTAAGCTCCTGAATGGATGTATATTTGTATATATATGCACTAATCATTTAATGAAAATAGCAGACATAAATTGGCATTAGCCCCATATAATGGACAATAAATTTTGAAGACAACATATGCCTATTGGTTCGTAACAATTTTACTTTTGTTGCACAGTTTTTTATATATGACAGCTGGGATCAGTTTGAACAAGTGACTTAATCCCTTGTTAAACTCTGTTAAAAATTTCTAAAAAAAATGTACTTAATATTTTTCCTGTATAATGCTTGCTGTGCTATCCAAGAATGGAGAGAACAAAGTTGTTGTTTAGGTACAAACAAATAACTTCAAAAACAGGGATAGACAAATTAACAAATAGAGTTTAGGCACACAGATTCATGCTCATACAACAGACAAAGATAAGGAAGACACAACAATTTAAATCTTAGTGAAGTAGACAACTTAAATATTAGCTTGGTCAAATGGTACTGAGCAGAAGTGTGTTATTGCTTCCAACACTTAAAGAAACACCTAAACATTTGGTAACTCTTGAGTTTATTATTAAAGTGATCAAAGGAACAGGATAATGAACAAGTAACAGGACAAAATTGCTGCCAAGACTGAGGTGAAAAACAGACAATTCATAGATGAACTTCTTGCTGTTTTAGATGTTTAAAGAATGTACAGTCAGCCTACATATTTGAAAACAGCAACTTATGACAAAACAATATGACAAAATAGAAGATCTATTTAAGGCTAAATAATGAAAGCAGAAGACTATAAGAGCCAGCAGAAATTTAGAGAAAAGATCCATTTCTAAACAGTCATCTGATTAAGACTCACTCAAGCACTCAGTAAATAGTCACTGAATGAATTAAAGAATGATACAGTAATTATATTTTCAGCCAAAATTTACCCTGCAACAGTTTAGACTCCCAGAAAGAGAAAATCTGCATGACATGATAGCATGAAAATTTATACAACTGCCCTTTAGAAGAACATTACTTAGCATAATTAAAGCATATATATTTTTATGAAAGAAATAAAAAAACATTAGAAAATAATAAAGTAGATTTGATAAAAACAGTGGGGAGAGTCTATATATTCAGTCAAATATGTAGACTTATTTTTCAATGATGATGATTCAATATACTTTGATTCTTTAACCCTGAAAATAGAAGAACTAACAAATAACAACAGTCATAGATGAAAACAAAATGTTACTAGGATATAATTCTAAAGGAACTGTTAAAACCTTTAATTGTTTCACGGTAAGCTATATACAAGAAACATCCCAAGGCACCACGAGACTGAGAACACAGGGGGATAGGGAGGGACTTGCAATTTTGAAATAGCACTTTCAAATTAATGTTTACAATATTTCAATGACACATATTATGTATTATTTTAAATTTATATTGAAAATAGATCCTTTCATACAATTCATTCCAACCATCATTTTTCCTACATCCTTTCCTCCAAGCTTTGACCCCAAACTACAAACAAACTATAAATTTTACAAGATGTATGCATCACTTTTTCATCCATGCAACCATATATTTGATACGAAGAAAGGATTTATTTTATCTCCCAGTTTTAGCTGGAATTGTTAATATTGGTCAAAATGGCATGATAAATTATATAAAAACTGGTGTTCTTTAGATTTCTACGGACCAGAATCAGAAGTCATTGGAATGGAGGACAGAATACACAATCATCCCTTTGGTCATCTATCTATCCACCAAGAAGATCTCATGTTCAGTGGTTCCACAGTCTCCCAGATCAGGCCAAGTTGCACAGCGTAAAATATTCAAACTGAGATCCTGTGGAAAATATTTCATAGCCACACCTTTGTAAGTCATTGTTAAGGCAAAATATTAAACAACTTTACATTAACCTGACCTTATCTTAGGTTTATTTTTAAGAAACAAAGGAACCGAGTTACAAAAGAATAAGGAAACCACTAAAATGAGAATCAGGCAGGTACCAGTTTTCTGGTTAGGGAGAGAAGATTCCATGAAGAATTCATTCTCTTCCGGTAAATGTTTAAGGGCAGAATGAACAAACAGCACAATTACAGAGTGCCTTGTCTGACTTTTGCAAAGAACAAGAAGGAGGCCCCTGAGCTGGGATGTGTTAAAGGAAGGATGCTGGTCAAACAGCTTCTCTGCTCAGATTTCTAAATACTTTATGACAATTGACGCTGTGTGCTTTGTAATTGGGCCTGATGGTTGTATAATTACTTTGTCTCAACAAACACTGTAATTGTGAATAGGTTTTATTTTGTCAGTTGTGTTTTTCTTGTCAGCTTTTCCTTTGGGCCCCTGCGGCTGCGGCAACTGGATGAAAATGTGTTTGTCAGAAGGAATGTACTCTAGATTGTTTATCTTCCTTATATCTGGTTCAGTCAGCTTTGCGGAATAGGCATTGTTGTTCATCCTCCAGCTCCCCAGGAACACAATTAATGCCTTCACTGAATTCACCTCTCCTACCTAGCAATTGGAGATTAATGTTATTGTGAAGCCTGTGTCAACTCTTCCTGGAAAAGACGGCTCAACCAAAAAACAGAGAAAGTCTTTAGAGACAAGACAAGGGCCTGGCTTCCTCTTGTCTGAGGCTTGTTAGATCAGCATGATTTATGTAACTGCTCAAGTAACACCATTTCTTCTGTGTATATGTTACATGACTCAGAAAACAAATGTAGAATGATTCTGTGTATCCCAACCTTACTTCTGATGCCTTCAAAAAAGTACCAACTGTCATCTCACCTCTGCCTAATATTAGGGTGGCATAATCCTTACACGCAGCCACTCTCCTCATCTAGGCACCAGAGCATGTACTGTGGCTGATTTTTAAATAACAAAACATTTGAAAAATGCAAATGTGAGGCTGACTGTTTATAACACTCACTAGACAGAGGATATAAGTATTTGAATTTTGCTATATGCATAAACTCCTACACCATGACCAGGACTAAACGTGTTTATTGCCTTTCGATAATACTACGAAATAAATTGTGTTTCTTTGATTGTACCATAATTAAGCACATGCAACTATTCCAAAAATGAATTTCTTAAAATTCTGGTCATCTTTAATTATGCCATGTGCACCTGATATTTATCTATAACAGTATAAACTTGATTGTTTTCAAGATACACAGAAGAGTATGTTTAGTTTTGTTTGGTTAGTTGGTTCCTTGTTTGATTTGGTTATGTTTAATCTTATTGTAAGTTAGCTAACATTGTCCTGAGCAATAAGCAGAAAAAACATTATCTAGTAAGTTAGCCCAATTCAAATACTTATTCATTGAAAACAGAACAGGACAATAATATTTGAATTAAACCAAGTATATATACATCTTTGATATTTATTTTTACAGATAACCCTATGGATACTTTTTTTGAGAAAAGAATGATAACATATTCAGTGACTCTCTGATATTCCTGTAATTTTAAAACATATTATATATACTTATTATAATTCTAGGTCAATATCAACATTATTTAATATATTTTATATATTAAGTATAATATATTTAATTTTATTTTATTTATATTATAAATAATGAAGAGTCTTCAAGTATATTAACAAATTCAAAAAAGTTCTTTGTGAATAATCTACAAATTAAATATCATTGCAAAGAATGGTATACAAAGAAACATGTATTCCAGTGCTCATTATTTGACTAGAATAAAATAGAGTATAGCAGCTTTATGTGACCCTTGATTTTAATTTTTCTCTTTAAATCCAGTGCTCTTCCTGATATAGAAACTGAATTGTTTTGTTTAAGGGTACTAGAAAACACCCAGATATGGTCATTTATGCCTATAATCCAGGTATTCTCTGGCCAACAAAACAGGACTTTTGTGAGTTCAAAGCCATTCTATGACAATGAGAATTAGGCCATCCAGGACTATATAATAAGATCTTGTGTGTATAAATAAATAAGCAAACAAAAGGCAAATAAATATGAAAACAGGAACACAAAAGACCATCAATGAAACAGAATTATGTGACAGTGTAAGATAATTTATTGGAATTAAGTAGTTGGGCTCTATTGATACTGGTACAAAGAAACAGCATACTGGAAAAGGATAACTGGATATGGATTGAAACACATTGTGTGGAGTTTCTCAGGAATAAGGACAAGAGTGATTTTCATGGTTCATGTATTAATCATTAAATCTAGACACTTTAGCAGTCAGCATTAAGGTTAGTCTCAACAGGTAACACATTTTTCAGCCCCTAGAATAATTGACCAGATAATCGAGCCAGGCTTCAGTCTATGTCAAAGATGTGGCCATGGAATCAAATACAACAGCTTTCTGATTGGAAATCTCTGAGACTTTAAGTTGTTAGGTTATAACCACAGTAGGGAGAGATGATCACAGCTTACTGGGTTTGGTTGATCTGGATTGAATAGAGCATAGAAACTATTTATTCTACAGTTAAATGATATCAATACACTAAAAACATTGCAGACTGGGAAGTGGTGGTGCACGCCTTTAATGCCAGCACTAGGGAGGCAAAGGCAGGCAGATTTCTGAGTTCGAGGCCAGCCTGGTCTACAGAGTGAGTTCCAGGACAGCCAGGGCTACACAGAGAAACCCTGTCTCAAAACGACACCTTCTCTCCCACCACCCCCCAGCCAAATTTTTTTTTGCAGAAAACAATTTCAGGATCCAGTTTTTGAAGTTGATGGAAATAAAAGTAATGACTATAAGAATTTTGTAGAAATGCATTTAATGTGGTAAAAATGACAAGGCAGTGGATCTGGTTAATTGTGATACCTCTCGACAAATTTGAATTTGCTAGTTGAGCCACATCATACTAAAATGATTACATAAATCTAATAGATAAATTAGATATTAATTTACTCTTTTCCTTGAAATGTTCTTTCTTTTTTAACCTTTGGGAATAAATGTGCTTTTCTCAATGAGTCTGATGGCTGATTTGCTCAGCAGTGTAATAGACAACCAGTGTCCCTCGAGATCCAATAGATGAAGTGATTATCTTGGTACTGTGTTTAAGAATACAGAACTGTACTAAAAATGCAGTATTCGATTTTGGGATGTGGGAGTGTAAGGAAGGATCATTAGAACTGAAATATATCAAGACCAAAGAAAATTAATTTCACTCAATATCGCATTAAAAAAATAGTCTCATTCTGAAGTACTTGTTCATACCACCTCTCCCAAGTTTGCCTTCATGCTGTTTTAATTATGATAGAGGTTACTAGAGAGTTCCTAAGGATGAATTCTTCAAAATAATGGTATTATACTAGTTTGACAAGTGAGACTACAGAAAGAGTAAAGTAAAGCTTTTTTTTTTTTTTTCTAATACTATTATAAGTCAGAAAACTTGTGAATCCCAATATTCAGGCTCATGCACCTGGTGGTAATCAGCGTTCAATAGCCATACCCTGAAATAGCCTTCATAGGAAAAAAATTAGCATACTTCATTAGTCTGAGAAACCATGACCTCATTCATCCCTGATGATCAGCAATAATCTGTCGACCTATCATAAATAAACTTAAAACAGGGCAGTTCTCCACTATTTCACAGATAAGAAATAAAAAAGATGCACTTTGGTTAATATGCAAAAAAGAGACACTTTTTTTCTGAATTTGTGATGGAAACAAATATGCTATCTAAGTAATATGGAAATTTTGAAGGAAGCATGCTAGAGAAAAAAGCAGAATCTTGTTTTATATGGAGGCATCTTCCTGTCACTTCACTTAATGGTAAATACAATTAAAGAGGTCAGCAAGCTGTCTAGAATACTACCCCTAAAAATCACAGGTTTTATTTAAGATAACTTACTTTTCCTGCCATTCAGTCTCTGCTTCGCTGCCTGTAAGGGGTAATAGGCTGTGATTGCAACCAGTTGATCCTGAGAAGGCAAATAGGCAGGATTCCTGAGAGAGAATAAGCCTGGCAATAACAGATTATTGGGAGACAGCTTCAGTGAGACAGCTCCTTTAATGGGGGTCTGGGAGAACAAAGGTTTTTAAACCTTTGGTGGGTGAATAGGGGAATTTTAGGTGAGTGTATATCACTGGCAAGGGCTCAGGTGCTGGATATGCCTCATTAGCATAAGGAGGATTTTCAGGTGCTGCGATCATTATTTTATAAGAAGGGAAGCTCATGTATCATCCATGTTACAGCATCCACACAAGAAGTCTGAGTTGCCAATTTTTCTCCAAAGTAATCTTAAATCCATGCTGTAAAGACAGAGAAGGCAGGTGTGTTCCTTCATCTTTATGGTGAATTGATTTATAATCAATGTCAAAATAGTTGAGGATCAAACTAAGTATCTGTGCTCTACAGGATTCTTCTAACTCTTCATTTGTATGCATTTAACCTTATGGAGGAGGTAGGGGAAAGACTGAAGGAGCTGAAGATGTTTGCAACCCCATAGGAAGAATAACAATATCAACCAACCAGAACCCTCAAGCAGAGGATGGCCTTATTGGGCATCACTGGCAGGGGAGCCCCTCAGTCCTGTGAAGGCTAGATGACCCAGGGTAGGAGAATGCTAGGGCGCTGAGACAGGAGTGGGTGGACAGGAGGAGGAGCACCCTCAGAGAGGCAGGGGGAGGCAGGAGGGGATAGGGAGGTTGTGGAGGAGAAACTGGTAAGGGGGAAAATATTTGAAATGTAAATAACTAAAATAATCTATTTAAAAATGGAAAAAAAGAATGTATCTTTCTTATTGACTCCATCAACAATATAGAAGGTCTTATTTTCTGTCAGTTATCCTAGAAAGTTCTGTGTTGTCCTTAGGGAATGATCTAAATTTACCTTTGTCTCTCATCTTGAGTATTTCAATCTTCTTTTGCATATTAACTGCTTATATTTTCTTCAATAAATAACAAGAAAAATATTAATTACATCCAATTCTTTATCATCAACGGACAGTACACCCTTATTTAGTCAAATCTGTTTAAGATTTATTTTCAAATAATTAAAAAAATGACTTTAGTAGTTTTGTTTTGGCATGGATTACATTGTTTATTATTGTTTAATTTTATATATTCTTTTAATAGGTAAGTTATGACTATATTGTTTTTTATTGGTTATTTTATTTATGTACCTTTAAAATATCATCCTTCTTCCCAGTTTTCCCTCCACAAACACCCTATCCCCTTCCTCTATCCCCTGAACTATGAGGATGCTCCCCCACCCACACACCCACTTCTGCCTCAGTGCCCTAGTATTCCCCTATGTTGGAGCATCATGCTTCCTTGTGAACCAAGGGGCTCCATTCCTATTGATGCCAAATAAGGCCATTCTCTGCTAAATATGCAGCTAGAGCCATGGGTCCCTCGTGTATACACTTTGGTTGGTGGTTTAGTCCCTGTGAGCTCTGGGGGGAGGGGAGGACTGGTTTGTTGAGATTGTTGTTCTTCCTATGGGGTTGCAAACAGCCTAACTCCTTCACTGGGGTCCTCATGCTCAGTCTGATGGTTGACTGCATGCATTCACATCTGTATTGTTCAGGCTCTCGCAGAGCCTCTCTGTTGTTAATGTACTTAGAATTACAAGAAAATGAATAGACTCTAAGAACTAAGGAATAACTGTCCTAATGTTTTATTTCTACGGGTAATAAGATTAAGTTATCTCTAATCATAATTTTAGATGTGTCCATTAAAATTGTTTTATATTATAAATTTCAGTGATGATTATGAGTTATTACACTTATTAGTAAGTCTACTTTTCAGCTGAAAAGGCAACAATATAGACATTATATTAATATGTCAAATATGATTATTGCAAGAAATTAAAGCATTTTAACTTGGAACACGACTTCAATTCAAAAAGTATAAGAACTTACTTATAAGAGACATAAATGAAGGTAATGGAGATAGGTGCTGATGAGAAGACTCTTCCTAAGGGACATGAAGCTATGATAGGCACCAAAGTAGAAATGTTATGGCTTACTATGGTGTAAAAACGATTATATAAGGTTTACAGCATGATCTTGATGCAAAAACTCATTTGCATCAAACAGCTTCATGAATTAAAAAGAAGTATTGCCATGGAAAAACACTGAAAAAGCTACTAAGGCTCTCTTCAATCTCAGGACAGAAAAATACGTCATATATTGGTGGATTATTAAAAGACAAGATAAATGTTTAGATCAAAATCGCAATACTGTTGTTGAGTTTCATGTTGTTGGATCACTATCAGTGAACCTTTGGAGCCTTCATTTTCATAAGTCAACCATTTCCCTGCCCATAAATCTTCAGAGGGAATATTTTTGTAACGTATGTCATTATCAATGATGCTAATACAGTTTACACATCACTGTGTTCTACTGCTTCCACAATGTTTTTGTCTATTTGCTTTTCTTTTGAGTCAACCTTGGGATACTTAAAACAAGGGTTTTCTAAGTGACTCACGCCAAGATGGTGGAATTCTGTGTAAGTAGATAAACATCACAGAATCATGTGTTTCTTTTCTTTACACAAAGTAGTTATTCACATATATTATTTTAAAATTAAAGGGCAACACTTTGTCAGAAATCAAACTTTTAGTTTCTTTTTAATTGTACTGACAGGGATTGAACCCTGAGAGGAAAAACACTCTATCACAGAAATACATATGCAGATTTTAGTGTAATGATATGAAATGTCACTCAGGGTAGACTGGAACTTGCTCCTCTTGACTGCATCTTCTGGGTATCGGGATGAGGATGATAGGCAAGTCCCACCTGCCTGGCAAGAACAATCTTCCTTATGGAATAGCTACCAGGAAAAATTGTAATGAATCGTTTCATTTCTTACTTTTGCCAAGATCTCTCTTCTTGAAGGTAAGAGGCTCCTCTACTGACATGTCCTTGTGGAAAAATAACTTGTTTATTTACATACACACCAGGATATACAAAACATTTATAGAGTTCATATTTTTGTTGTCACATAATTTCAGAATAGCATAGTTAATAATGCTATCATGCGTGATTCTCTCTTTTGTTTTCTATACATATTTTGCCTATTTAGTATTTTTATTCAGCTCTATTTACATGTTATCAATGTCCTAAGATGTGAAAACTATTAAAAGAGACCATTTAAAAACTAGATTAATAAAAGATGACAAAATTCATTACTGATAGTTTTGAATTACTAACCGGGGGTATAGTATAATTTTTATCTATACATAGTTATGACACAATAGTGTAGGAAATTTTCCATTGCAATGAATGAAGAAATTTATGCCATCTCTCAAGATTATAAAAATCAGTTATGTCTTGATTTGTTAACCAGCTAAGGCAGAAGTGTTATATTAGATATAATATAATACCTTAAAATCATAAGTATACTTCTATTTACATAAGATTGATTTATTTTTAAATAAAATCATTGATATATTTGGACATTTAAAATATGAGTATAGGACATTTAAATTAATTATTTTGTAACAAACACAAATGATTAAGTATTAGGAAATAAAAATATCTATTTACGCCAATGAATCCTTTCAGATCTATTGACAAGTAAATGCTAGTGCTTAGATCCAGACCCTAAATTTCCTACAAGGTCTATTTTTATTGTTTGTCAATGAATGACAGTAATAGGTAATTATTCACTGATTTCTAAGGTCCAAAAATACTTACTAAGGTCACAGATTGAGAAAGTAGTATTTTCTCCCTTGCTTAGTTACTTGTAGCCAGTGTACGTTACTTTAAAATATAAATGTTTCCATCAAACAATCCAAATCTATGTCCTACAGACAAATGCTGAATGCTTTAGGTTCCACTGGTTCTTAAATTCTTTCCTTGTTTTCACTTCACTTGTAATTTTACGTTTATTTGATTAAAGATAAGCCAAAGAACTAAGGCAGATGGTCTGAAAAGTTATGTTTCATATTTCTATAAAATTTATTATAATCAGTCATTTTAAAGAAGGATTTTTTAAAAAGCTTCCTAGAATACTAAAACATGTTTATACAAAATAGTTGAATATCACAAGAAATACATAATATAAAAGCTAATTCTATAAAAATGTTATGACTTATTTAAAATTATGAGTACAATGGATTAGATACAAATTAATTTCCAAGTAAAAGCCTCTGAAAATAAAATCTTAAGATATTTATATAATCACAAGAACTATAATTAGTTCATATTATTATATTAACTAAATCAGTTCTTACAAATTCAGTCGTCTTAAAACATTTATTTTCTCTAATTCAAGTGAATAATATAAATATGAACTCTTGATAAGAATGAAGCCATTATCCCAGTATTGAGCTCATTTAGGTTCATTGCGGACATCAAATAATGCTATCTAATTAATTAGAATGACAGGAAACTGCATGACACATTTCTTATGGCTGGCTGGTTTAACATTCTAAAACCCTCCTGTTGATTAGAACTTGCATGTTTTAAATAGAAAAGGCTGTTAGACATCCCATCTGTTGTGTAACAAGCTTTGGGGAGAAAAAAATTTAAAAAGGTACTCTCAAGTCTTGATGAGTTCAAGTCAGCAGAACAAGACACATGTAATGTGTTATCTGATACACAATAACACAGGCAGGCTAATTGCTTTCAAATATTTCCTGTTTCTTATCAAGCTACAATTAAGTAAGAAGACAATCTGAAATCTTCTTCATTTGACCCATTTTTGTCATATTGCAGAACACCCAAATGAAGTTCAAAGTTTTCGCCTGTGTAAAATGGATACAGTTGAAGAAGCACACTTCAATACTTGCATTAGATTCAGCATATTATGACATAATATAGACTTTCCAATTGTGTCTCTAATCATGTGACTACAGTGAAAGACACTTGTTAAAAAGCAATATTTTAAAATGTTATGATTCAATTTGTGGCTAAAATGAGTCATAAAAATACTGTGCTTTATATGTCTCACACATATTTGACAAGAATGCACACATCAGATTAATCACATATTTAATTCCACCTGAAGCAGGCTGAATTTAAATTTACCACATCTTAAGTAATAACATATGTAGTATTTGAAAAAATTCAACATCCCTTCATGATAAAAGTCTTGGAAAGATCAGGAATTCAAGGCCCACACCTAAACATAGTAAAAGTAATATACAGTAAACCAGTAGGCACATCAAACTAAATGGAGAGAAGCTTGAAGCAATCCCACTAAAATCAAGGACTAGACAATGCTGCTCTCTCTCTCCATATCTCTTCAATATAGTACTTGAAGTTCTAGCTAGAGCAATTAGAAAACAAAAGGAGGTTAAAGGGATACAGATTGGAAAGGAAGAAATCAAAATACCAATATTTGCAGATGATATGATCTTATACTTAAGTGATCAGAAAAACTCTGCTACAGCTGAAAAACAACTTCAACAAAGTAGCAGGATATAAAATAACTCAAACAAATCAGTAGCCTTCCTATACTCGAAGGATAACCAGGCTGAGAAAGAAATTAGGGAAAGGACACCCTTCACAATTGTTGCAAACAATATAAAGTAACTTGGTGTGACTCTAACCAAACAATTAAAAGATCTGTATGACAAGAAGTTGAAGTCTCTGAAGAAAGAAATCGAAGAAGACCTAAGAAAATGGAAAGATCTCCCATGCTCATGGATTGGCAAGATTAATAAAGTAAACATGGCCATTCTGCCTAAAGCAGTCTACAGATTCAATTCAATCCTAATCAAAATTCCAACTCAATTTTTTATAGACTTAGAAAGAACAATTCTCAAATTCATTTGGAATAATGAAAAACCCAGGATAGCAAAAAATTATTCTCAACAGCAAAAGGACTTCTGGGGGAATCATCATCCCTGACCTCAAGCTGTACACTGAATCTAATAGAAGAGAAAGTGGGGGAAAGTCTCAAACACATGAGCACAGGGGAAAAGTTCCTGAACAAAACACCAATGGCCTATGCTCTAAGATCAAGAATTGACAAATGGGACCTCACGAAATTACAAGCTTCTGTAAGGCAAAGGACACAGTCAATAGGACAAAAGGACAACCAACAGATTGGGAAAAGATCTTTACCAATCCTGAGTCTGATAGAGAGCTAGTATCCAATATATATATCAAGAAGTTAGACTCCCGAGAATCTAATAACCCTATTAAAAAATGGGGAACAGAGTTAAAAAGAAAATTCTCAACTGAGGAAACTCATAGGGTTGAGAAGCACCTAAAACAAAGTTCAACATCCTGAGTCATCAGAGAAATGCAGATCAAAACAACCCTGAGATTCCACCTCACCCCAGTCAGAATGTCTAAGATCAAAAACTCAGGTGACAGCAGATGCTGGCAAGGATGTGGAGAAAGAGAAATACTTCTTCATTTCTGGTGGGATTGTAAGCTGGTACAACCACTCTCGAAATCAGTTTGGCAAACCCTCAGAAAATTGGACATAATACTACCTGAGAACCCATCTATACCACCCCTGGGCATATACCCAGAAGATGCTCCAACATGTAATAAAGACACATGCTCCACTAAGTTCATAGCAGCCATATTTATAATAGCCAGAAGCTGGAAACAACCCAGATGTCCCTCAGCAAAAGAATGGATATAGAAAATGTGTGAAATTTACACAATGGAATACTACTGAGCTATTAAAAACAATGACTTTATAAAATTTGCAGGCAAATGGATGGAACTTGAAAAATATCATCCTCAGTGAGGTAACTCAGTCACAAATGAACAAACATTATATGTACTCACTGATAAGTGGATTTTAGCCCAAAAGTTCAGAATACCCAAAATTCATTTCACTGCACCTGTTGGACTGTGTGTGAGTTCCCAGAAGGGACAGAAGGAGCTGAGAGAGTTTGCAGCCCCAGAGAGTGAGCAACTATGTCAACTGGCCTGACCCCCCTGTGCTCCTGAAGACTGGACCACCTACCAAAAAATACGCATGGAGGGACCCATCTTTCAGGCCACATATGTGGCTGACAGGGCCTTTTTGGCCACCGTGGGGAGAAGAGGTCCTTGGGCCAGAGGGTGTTAGATGCCCCAGTATAGGGGAATGCCAGGGAGTGAAGAAGGGACTGGGTGGGTGGGTGGGTGAATACCCTTATAGAGGCAGAGGGAGTGTGGAGGGTACAGAGGATTTTCAAAGGGGAGAGCGGGAAAGGGGGAAACATTTGAAATGCAAATAAATTATCAAAAAAAAAAAAAGAACAGATACACTGTATTTTCTACATATTCGGTTAAAATCAACAATTAAAGAAAATTTCTGTCAAAGCAATATTAGTTCATATGCAGAATGGTCATGTATATTGAATATAAAAGTAGGATTGTCCTAAATATAATAGAAGAAAATTATAAATGTGTAATAAAAGTAACTTTTTTCATTTAATTCCATCATAAATGACATCATTGATTTGAAAATACAAAATATCATCTATTAACATCGTATTTGTCAAAGATTAAACCAGAATTTTGATTAGGAACTGTGATGGACATAAGAAAATAATAATAGCTAATGTCCAACAACAACAACAACAAGAACAGAATTCTAACTATTTAGCTCAAATTTCCCAAATGCCATACATATCCAGTTACTTTTTATTTTACCTTCTGGCTTCTACTGCTAACCATTTCATTGTGTTTAAATTATTTTCCAATTTCCCCAAGAAAATACCTTTCATCTCACCACTCTCACCTCTTGAGAGCCATCTTTACCTCCTCATTCTCTTGTCTTTATCCTACAGAGAAAATGAGCTACGTAAAGCAGAATGGGAATTAATCAGATTTGATAACCTGGTGAGTGCTCTTTTTCAAGTGGCAAGAGTACCATCTTTGCCTTCATAGGGTAAAGGGGAGAAATCACAATAATGTAAAGGCCCTAACAGCTCAATATGATAACCCTGCCTTTTATTATAGACCACATCAGAGGAAAATAAATGCACAAGGTTTTTGGCTCAGGTTAAACTTCTGTCATTCACTTATAGGTGTCCTAGAAAACATTTCTGCTCTCTGAGAAACTTATCTCTGTTTAGTTAGCTCTAAAATGATATCAATATTTGACATAGAATATAATTTTGAGAATTAAAGATCTTAAGTAGTAAAGTGCACTTTGTTGTGATTAAAAAAATAGCCAAAATCTATGCAGAAGTTTCTAATGATGAGTCTTAGGAGTTTTATGGACTTGGTGAAATAGTAATAGATAAGGATATCTGAGTGTACTGTAGAAAGGCACACACACACACACACAGACGTCTGTGCACAACACACAACTGTTTGTACTAGTAGCAGATAAGACCATTAACAACAATGTACCAAAGAGGGAAAACAAGGCATTTAGGAACTTACCGAAGACAGATACTACGATAGTATAAGTCTTCCCATTTTTTCTCTTTCATGAATATCTTTGCTCTTTCAACTCCACTCCAGCCAAATTCTTTACCAGAACCAGTTCCTGGAAATAGGTCTTCTGAATATTAAAAGTGCTTTTGCTGACCCTAGAATGGAGAGTAGGGAGGCCCTATAACTTTTTAAAGCAACAAAACAAAATTACCTTGAAATCAATACTCTAGCTAGTGACTCATTAAACATTTTCACTGGAATTTCAGTTTCTTCTGACAGATTTTTACAAGACTCTTCATGTACAGAAGTATGTAAAAATCAGTACACAAATCAAACATTTAATGATAAAGAATTACAATAAATATATTTTAAAGTCTCTTATGCATGTTGTTATCATTTATTAAAGATGAAAACAAGGTTGTGTGTAAATAAAGTGGATATGCTTACATATTTTATATGAAGAAATTTTGACTGAATATTCAGTACTATAGATATAGCGTGTCTTCAAAATCTGTCAGAATTGAATGACTTGTTAAAATTTACAATTGTCAATGCCACTTCACATAAATACACAGCCAGCACAAATGGCGAAATAAATTGAGGAAAATCTTCACTAAGCCAAAATTAATATTCTTATGAGACTCAAGTTAGCAAATTAATTGAAAATCTGTAAAATACATCATTCTAACATACTGTAAGACAAATGTACATTGATTTGATATAACCATAGTGGGGAATAGTGAGAAAGACACTAAAATATTTGATATATGTAACTAAGCCATTGTGTTTTTAAAAGAGCCAAAAGCTCAGCCTGTCAGTATAATCACCTCATTACAGAACATGCAACAAACTCCAGCCAGCTGTTTTAAGCAGTGCTCATTGTTGGTTTGTGGCAGGATAGCATGCTTGGTGCCATACCTGTATGCTACATAATCAGAGCAGCACTGCAGTGTAGCTGTGTGATGCATTACTGGTGTGTGCTGCAAGAACATCATAAAATTCGTTAAACATTTGATTTTCAATGCAACCTATTGTTTTTGTCAATTTTCACAAGCCTCTGATTCACCAAGCATAACATAAATGGCATCACATGCCAAATATAAGAAGCTGGGCTCCTGGTGAATATTGATAATACAGACATAAAGAGACTGTCTTTATTGCACATTCCATTTTGAGGGAAGATTTGGTGAGAATATGAGCTAAGTTAGAGGAAAGCTAGTAAATTATATAGTCAGTCTCTAACACACAGGCTAGCAAGTCTCTCATGCCAAAGTTCATCTGGGAAGCCACATTTCTAGAGTGCCAACCAGAGACAATGGATTCAAATAGTAATTTTTACATATTGAAAAATAAAGCTGGGTTTCTCACATCTGCTAATTTTATTATTTTCATGGAATCCACAAACAATCCTGAATGGTTAACAGTAAGTAAGTCAGACAAACATGATTATGTTACACAATAAAGCAGAAATAGACAGAGAGAGAGAGAGAGAGAGAGAGAGAGAGAGAGAGAGAGAGAGAGGGAGGATTAAAGCATTTGGATTTGTGGGGTGGTAGGAATTCTATTTTAGTGTCTGAGTTTCACACATATTCTATTTTAGATTCAACTGTTTCACAGGGTGCTATTTTTAATTTAAAAAAAAACTTTGCTTGGCTTCTTAAAAAGGCTCTAATTGAGCAAAGAAGGTAGATGCAAATTCTACCCTGTTGTTTGAATAGGGCACAGATTGAGGCATGCATATGCAAATATGACACACACATACTCTTAGAGTATGAACACAAATATATTTATAATTTGTCTCAGTTGCAAAGACATCGTGGAATTCTCACATGACATATTGTAGTTTTTATTTTTGCTACTTAAATTATATTAAACTTTTAAATGATATTTTAACATAAAACACTTTTTCCATAACCAAATCTGTCCCCTTCCTCAAAAAATTTTAATTACCATTCAAGTCAACTCTGCCCTAGTTCAAAGAGTAAAATCTTTTGTTCTATGAGATCACAAAGGAAAACATAAAGGGTTACTATCTTGGATGCATTAAAATGTTATCCTTGCCGTAGCTTATGCAAAGGCCATACTGAGAAATTGATCAGCACTTGAAAAGGAAGGTTCGAATCAGATGTTTAATGTACTACCATTTCCTTGTGGAAGGACCCAACTATTCTCCAGATCAATTTTCAACCATTTGTGCTTTTCTTTCTTGTTCAGTGTGTAAGATAAGATCGGAGGGTGACCGATCCATGTCAGCTACAAAACTCAGCCTCCTGAATCAGTTAACTTCATCGTGGATAAGTCTTTGGTGATTATGGACATAGTGGAGCACGTGTCTTTATTACGTGTTAGAGCATCTTCTAGGTATATGCCCAGGAATGGAATAGCTGGGTCTTCAGTTAATATAATGTCCAATTTTCTGAGGATTTGCCAAACTGATTTCAAGAGTGGTTGTACCAGCTTGCAATCCCACCAGCAATGGAGGAGTGTTCCTCTTTCTCCACATCCTTACCAGTATCTGCTGTCACCTGAGTTTTTGATCTTAGCCATTCTGACTGGTGTGAGGTGGAATCTCAGGGTTGTTTTGATTTGCATTTCCCTGATGACTAAGGATGTTGAACATTTCTTTAGGTGCCTTTCAGCCATTCGAGTTTCCTCAGTTGAGAATTCTCTGTTTAGCTCTGTTTCCCATTTTTTGATAGGGTTATTTGTATCTCTGGAGTCTAGCTTCTTGAGTTCTTTGTATATATTGGACAGTAGCTCTCTATTGGATGTAGGATTGGTAAAGATCTTTACCCAATCTGTAGGTTGCCATTTTGTCCTATTTACAGTGTCCTTTGCCTTGCAGAAGCTTTGTAATTTCAGTAGGTCCCATCTGTCGATTCTTGATCTTAGAGCATAAGCCATTGGTGTTCTGTTCAGGAACTTTTCCCCTGTGTCCATGTGTTTGAGACTTTTCCCCACTTTCTCTTCTATTAGATTCAGTGTTTCTGGTTTTATGTGGAGATCCGTGAACCACTTGGACTTGAGCTTTGTATAGGGAGATAGGAATGCACCATTTGTTGAAAATGCTGTCTTTTTCCACCCGGATGGTTTTAGATCCTTGGTCAAAGATCAAGTACCATAAGCAGCCATATTTTTAATAGCCTGAAGCTGGAAACAACTCAGCTTTCCCTCAACAGAGGAATGGATACAGAAAATGTGGTACATTTACACAATGGAATACTATTCAGCTATTAAAAACAATGACTTCATGAGATTCGCAGGCAAATGGAACTTGAAAATATCATCCTGGGCGAGGTAACTCAGTCACAAAAGAATGAACATTGTATGTTCTCACTGATAAGTGGTTAGTAGCCCAAAAGTTTGAAATACCCAAGGGTCACTTCGCAGCAACCATTGCGCTGAGCATGAGGTCCCAGATGGAGGAGTTGGAGTAGGGACTGAAGGAGCTGAGGGAGTTTGCAGCCCCATGGAAAGAGCAACAGTGTCAATTGACCTGACCTCCTGATGCATCTGGAGACTGGATCACCAACCAAATAATACGCACGGAGGGACCCATGGTGCTGGCTATATATATGGCAGAGGAGGGTCTTGTTAGCCATCAGGGGGAGGAGAGACCCTTGGGCCTGAAGGTGTTAGATGCCCCAGTATAGGGGAAGGCCAAGGAGGGAAGACCAGAGTGGGTGGGTGAGTGGGGAAATGCCCTCATAGAGGCAGGGGGAGGGGGATGGGATAGGGGGTTTCCAATGGGGAGATCTGGAAAGGGGAAAACAATTGAAATGTAAATAAAGTATCAAAAAAAAAAAAAAGTAATAGGGAAGAGACAGAAGAGGACCACTACTCCGTAGGCAGACCATCAGTCTTAACTACCCTGGATCCCTGAGATTTCGCAGACACTGAGCCACCAACCACGCAGGCAGCCTACAGGAGCTGGTCAGAGGTCCCTGACACATATACAGCAGAGGACTTTCTGGTCTGGCTTCAGTTGGAGAAGATACACCAAACCCCTGAGAGACTTGATGCCCCAGGAAGTGAGGAAGCCTTGTGCTGGGGGCAACATCTTCTTGTAGACAGGGGACAGGAGGAATGGGATAAGGAACTGTGGAGTAAGGGGGAGAAGGAGAACCAAGAAGGTGGAAACAGCTGGACTGTAAAAAATTAAAAGTAGTAGTAGTAGTACTAGTAGTTAATAATAATAATAATTAATAATAATAATAATAATAATAATAATAATAATAATAATAATAATAATAATAATAATAATAATAAAAAGCGTTAGGCAGTAAATTACTGGTTAGGAGAAGAATTCTTCAGTCGTCCATTTTGGTACTTTGTTCAGTAGTTGTATTTCTTCATTGCACCACAAGGGGGCGTCTGAAGGAAAGCTGTTCTAGTGGCACGAATTGAATCCCAGTAGAACTATCTACCCAGTCTTCTTCAAAGAAACCCTCAACGATCTTTGTATATTTCATTAACTCGACCAATGCGTTTGCCTATCTCCTCAGCTGAACCATATCTCAAATCCGTTTGCCTTAAGACTCTAGTGAATACATACAGCATAGACATATATAGAGAGATTTATTTCTAAGCTGTAGTTTGCTCTGACGGTAATATACTTGAAATTTTAATTATTCAACAATAAATATTCTACAATGGATTCTACTTCATTTTTATAACATTAATTAATGTTGTAATCATTAATATAAATAAAAAAACAATCATTGCAGATAAGCAGATAACTGTTCAGAGAGAGAGAGAGAGAATCATATTTTTAAAAAATGAGAAAATTGTCATAAAAATGCTAGGTGTAGTTTATGGTATCTCTATTTGATTTTCCTCAATTATAATTATGGAGTTGCTACTACCTTGATATAACCTACTCTAATTTCGAGAATTTTCCCAGAAGTGTCAAATATGGCCATGAACAATTTTTCTTTATATCCAATGATATTTCTTCATTTATCTTAGTCATTTTTGAAGAGTAGGAAATCTTAAAATCATACACAGTCTCATGCAAAATGATAGGCTATCCTACCTGCTTCTGTATGACATTCTGAGTAGTTATTATCATTTATTTATATGATAAGAGGTAAACACAGAGGACTACTACAGCAACTTAAATCTACTTCTGAAGAAATTTACCCTATTTATCTCTCAAAATGTACACACACACACTAACCCCCCCCCCAAAAAAACAGAGAAATATGATCCTGATCCACTGCCCCTTATAGGAGTAATCCAGGAATTAGAAACAGACAGACTCTATTAACTATTTTCACATTAGAAATTCTGTTTTGTTGTTGCTGCTGTTTTGTTATGTTTCATTTTTTTGCACAACTCTTTCTGACATCTTCTCCTGTAAATTTTGACTCTGCAAGCATAACTACCAAGGCATTCTTAGTTCTTTCTGAATCTGTGGGCTCCAATGGTGACAGTTGATCAGTGTAAATATATGTGTATAGTATTAAGTCATGCAAAGCATATTTTCAGCATTTTATTTCTCTTATTAGGCAAACAAATAATTGAACTTTGGAAAGCTATATTCAATATATTGAATATATTGAAAGGTATATTCAATAATCTATCTTTCTTCATGTATCACTATAAAATACACTTTATGTGCAATAAGTCAAGTACTTAAGTGTAATTCCTTTCTTAAGACAAATAAAAGAATTGTTTGCTTAAGCAATTTCCAAATACCACAGAACTACTGGCTGTTCAGGAGCTTGAATGTAAAAATGGAACACAAAATAACAAGTGAAAGAAATTATATTCTCTTTTCTTTAACCTTTTGACTCAAAAAACCTAAAGGGAAATTTCATCATTTAAAGATTGCAAATCATTTTTGTTGTGTGTATGTGTATGTGTGTTTATTCTTTTTTTTTCTACTTTATTTACATTTCAAATGTTTTCCACTTTCCAGATCTCCCTATTCCCTCCCCCATCCTCTGCCTCTATTGGGGTATTCCCCCACCCTCCCACCCACCCACTCCCGTCTTTCATCCTTGGCATTCTCCTATACTGGGGAATCTAATACCTCAGGCCCAAGGGCCTCTCCTCCTCCTGATGTCTAACAAGACCCTTCTCTGCCGCATATGTGGACTGATCCACCAACCAAAGAATACACATGGAGTGACTCCTGGTGCCAGCAAATCATTTTATATGCAACCTAGGCAACTATAGTGTTCTCTGAAGTTAAAGCACATTCTTTTTGGTATAAATTGACTACATTAGCATTTGTCTTGCCAACGCCCACTCAGTATGTTCTTCAAAGTTGTTTGGGCTTCTCTTTTGTCCTTATTATGGCCTTGATTTCTAGTTAAAAGGTTTGTTTTATTCTCTAGCACTTAAAAAATAACATCATTTCTATTGTATCTTTGTTTCCATAACCTATAATTCTTGTCTCTTGCTTCCTTACACTACGTGTATGTGTGTGTGTGTGTGTGTGTGTGTGTGTGTGCGTGTTGTGTTGTGTGTATTTAGACATAGGCTTTATATGTGGTCTGAGTTGCCTTTCAATTTGAAATTCTTCTACATTAAGTCAAGATGGTTCAGTGGTTACCAGCATTGACTACACTTTCAGAGGCCCATCTGTGATTCTCAGCATTCCCATTGTTTCTTATAAACATCCATCACCCCAGTAAGGGGGATCCAATGCCTTCTTCTATGGTCCACAATGCCAGGAACACATGTGTTACAGAGACATATAAGTAACCATACCACCCATGAAGTTAAAAAGCAGTAAAGAACAATAAATAAAAAATTCTAAATGTCTTGTTGAAAAGTGAGGACATTAACAAATAATGACCTTTCTTTTAATTAACTTCATTTTGGTCTTAATATCTAGCTTTTTCTTTTTCTTTTTTTCTTTAAATTTAGGAAAAGGAGTGACAATGATGATTTAATGACTAAATTTCTGCAAAAGAAATCTCTAGGTAGAGAGAACACTGAATCTCTGTGTTGGGAGAACATTAATGGTTGTCTACCCTCTAAGCATGTAGACACAATTAAATGTGTGTTTATCACCAATATTTCAAGACTTTAAGAGGCTTATCAGATGTGAACTGGGATGTGGTTCAATATGCCCGTGATAAGTTTCTGAAGTCTTTTCCATAACTATAGCTAAAGAAATTCTCAATGTTTTGATCACTAATAGTAGTCTCCCTAACAGTCATTCTGTATGCCCATTTTTAGGCAGAAAAGCGAAACAGAGATTTTCAGGAAGTTTTATAGCTATTGGAATGTAAGATGAACATGAAATCAGAAGGGACATGATCATTGGTATACAACAGTCAGAAATCAGATGGAAGCTGTAATTCCATTCATTTAAACAATAATAACAAATTCTCAGAACTCATCTAGAATGATTAAAGAAAAGTAAGTTCCAGAACAAATGTTTTGAAGTCTATTAATAGAAAAATGTGGCTAATTATTTCCTTGATTCTTTCATTTTCATCATTATAATAATAATAGGGATTTTAAATTACACATTTCTGTGCCACAAATTTCAACACTGCAATATGGCTTTCCTTTGAGAGAATCAAGTATCTCAAGTTCCAGATTTCAGTTCTTTGTTTGTGCATTTATTTATTTATCAATTAAAAAACAGTTTAATATATACAATGGCTGAAGTACTCTGTGCAATTGTCAAAACAGAACTGAATTAAATGTAATACTTATTATCATGCGATTCATAGTATTAGACACACATATAAACATAGAAACTTAGCTCTTAAAGGAGTACTGTAAAAATGATTGTAAATAATAATTTAAAATAACAATTATAACAACAAAGAAGAAGGAACAATATCTTTGCTATTTCAGGAAAAATAACGAATCTTCTGTGGCTCACTCTATAGTAGTATTTTTTGTCTTCAGGTCCAGGTATGTCTCCATTTTCAAAGTGATTCACCTTTGTAAAAAGGGAACTCATTTCAACATCTTGGAATATATTAATTAAATCCCAATTTACCAAAGGCACACCGAATGCCTGCTGTGAGAAAAGAACAATTTGTATCATTACTTATACAACAATAGAGTTCATTAGGAGTTTTAAATTTACCTGGAGAAACATTAGTCTCAAAGACATTAAGTAAGAGAAAATCTCTTCTCTGCTGGTGAAAGGACACTCAAATGAGTCAGATTTAAACAAAGCTAGGTAACCCAGAAAATATATCCAGCTTATACATAGAAACAGGAATTTTTAGTGTCCTCCAAGGACAATTTATAGTTTTTAAAATACCTTTAAAGGAATGAATTCTAGGCAAAAATGACATGAACGTCAAGACAGCACAAAGCACTACTGGGAAAACTTCACAGATCAGTTCTAGTTAAGTAATAAAGAATCTAAATAAGAACAAGATTGGTCAGAGGAGCTAGAAAATTTATTTTAGATCTTGCTTTTAAGCACTTGGAACAGTTTATATCTTATTTACTATGTAGATGATAGACATTAATAGTAAATGAAATTTAACTGAGTTAATATTAACTTTAATATTAACTAAATATTGAGGTTTGAATATGAAACCCCTCCTCAGGCTCCATAGATAGTTATGTTAGAGGAGAAGGTTGAGGAACCTTAGGTAGTGGAACTCTAGAGGAAGAAGAGAGTCACTGGGGGGACATTGAAGGTAAGAAGCTGTCCATTGCAACTTGAGCCCTCTGTTTCACAATTGATCCTCCAGTGGCATGCAAGCCATGCATATATTCTGTTGTGCTGTGATACACTGTATCCCATAACAATTAGCCTAGTTAAACTATTCCTCCCTAAGCTTGTGCCCCCTGTTCTCTTATAACAACTAGAAAAATAACTGGCTTAGTTAAGGTTTAACTGCTGTGATCAGACACCATGACCAAGGCAACTCTTATAATGACAACATTTAATTGGGGCCGGCTTACAGGTTCAGAGGTTCAGTCCATTATCATCAAGGCAGAAGCATGGCAGCATCCAGGCAGGTGTGGTCCAGGAGGAGTTGAGAGTTCTATATCGCCATCTGAAGACTGCTAGTAGAAGACTGACATCCAGGCAGCTAGGATGAGGGTCTTAAAGCCCACACCCACAGTGACACACCTACTCCAAAAGAGCCACACCTCTTAATAGTGCCACTCCCTGGGCCAAACATATACAAATCATCACAGTAACTAAGACTATATGTAAGTAAAATAAAATTTTCTTCATTCGAAATCCTGAGGGGCAAATAGCATATAATAGAGAAGATAAGACACTATAATTAAGTACAAAAGATCACAACAACACTTAGTCACTTAAGTGAGAAAAATGAAGAAGGAAAACAATCCATATTCAGGGTACAATGCCTGTAGGTACTGAAAATAAATAGACTCAAACATTTTTAGAATGTCCAAATGCATATGATTATTTAGACACATCTTAAAGCTATTGCTGCTGGCCATATGAAATGTCCTTAGAACAATTAAATAATTTGTAAAGTCTGATAACATTACTTCTTTTGGGCATAATTGACCTAGTTGTATTGAAATCAAGCATGTCAACAAAATGAATTAGCTTGGGTCCTTTCCGTGTATACTATGATTTTTTTTTTCAAATTGACACTAAAAAATATTGTGGGTCGGTCCACAGGGAAAAAAATAAAAACAGACAGGCATATTAATAAAAAAGTGCTTTTTGTACAAGAAGGAGGAACTGAGTAGAATCCCTATATCTGGATAAAAATGTGTGTGTGTGTGTGTGTGTGTGTGTGTGTGTGTGTGTGTGTGTGTTAGCATCCACTATAATAGCAGCCATGGAGGAATAGAGACAAGACAAATCCTGAGTCCTATGAATAAACAAATGTAGCCAGAACAACAAGATTCATGGTCATGGTTACTGTGGTCATATCTTTGTATAAAATCTCAAAATTCTGGAAACGGTCAGGAACTGTCTCCCAAACCTAACATCAACTATCACAACAAAAATATAATCAAACATCGAACTACTCTGAACAGACAATCAAAACCCTAACTGTATTAAGTTTTAAAAGTAAAAACTATACAAAATAGAATAGTGTAGCACAAAATAGTTATTTCTTTTGTGCTACACTATCCCCCAAATTTATTGGGAGTTTCAACTGGGTTGTTATTGTTTCACAAATTCTAAGTGACCCATGCAGAAGGGGAGACAGAAAGAACTAAAGAATCAAAGGCGGTAAGAGAGTCCAAGGAAACAGAACTTTCTTTCTTTGCCAGAGTTAACAGGGCAGATGCACATATAAACTCACAGTGATTGTGAAAGCATGATTGAGCATGAATAAGCTAAGTTTAACAAAGTCTGAGCAAGCAAAGTACAATCCCTAGTTGAGGAGCTTTTGACAGCTGGCTGCTGATGGGAAAGAGAAAGACAGTAATCTTCAATGATGGGACACATCTTCTAACTACAGTGTCTCTGAAAATCCAGTCTCTTAGCTGTAAGATCCTATAAACTAAGATAAACAACCGCCTATATACTTTCTGTTTTAAAAAGTGAAGAAACAGGGCATAAGACAATAATACTTAAACAAAAACAAACTTGAACAGTATCTGATGACCGAAGATCAGAATTTTATAGAGTATAAGGGCTGAAGCACTTTCACTTCCCCATCTCTGCCATTATCAGTATATACATCTTGTCTGATAGCTGTGCTAGCTCAAGTCACTACATGCCACTCTCCTTGGAGGTCACTACATTGTTCTGATATTGCTACTGAAACTGAAGCTGGTCACCATGGTCTTTGATGGTCTCTCACAGTGTGAAGACTCCACTGCTTTCCGTAACCCCATTTAGGCAATCAAAACTGGTACATGTGTAAGACACATAATTTGACACATTATTTAACTAGATTGTCGTGTAGTTTTGGCCAATCCATAGATCATAGCTTCTATGTCTGGACCCAGAGAAAATATGCTCTTGAAGATTTCACCTCAATACTGCCTCTCTCTTGTGGGTCACAACTACATTTTGGCCCCAGCTGACCAGCATATGAAAACCCAGTGAGGGAAAACAATACTTTACTTCCAAATGCACTGCCTGAATGATCCCACTAGTGGCTTTAAGAGACTCAACCTTTCCTTTGAAACTTAACAAGTCTGGCCTCCATCATCTGCAGCCTTATCTTCTAAGGTCAATTGTTTATCCAGCACAGTTTTTCCAAATATTCCACCTTCTTCAAAGAAAACATTCTAAGGCATGAAAGCAATATGCTCACACCCATTACAGCAATATTTTATGTTACTGGGTACCAACCTCAGTTTTAGTTAGCTTTTGTTTCTGTGATAAAACATCATGATCAAAAGCAATGTGGGAAGGAGATGGTTCATTTGACTTATAGGTAATTGTCCGTTCTAGGAGGAGGCCAAGGCAGCTGCTTAAAGTAGAGACCATGGAGGAACACGACTTGCTGAGCTGCTTGGCTTCTGTTACTCAGCTTCCTTTCCCAGGATATCACAGCCAACAATGGGCAGAGTCCTCCTTCATAAATTAGCAGTCAATAACAGCCCTCCCCCACATTCCAATCTGCTGTAATTCTGAGATTAACATGCCTGTTTTCTGGTATATCTTGTTGACAATGAGAACTCTCTATGACATCAAAGTAAGGGGACTAATCACTCACTTCTTGGCAGACAGTCCAAAGATTTTGTTGCTATATACATGTTAAACACAGCAAGGTCTTTTATTGAATTATTAACTTTTTGCACCTCCAATAAAAATCTATGAAGTAGATTCCAAATTACAAATGAAGGAAGAGACTCTAAAAGACTAGTTAGTTCTCACCAAATGGATGGTGATTTTATAGTTTTAATTTTTACACAGATGTTTTTTTTCTTCCAAGCATCTAAACATATCCCTACGTTATATACTAATTTTGAAATCTGAAAACATCTTCTCCTGAACCAGTGTCATCTGTCATTCTGGCTTCCATAGACTCGCCCTTTCTACTATCTCGTGAACAACACACCCTTCCTCTAAAAAGTACCAAACTAGTTTCCTCTTTGCTTTCCAAGCTATAATCTCATTGTGTACTAGGGTAATTACCTTTCCCACTAACACAGCTTTCAATTTCCTTCTGATCATAACTGATTCATGCTTTTGCAGCTAACTGAGTTCTCTTTTTTGAGACTCATTCAGCATGAGGACAATTCAAAGTTTAAGAATATCCACAATTCAAACGTGTTATGCATGGCATATCAATGACACACTTTACAGTTGGATTTGAAGCATAATCTACAAGAAGAAACTCATGCCTTCATGCTTCGTATCATTAATTGGGCAAAAGGCCCATGGCTTGACAGACCATAGGCTCTGGAGAGAAACTTAGTATTTGATTACACTCAATATTTTATTCAACTTCCCCAAATTCTTCTGTCTATACTCATAGGTTAGTGCGTATCTGACATCACTAGAGAGGCTTTGTTTTATAGAAAATGGTGTTCAGTTAAAAAGTTAACAGAGATTACTATAAAGAGAATGGGTGACTATATAATTCATAGCTCTAAATGGGGTTTCAATATAGTCTTATTCTAAGGCTTGAGGACTATCATGGAAGATGGAGTAGAGAGATTTTCCATGTTAGCAATCGTAAATGTCAGTTTTGAAACAGTATGTGCCCTACATAAACTCATACTGATCAAAACTGTCTACGCAAACTAGCCCAAGGTCAAACCAACTAAAATCTAAGAATGGACAGAGGAAGGGCTCATTAATCCCCACCCTTTGCAGACGTACTACTGGCAACTAGTGGCTGCCAAGGAAGGGAGAATTTGTGTTTTTCAGGGAAGCAGGATATAAGAGGCTACTCATGCTCTAGTTGATGGTTCTATGCCTATACATGCATAGGCAGCCTTAAGTTTATTCCTTGATTTTTAAACAAAGCAAATAGCAAATGAGGTTGCAACAAAATAGTGAGAGGGAAAGGGGACATATTGGGAGAGATCAGGAGTAATTTCATCCAAGCACATTGTATGCACTTATGAAATTTTCAGGTCCCCTCTTCTAAATGCTATTATTTTACAAGTTCATGAGGAGACAGGTCTGTACTTTTTCTAGCTATACAACTTCAGTCATTTTCCTTTCCAAGAAAAGCCAGCTCAGACAGGTTAAAAACCTCTGCCCAGGAGGCCATTCAAGTTCAAGAAAGTACAGAAGAGCAGAGGTGACTCCAAATCCAGTTTACCACCAATTTGATTTTGTACCTTATGTCTATAAGTTGTGAATTTTGTTCCATCTTAGCATTATCTTACTGGACTGAGAATTTATATATCTGCCATGAAGTATATAGTGTTCATTTCAGATTGTTTATCTCCATAGCAGAGGTTTACCTTAATTTTGATTAGGGATTGCACTGCTTATTGTTATATATGTGTAATTGAAACATAGTAATTGAAAGAATATGTCTGCCTATTTCCAGAGCTTCCTGTAGTTGTGACTGCACAGTGTCTTCAGATACCACCACCCATAATATTGCTCAGATATTTGTAGGATACCCTTCTGGTGGTTGTCATTGCCCTTTGAATTTATAGCTATGTTTTCCGTTTCTATCCATAATTTATTATTCTTTTTGTTTATTTGTTTGTTTCACTCTGGAAAACTTCAGGAGTAGCATAGTTAACATGTTTGAAATTTTCAAACAGTATTTGTAGCAGAAAATATTTCATAAATAAAATTGTATATGAAAAGCAAGCATAAGAAAAATTTAGAATTTACAATTTCTGTGTGATGAAAGAGTAGGAAGTCCATTGCCCAATGTATGATTCTTGACTTCCTTCTGTTCTGGGCAGTTAGAAGGAGCCTTCTTACTTGCCTACATAGAGACAGTCATCCCACTGAGGAAGATTCAGCAGGGAATTTACAAAAGAATACTTACTCTTCTTTCAGATGCTTAGACTTGTCATAGATGCCATTAATTTATCTGAATATTTCAGTTCACTTATTGTAAAAATGAATTAGTATTTAAAGTTGAATTGTATCTATATTTCTCCATTTTTAATATTTCATTAATCCATTAAACAAATACTTTTAGATATGTATTTTCTCACACACTGTTCCAGATAGTAAGAGTATTTTATTAAAGTATTGCAAGGCAAGCAAGGTTAAATTTCCAGTTGCTGACCATCTATTCTTCAATTCCCTGATATCTTCCTTGGCCAAAGCACACTAAGCCATTTGCAAGTTTAAAACATTCAACAATGATTGGCAAAGTTAAGCCCCCAGAAAGGGCCAATTGATTGTCATGACAAATATGGCAAGTCTGCATTAATAAGTGAAAGCATTTTCTGCATTACTGTGTGGATCTATAAAGCAACATAAACTGGAACAGAAACAGGCCTCTCTGCTGATGTCATGTAATTCCAAAGAGAGACATCAGTAGACATGCCAGCTGGCACAAAAAGTGAACTATTTCAAAACCTAAGTTATTAGTGATATTAATTCAAAGAATTATATACCCTGAAAGTATGAAAGATTAAAATGGAAAAGAATTTTGAAATCTCCCAAAATAATTATGTTTTGAGCATGGGGCTTCAGGAACTATTGTAATGTGTCTACAATAAATTGACATTGAACAGAACATCTAGCTGATAAAAATAGTGTCTTGTCCCATCTCCACATGTACATAATTCAGAAGAAAAATTTCAAAACTTTTAGACCCCCAAAACATAGATAGCACTGATATTTCTTTCAAACTTATATAGTAGAATGGTGTGCAGATGTATATACTATAAAGTATGCCTCTTTTACTCTAGATAGTACTGGTCATATCATAGAGAATGGCAACATTGGCTCACTCTGCTACCTGAGGTAGCATGATAACCATTTGCCAGGCTTTCCATGAAATGACAGTTTGTGGCTAATGCAAAGAAATAAAACTTTCAGAAGCTCTGTTTGGTCACAGGCAGCTTGGATTAAAGAATTTAGATTCGTGATACATCTCCTTGTTGAAATAGGGATTTTTTTTTCTGCATATAAAGTTAATTTTTGTTTGCTTATGCATTTAAAACATCATGTGCCTTGAATAAAAACAAAAAAAGACTGACAGGTTTACAAGTTTATTCTTTTTCTTTTCTAACGTATTAAAGTAGAACCGAAATGATTCATTACAATACATACTTAGGGAATTTTAAAGACAGCTCAAGGATTTTATTGTTGCCTTTTCATTTTAAAGACTGGTAATAAGAAAAAGAAGTGAAGTAGAATTATTTCTTGATGATTTTAGATAATTAAAAATTTTCATTTTAGAATAGAAATATATTGTATGAAATAAATGGGTAGCCATGGTTAAGACCGACCTGTTTGCAAATCTGTGCATGTGTTTCTTCCATCTGAATCAATCATAGGTTCAACTGTGCAATGGCCAAGTCATGGTTAACATTCTCCATCCCTAACACAGACTTCAGAATCATGAATTTATCCTCAATGATGTGAACAACCTTATTATATGGTAAATTTCTGGGCAATAAAAGTCTCTTAGATGCTTCAGTGATTTCCAAGGTTTAATGTAGAACATGTAGTTGACTGGAAGGGGAGAGTTTATCTAGGAATTCAGATGGAATGAAGATTGTTAAAGTGCTAGCTTCTAGCAAAGTAATATGCTATTAGTTAATAATGTTTTATGTATTCCACCTAAATTTACAAGACGGTCTGGACCAGTGACAAAATACATAATAGCAACAATAATAGCCACAGACACAATTAAGAATGTATCTATCTGCTTAGAGCATTATATCTCCCAGAGAAAGGATGGTTCACACTGAGAATTAACAATAATGGCACCACTGTGGATACTTGGGAATACTTCAGTCAGAAGGTTTTAATATTCAGATTAGATTTTAAGGAGCATCAGATGTATGATGATGTAAGCAATAATAACAACACATTAGCCCAACCTGAAAGCTCAAAAGAACCTTAAAGAAAAAGCAGAGCTGGTATGGTAATATCATGAAGTCAGAAAGGAAACTATACTCTTCCCTGACTCCTTGCCTACTTGCTGATGTGATGATAGCATCCACTTCCCTGATTCCATGCCTACTGATGCTCCAGTTTTTTTTCTTATTATAAAGTACAAACCTCCTATTTCTTCATTATTTTCTCTTCTGCTGTTTTCTGACCACTTAAATGAGCTTTTCATAAGTTCAACCTACTTCAAAATAACTATGCTACAAATAAATCCATCTCTTTATTTTTAGTTTTTCAGCACAGACTGATTTTACACAATCAGTGACAGAAAAATTAAAAAACTGGTTAGCTAGTGAGCCAACCTTAGTTTTTTCCACAGAGGACAGCCAACTTTATCAATCACAGTTCTTAATGAAAAAAAAAAAAATCAGATATTAGTTTTCTGTGCCCAACAATGGTACAAGGTCATTGATTTGTAAAAATTAATAAATTAATTTAACTAAAGTCCTTGATTTAATACCTGTAAATAGCAGGATTACTGAGAATATAAGCACACCAAAAAACATTTATTGAAGGCATACCTGTTTAACAATAGGAAAACCGTGCTCTGTGCATCTACAAGAGCAATAACAACACTTGAAAGGGTGGTGTGGGAAACTCAAATAATTTTATGCATAGGATCTATATTTATTTTTATATGCAAAGCAAGTTTTAGTAGAAGTTTGAAATTTTATGGTGTAGCTTTATTTTTTCATATTTATAGAAATTTTCATGTTAACTGTCTCAATTTCCAGTCACAGAGAGAGAAGCACAAGGTAGATATGACTTAAATGCAGTGACAAGAAGAGTTTTAAAAAGCCATCCTTTCATGAGAGCTACCGACCCTTACATCTGGTGGTATTCTCCGTTCTGTTCCAGGAGCTGTCCTGGATCATGGCTTTTATGTTCTGTCTACTTTCTCTTCTTAAACGTTTTTGGATTTCATTTTTGAAATGATCGGTTTGTAATTGGGCTCAAAGATTGCTCTGTGGTTTAGAATTCCTAATTTAATTTCTGCTTTTCCACAATTAATGCTTAGGTTGAGTGTAAAAAAGCACTTCATAGTTCTTTGAAACTATGACAGTTTCAAAATGACACTTGCTCAAATTGAAAAAAATGACAGTTGCTCAAATTATAAAAAGAGATAGGAGAGTGGAAGGGGAGAGGTGAGAGAAAGCAAGAAGGGAAAGAATTCATATTGGTACTTATAAAATTTAGTCTTTTATTTTGTGGTTCATAACACCTTATATTTTCAATTGCTTGTCAATAAAATTGTTAATATTATGATTAGTGAAATGACCTAGTTTAGATTGCCCTGATAATTTCCACATCGCCATGACCCTGTTTTCTTCTATGGTAACTACACATGGGAAGTTGTATGAATTTTCCCATTGCAATTACCCAGGGAAGAAGGAAGGGGTAGTAAAGTAAAAGTGGATTCTGCATAGGAAATGTTAGTACAAGTTCATACAAACTGTTTTGGTAAAAAAAAAAAAATGCAAAACTGACATTGTAAAGCTCAAATATACGTAGTCAGAATTATGTAAAAGCCATCTGCATCTTCATTATACGGTCTAATTATATCTTTTTAGACTATTATTGACCCAAATGCTATTTCACTGTCAAGTGGAGCTTACTATTTTTATAAATGCACTTCTGTATTGGAAGCAATTACTATCTTGCCAAAATTTTTACAGGGACAGAGGGAAAACTCTCTCCTTTGTCTTTTATTTTTGTAGACCCAGAGATGCTACACACTAGTTTCCATGCATCGTCATGCAATCCTGCAGTCTACTGACATTCGTTCTGTCTATCTTTAATGCACTGGGAATCTTTTTGTAAAACATGCAATTAGGAGGAATGCTAATCCTGACCTCTTTATTTTTTTTTTCTCAGTAATAGATTTGACCTTTTGGAAAAACTAAGATAATAATTTCAATAAACAATAATGCCTGCATATGCATTTACTTAAATTGTACAACAAATAGTTTGAACTACAAGGTACTATTATCTTCAGGTTCCATGGAGAACATTGTAGAGAGAATCTCTTGTGCTCTATAGATTAATCATCTGTCAGTATAATGCTGTTGGCCTATTAGCTCAGGCAGGAAACAGAGAGATGGAAGTTCCAGTACAAAGAGAAGATTCTTGGAGATAGACACAGGAGATTTGCTCTGAACTCTGAGGAGGAGACCAATGCATGAACCTGGAAAGAATGTAACCAGCCATGGTAGTATGCTAAAAATAAATTACACTGGATTAATAAGATATGAGCTTAGTCAGGGAACAGAGATAAAGATATTTACCTAACCAATTATTCACATATAAGAAGTCTCAGAGTCATTATTTTGACAAACAAACTGAATGGTCAGAAAAACATGACATTACAGGTGACAATAACTACAGAATGATGTGTGGGATATAGTTAATTTGTACTACTGTCTTTAGTTACCAGAAGGTGACTATTAAACTGGCCTTATGACTTGTTAATATACTGCACATTGTTGTGGTAAAAATTACTTTTATATATTTGGATTGTTATAACTGAGTAGTCCCTCATCAAGTAGTTTGTGCATTTCCATCTGAGATAACTGGCTTATATTATTTCCTCCTTCTAATCTCAAAATATGGGTAAAAATTAAAACCACTTAGATAAAATTAAGACAGCTGGAATTAAAAAAAAAAACATTGGCATTGATACTAGTTAGGTAATATCTTAAAAATACTAACATCTCAGTCTAAAATAAGGTAGGCCTGGTTTGCATGCCAGATCATTGGAAGTCACTTGCCTATAGTTTCCCTACTCTTTTTTTTTTTTTTTTTAGCAGTTCTTTTGATGCTATGGATTCTTAAAATGTCCATTTGAAAATGTTTTTGTGATAGGTTCAAAACTACAAAGAAGCTTTAATTCAATGCAGTCTGCAGATTTAATTGATAAAATTATTATATTTATTGATGTCTTAAAATTTAAAGAGCAAACTTTTTGATTAGCTATTTAGTAATAGAATCAAAGGCACCTTTTTTTGTGTCAGAAAATATTTGTGATGGCAAGCATTCTCCTTTAATTTTTTTCTTCTTCCTCACACCTATAATATGCTATTATCTTCAAATTATTTATCTAAATCATCTGTTTATACAGTGCCTTTCTGTTTGAAACAATTCAGGCATCTATTGACCTATAAGTGGAAGTAAACAGTAAATAGCTAGGATAAAATATCATACATTTAAAAAGTTTAGTGTTACTCAATAGTGGTGAAAAGACATTCAATATTTAATAAGCACAATGATTCACAACACACTGAGACATGACTACAAAAGGTTACAAAAGATAGACCACAGGTTCAAGGCTTACTTTATGTAGAAAGCTTGAGAGCAACCTGTTCTTTTGAGAAAGGTCTTGCTTTAAAACAGGAAGTAAAATTGCAAATTGAACTAGAGTTATAGCTCACCAATAGAGTACTTATAGAATTTGTAAAACATTTTATATTCATTTCCTTTAAAAGAGGTTATTAATAATTAATTGTTGAGCCAGTCCCAGAACACTCGAAGGAAGCTCCACACCCAGGCACTCTAATACACCCAAGATCAAGGATCAGAGGTGAGGAGGACTCCATCTATCCCAACATTGGGAGGAACTGGGACCAGCAGGATCCAGAGACCCAGGAACCCCTCCTGACCAATGGAGAGAGTTCCTTCCTGTCTGGGTCGGTGCCCTGAGCAGAACTTGGGTGCCAACTACTCAGCCAGTACCACAATACCCAGAGGAAGCTCCACCTCCAGATGTTCTAACACGCCCAGGATCACAGAATCACAGGAACACAGAACCTTAGGAGCTTGGTCACACCAGGATATCAAGGTTGCAGAGGCAGCTTGACTCACAGGAGCTCTGTCACACCCAGGATCTCTGGATCCCAGGATCCCAGAGATATCTGGTCTCTGAGGTGTTCTGACACAACCAAGATCACAGGAAGGACAGGCTCCAGTCAGATAAAGTAGCACAAGAGATGACCAGATGGCAGGAGGCAAGCTCAAGAACATAAGCAACAGAAACCAAGGTTACCTGGCATCATCAGAACACAATTCTCCCACCAGAGCAAGTCCTGGATACACCATAACACTGGAAAAGCAAGATTCAGATCTAAAATCACTTCTCATGATGATGATAGAGGACTGTAAAAAAGACATAAATAACTCCCTCAAAGAAATACAGAAGAACACAAGTAAACAACTAGATGCCCTTAAAGAGGAAACACAAAAATACCTTAACGAATTACAGGAAAATATAACCAAACAGGTGAAGGAAATGAACAAAACCATCCAGGATCTAAAAATGGAAATAGAAACAATAAAGAAATCACAAAGGGAGACAACCTGGGAGTTAGAAACCCTAGGAAAGAGATCAGGAGTCATAGATGCAAGCATTACGAACAGAATACAAAAGATAGAAGAGAGAATCTCAGGTGCAGAAGATACCATAGAAAACGTTGACACAACAGTCAAAGAAAATGCAAAATGCAGAAAGGTCTTTACACAAAACATCCAGGAAATCCAGGGCACAACAAAAAGACCAAACCTAAGGATAATAGGTATAGAAGAGAGTGAAGATTCCCAATATAAAGGTCCAGTAAATATCTTCAGCAAAATTATAGAAGAAAACTTCCCTAACCTAAAGAAAGAGTTGAACATAAACATTCAAGAAGCCTACAGAACTCCAAATACATTGGACCAGGAAAGAAATTCCTCTGGTCACATAATAGTCAAAACACCAAATGCACAAAACAAGGAAAAAATATTAAAAGCAGTAAGGGGAAAAAGGTCATGTATTATATAAAGGTATACCTCTCAGAATTACACCAGGCTTCTCACCAGAGATTATAAAAGCTAGAAGGTTCTGGGCAGATCTCATACAGACCCTAAGAGAACATAACTGCCAGCCCAGGCTGCTATACCCAGCAAAACTCTCAATTATCATAGATGGTGAAACCAAGATATTCTATCACAAAACCAAATTTATACCATATCTTTCCACAAATCCAGCCCTACAAAGGATGAAAGATTGAAAACGCCAACACAAGGAAGGACACTACACCCTAGAAAAATGAAGAAAGTAATCTTTCAACAATCTCTAAAGAAGATAGCCACACAAATATAATTCTTCCTCTAACAACAAAAATAAGAGGAAGCAACAATCACTTTTCCTTAATATCCTTTAACATCAATGGACTCAATTCCCCAATAAAAAGCCATAGACTAACAGACTGGATATGTACACAGGACCTAATATTTTGCTGCATACAGGAAAGGCACTCCAGTAACAAAGACAGACACTAACTCCAGAGTAAAAGGTTGGAAAACAATTTTCCAAAAACATGGTCCCAAGGGAGAACATTGGAGGTATTTGAATTTTATGTTCATATTAGTGAGGTGAGTTTTGTATATTTTAGAAGACTAGTATTTATGTCTTTGAATTTAGTCAGGAGTTGTCAACTTATTTCTAGTTGAGTGTGACAGTAGTAAGGTTTTCAAAGCCTACTGAAAACAAGTAACATTCAACATGTGTTTTATGAGATTAGGTTGAGTGTTATTTTGACTGAAGTCAACTTTCCTTTGTCATTTCTAAGAAGAAAAATAAATGGCCTATAAAACTGTAAGAATTGATCTTTCAGAAATAATTTCCAATTGCATAATATTTTTACAAAGTGATTTAATTTATTTTAATCATATTATAATGTGAAAATACAAGATGATGATAATATTCTCTTCTAAAGTTTTAGCAAAAAATAGCATTTTAATTATTATAGAAATGTCTACAAGTTAGTTCATAATTTATCAATTCTGTATTTAATTTTGACATGTTTCTCATAATTCATCATTGTATATAATACTGTGTTAGATATCCCATGGTACATACATATTTTTGTCAACATAAATTCCAAGAAATTATTTTACTAGATAAAATTTTATGCACAAGTTATACTTTGGTACTTGTTGTAAACTGTTCATTAGAAGTACTGTATGGATTTGCACTGTTTTATGGAACATTTCTCTAAAATCCTCTAACAATAAAATTTTATAATAATATTAACAACAACAACAATAATAATAATAATAATAATAATAAGAAGAAGAAGAAGAAGAAATTGTTAATAATGCACAATTCTTTACCCAGAAATGAGGAAAAAAAGTAGGATAACCTTAATAATTTTTTATGAATATTTTATATAAGAAGGACATTATAATGAATAAAAAGTTATTATTTTCATTTGTGTATCTATCTCTAAGTCAATTTTCTGCCACATCTCTAGAGCACACAAGATTTATATTGAATAATGGCATGAGAAATTAAGACATTAGTGATCAGAGAGTCAATTATGATCTACTCTGGGTCATTTTGTCCATAAATAATAGTAGACCATGCATGCATAAGTCATTCATTATTAAGATGACAAAATAGTAATGTGGGTAAAATTGTGAGTAAAAATCTTCAAAGAAAATTGTTAAGTCACTTAGAGGAAAATCGCAAAGCTAAGAAAACTTATTACAAAAAGATAAAACTCATATTGTGCATGTAACTATAAAGATATAGATCCAGACACACTTATTACTATATACTCGCAGATAGAAAAGTACAGAGAAGACACTGAGACAAGGAATTTTTCTTAGAATATTTCCACGGTGCCAGTATTTCTTTCATCACCCCTGTTAAGATGAAGTATGCAAAATTGCAATAACTGATATGCTAAAACTAATTACACTATAGTGCAGAGATTCAAATCACTTTGACAATTGTTTAGAAATCAGTCAAGTTTATGTCAAACCCAGGCTCTTCTGCTGGCTGGTGTCTATAGATGCAAATTTCCTTCCTTCTGAAAGTAAGGGAAATAGGCTTATCTCTTGGTTGTTGCAAGGATACAATAAAGACATGATTAATAGCTAGGATGCACAGCATATGTGTTTCTCTTCCACCTGTGTGAGGCAGAAGGGACTAAATCTCTCTGGGTTTGTGTCCATCCTATTCTATGCTGCAAATTGTAAGATAAACAAGTGTTACACAGTGAGACTTTGTTTTAAAACAAATAAATAAACACGTTAAGAAAGCAAGATTTAAAATTATTTATAGTCATCAATTAAATGGAAAATACTCCCTGAAACATCTACATTAGAGCCTTGGTACACTGAAGGAATAAAGAGAATTACAAGACTGGGCACTATCATATACATTGTGTCCTTATGTTTAACTATAAGACTAAACTCTAAATTATGCACAGTGAGTTTGCTGAGAATCATAACAAAAAAAATAGAGAGAGCTTTTCCTCAAAACTTTGACTGAAATATAATGAAATTGCTTGTAATTGTAAAGCTACTTCATTGAAGTCTGAACTGTCACAGATGACTTAAGGTGCCTAAGAATAGCTGATTATCCCATTCACAAAGCAGTAACATTATTGCTTGTCATAATGAAATATTTATATGAGGAGGAATTTGTAATAATAATTAGCAAAATCTATAAAATATTCATTTTATTTTCATTGTTCTCTTACAAGTAAAAAGAAACATTCCAGAGAGAACATGGGAAAATATTTCAACACTATGCTATATAAGTTTTTATCAAAATGAATTTATATAAAAAATCCATATTAAACACAATATTTCACCTTTAATAGCTAAGAACTTGAAGCTCCTTTTCAAGTTTTTTTTTTCTTTCTTTCCTTTTTTTTAATCTGTCTGCGCTGATTACTTGAGTCTATGTTTGTGGCACCAGGACCCAAATCTACCATCCACTCAAGATAACAGGGAAGGAGGGAAGAAGAAGAGTACCTCAAATAAAAAAGGGCAAATCTGACAAAGTTTAATGAATATTTGGATAATGAGAAAACTTAAAGCATTTCCACTAAAATCCAGATGAGCAAAATATTTCCACTTTCTTTATAATAGTATGTTGCTTGACGTCTTATCTAGAACAGTAAGACAAAAGAATCAAAAGAATCAAATAAGAAAAGAGTTAAAATAACCATAACTACTGCAAATACAATAAAATCCTTAAATATCTCTCTCTCTCTCTCTCTCTCTCTCTCACACACACACACACACACACACACACACACACACACAGACACACACACACACATGCACACTCCTCGTGCACACATAAAGGTGAACCCATGAAAGCACACACAAAATCTATTGAAATCTTAAATAAACAGAATAAATGCCAACCTCAATATACACTAAATAAAATATATGGGGAAAACACAAAGCAAGCAAACAAAAGCAAAACTGAAATCAGAACCAAAAACATTAAACAAAAAACAAAAAACAAACAAAAGAAAAAAACAAAAAGAAAGAAAGAAAGGAGGAGATGAAAAGCCCTTTCATGTATGTGGATTAGAGAGCAGATAGGGTGAAAATGGACAGTTTATAGAAGGCAATATATAATGTATTTGAAATCCATTCACAATCCAGGGCTATTCTTTACAAAAATAGAAAATTTGATTATCTTCAAATTTATAATGGAGCACAAAACAAAACAAAAATCCTTAAAATCTGGAATACTGTGGGAGGTATCACCGTACATGATTTCACAATATACTATAGAATAACAGTGTTAAGACAAAGTTCTATTGACATGACAGACACATAGGGAAATCTAGAACAAAGGACTGAAATACAAATATATATTCCCCCAACTATCTGATTTTTTACAAAGGTGATATAAAATATTAATTAAGAGAGAAGAACACATCTTAAACTAGAGGTTCTGGGAACCCTGACTGTTATCATTTATGAAAATTAAACTAAATACTGATCTATTTACATAAAATTCAATGAGAAATGCACCAAGAACTTCAATATAAGACCCAGTTCCTTAAACTATTTGAGGAACAACTACATTTCAACTTGTACATACAGATAGTGTTTTGTTTTGTTGTGGTTTTTTTGTTGTTGTTTTTAAATAGAACTCTGGTAGTACTATCATGAAGGTCGATAACTAGCAAGTGGGATTCCGTGAAGCTAAAAGATTTTTTTTTTTTTGTGATATGAAAGAGACTGCCAATCAGTGAACATTCAACCAAAGAATAAAAAAAAAGTCTGTGCCATTCACAAGTAGAGAATAACTTACGAACCTACAAATAATGAGAGTTGAGCTTCCAGAACACCTCAACCAAGCTAAAAATAGGATATGAAACTAAATCTTAATGCCTAATAAACATTTTTATTGGATATTTTATTTATTTACATTTCAAATGGTATCTCCTTTCCTGATTTCCCCTCCAGAAACACCCTATCTCCTCCCCCTCCCCTTGTGTCTATGAGAGTGTTCCCCCACCATTCCACCAACTCCTGTCACACCACCCTGGAATTCCCCTACATTAGGGTGTTGATCCTTCATAGGACCAAGGGCTTCTCCTCCTATTGATGCCAGACAAGACTATCCTCAGCTACACATGCGGCTGAAGCTATGAGTCCCAATAAACATTTAGTAAAGTATTAAACATTCTTTGTAACCAGGGAATTGGATATTTAAATTACTTATGATTCCATCACACTGCGGTCAGAATGCCTATCATTAAGAATACAAATGACAATAAATACCAGTGTGAATGTAGCAAAGAAGAAACTTTTATGCATAGTTTATGGGAGTAAAAATTAGTGCAGATGTTTTGGATGTAAACTAAGGAAAAGCTTTAAATTAAGAACTACCACGCAAACACTTTTGCCATTCCTGAGAATTTACTCAAAGCAATTTATATCCTATGACAGAGGTACTTGCACATCTTGGCCATTGTTGCCTTGGTTATAACAGCTGGGAAATGGTTATTAACCTAGATGTCCATTAACAGATAAATGGATTAAAATATGCTCAATGAACCATTACACAGATGCAAGGAAAAATGAGATCATGATTTTTACAGGCCAATGAGTAAAAATGGAGAAACTACATATTGATTAAAGTTATAAACATGTTGGAAAAAAAGTTTATTTGTGGCAGTAATATATGACAAAAAAGACAAATCCCACCTCTTCTCTCTCCCATGGGGCTCCTTTCTCCAAGTGGTTATTTTGTGTCTTTAACTTGTGGAACCCAACAATTAGAAACGGAACAAACAGACAAGTGCCATTATAGAATGGAGATGCCAGAATATAAGTAAAATAAAAGGGTATAGGAAGAATATTGGAGATTTAAAGGGTTAATCAGGAAATTAAATGCCAACACAGTGGAGAGTGACACAGAAGAGAGGACGACTAACCAAAATGAAGGGTTTAAGATCAAGAAAAGCAATTTCTGGTTGCAAACCAGAGAATCCCTTGTATGGCTCTTCTCAAAGAACTCCTACCCTGGATGGTTCATATGGAAAGTTTAGATTGACCTTGTGATAAGTGAAACCTTACTGAGTTATTAAACTGAGGATCATCTCTCTATATATATGAAAAAGATTGAGTAAGATAGTCTTAATAGTGGGTAGAAAAAATGAGAAGCTTTTTAAAAGAGAGAGAGAGATATTTCTTTCTCACAAATTGATGTCCATGAAGTCTCATATCAAATCCCTGACATATGCCTTGTCCAATACCTTATTCACTGTTGTACTGCTATGAAAATACATCGGAACCAAGAGAACGCTTATAAAAGAAAGGATTTAATTGGACTTTCCATACAGTTCCTGCAGCCATTCAATTACTGTCATGGCAGAGAGAATGGTGGAAAGGATGGATCTGGAACTGGAGCTAATAGCTACATCTTAATCTGCAAGCAGAGACAAAAATAGTTTTTAGCACTTCTAATACTATCAACTACTACTACTTTCTGGTGACTAAACATTCAACTATACGAGCCTATAGGAGGCAATCTCATTCAACTCCCACATCTCCTGAAGATGCCTGCCTATCAGAGATCACACCTTGTGATATAACCTCAATGGTGTAAAGAAAAACTCAGCTATATCTCCTGGGGCCCCCTTTGGGAATACTAATCTTTATGTAGTCCCTGGGACATCTGAACAGTCTTCATGTCTCCATATATCTTAAATCTTCTGTCCTGTAGGTTAAAAATTCAACCAATAGATTTTGTGGAGATTTACACATTCTTATAAAAGAGCAGATATATGAAGAACAAGAGACTGAAATGTGATCCTCACATGTCCTAAACTACTAAGGTCTTCAACTCTTCCTGTGTAGGATGCAATTATATGTTTGCTTGAAAATAGATGTAGCCAGGAATGTGACTCTTGCATTACATATGGATGTACTGTTAAATGACCCCTTCTGCTGCTGGAGTAATGGTCAGCAGAATGTGTCTGGTGGATATATGTCACCCAAATTATAAAGAAAAAGCAGCTTGCCAGATAACAACAGAAGTGAAAGACAGCCAAATAATATTTGTGATTTATATTCCTTGATAAGTGATGAAAGGGATATTTGTTATAGTTTGGCTGTAATTATACTGAGTAATAGAACATCTTTCCAAAATCATTCTTGTTAGTTTTTATATAGATAATTATAGTTTTCCAGTGTGTGTGTGTGACAGAGAGAGAGAGAGAGAGAGAGAGAGAGAGACAGAGACAGAGACAGAGACAGAGAGACAGAGAGATTGTAACATAATTCTGATTGTACCTATCAGTATAATGTAAGTTTATAGGTACCTATTATTTATACTTTACATTTTTAGCATGCCTTTTATTATAGGAAGCAAACAACCACAGTAAATAACAAAGTTGTAACTTTAAACTTAGAAAAGAAGTCACTGCTCCGTAAGATTGAGTCTTATTCCCCTCTACTTGAGCTTTTTGGAAGTAAGCTTAGCTAGAAATTAAAATACAGGTCTAAAATATCATTGTCTCCTAGCAAGGCCAGAATGACAAATTGTGCTTCTTAGAAAGGTTATTATTTTACTGATTTCTCTTTGAAAGTTGCAATATATAATATGGCCCACATGTATCCAGAATCTTGTTAAATGGTAACTGTGCTACTGTTAGTAGTTGTGATATCAGAAGAAAATCTTCATATCAAGATAAATCTTTTAGTACTGAAACTTCTTCAAAGATAATTGAACTTACAGCCTTCAAACTCAGAGATAAATTCACAAAAGCAATTTTTGATTCTAGTTTTTGTTTTTGATTTCTCTCCTAGTTTTCAGTAGTCAAAAGATGATTATAAAAGAAAGGTTTGGAAAACACTTTATACCTGTTCAACCAATCATGCAATTTTAAAACAAATGCAGCAGGAGACCTCCAAAGACAGGCAGATAGGAACAAAAAAGCAAAATGCAACTAACTGGTTTTTACATAGAGTTGGACTTACAAGGGTTGAAGAAAATGTTTGTGAGTGATATCAATTTCGGTGCACATACATGTACTACCACAAAGTTGCAATTAAGTGACCCTAATGTTTCATTATTTACCCATTATTTTCTTTTGTGACCTTCAGCCTATCTGGACTATAGAAATGTGTTTTATGCCCTTTACATAACTCATCTGTTTCATAAATAGACCCCCTTACTCTCTTGAGATAACCATTGTACCTCTCAAATTTAAGCAATGCAGTAAGTCATCTAACTGAAACTGACTGCAGATTATGACATAAAATTCAATGTATTTATGAGAGTAGTGTATTTGTGTGTCTTTTATTGATTGAACTTTTTCTATCAGTGTCTATACCTCATTATCAAGTGTAGCTACAGAAAATTATAGAAAAATAAATAAAAGAAAATCCATAATTGTTCCAGTCTGAAAGAACTACAGAGATAGAAATGGAGAGGAGTCTGAGGAAAAGAAGGTCCAGTGACAGACCCAAAGTGGGATCCAGCTCAAGGGGAGGCCCCAAGGCCTGACACTATTACTGAGGTTATGGAGCACTCACAAAAAGGGACCTAGCATGACTGCCTTCCTAAAGCCCCAACAAGCAGCTGAGTCAGATTCAGATATTTGCACTCAACCAGTGGACAGAAGCTGCTGTTCCCTGTGGTTGAATTAGGGAAAGGCTGAAAGAAGCTGAAGAGGAGGTCGAACCTACAGGAGAACCAGCAGTCTCTATTAATCTGGACTCCCGAGATCTCTCAAACAATGGACCACTAAACAGGCAGTATACACCAGCTGATATGAGGTCCCCAGCACATATACAGCAGAGGACTGCTGGGTCTGTGTTCAAGAAGATATGATGCACCTAGCCCTCAGGAGACTGGAGGCCCCAGGGAGTATAGAGGTCTGATGAGGTGGGAGCTGGGGGGTGGGAACATCCTCGTGGAGACAGGGTGATGGGGATGAGGTATGGGATGTGGAACAGCAGGTGGATGGAACGGGGGAGGAGAATAAAATCTTGTGTGTAAAAAAATAAAAATAAATAAATAAATAAATAAATAAATAAATGAGAGTTCTTCTGACTTGGCCTGTATCTATATTTTTCTCTATTGCTTTTTTTTGTGTGTGTGTGATGTGTGTGATCTTTAATCTCTTTAGTACCAGTCTACATTCATTCCAAATCAAATAATAAAACTCTTTCATTTTTTGTATTCTAATTCAAATACACATTATTCTTTTATATAGTAGGCATGGAACAACTAATGACCAATTATTTACCATTTGCAAGGCAGTATAAATGTCAGTTGATATTATCACTTTTAGAAATAATTTAGCATTAAATCAAATAAAGTTCATATACGAAAGCTACAAGTGAAATTACCTAACAGTAACTTGTAATAGACTCATTCTAAAAGCTCTATGTTTCTACAATATAGATTAGTTACAACTGCATTCAGCCTCATGATGGATGAACAATAGAAGCATAAGTTAAAGAAATAAGTAAGTTACTGAATAATGCTTCAAGGCATTACTAGAAAGTCTCTAAAACTTTAAAAACCACTGTCAATTTAACAGATTTTAGTGATACAAAGCTCTAAAGTAAGATGAATAATGATAGCCTAAAATTCAGTTCATGGTTGACTCACAATTGAAAGGCACAGAAATATACATGCAAGGTAACCTGACGTTATTTCTTTGATTGACTAAATAGTTAGGCAATGACACTGAATACTTGGATTCTCTTTACTGCCTTTTCTTATTTCATTGAGTTATTTATTTTTATACCCCTACAGATCACACTCAGGGTCTTGCTCAGGACAGGAAATAACTGATCTATGCACATTGCCACTACTACTTTAAATATTTTTCAAAACTCTTCAATATTCAATAAAAATGAGAAGTAATATTTAGAGGTGTTCTTAAGGTGTGACAGGGAGAATTCTCTTTGCTAGCAGCATATGAGTTCTTGTTTATTCAGCAAGCATAGTCCAAAATTCTGTTTGATTACAATCACCTAAGCTGTGGTCTTGGCAATACCACTTTCTTTGTCATTATTTCTTATCCACCGAACTAGGGATTACCTGATAATGACAGATATTTAGGTATGAATAAGGTGCCACAAGATGCCCTTAATTCATGATTGTTTTGTGTGTGCACGCACGTGTGTATGTTTGTGTGTATGTTTGTGTGTATGTTTGTGTGTTTGTGTGTGTGTGTGCGTGTGTTTACAATCCAGTGGTTGCTTTCCCTCTTAGTCCCCCCTCCTACAGTTCCTTGTCTCATTCCTCCTCCCCCTTGTCCCCAAAAGGATGCTCTTCCACTACCAGGCTTGCCCCTCCCACTATATAGAATTCTCTGCTATATATGTATTTGGGGGCCTTGGACCTGTTCCTGTCTGCTGCCTTGTTGGTGGCTCAGTGTCTAGGGACTCCCAGAGTTCTATGTTAGTTGAGACTGCTGGTCTTCCTATGGGGTCAACCAACTCTTCTGCTTCTAAAATCCTTCCCCTAATTCAACTATAGAGGTCCCTGACTTCAATCAAATGGGTGGGTGTAAGTATCTGTGTCTGTCTCAGTCAGCTGCTAGTTGGGCCTCTCAGAAGACAACTATGCTAGGCTTCTATCTGTAAACCCATCATAGCTTCAGTAATGGTATGAGCCTTTGGTTTCTGCCCATGAGATGGATTCCCAGTTGGGCTGGTAACTGGACTGTCTTTTACTCAGTCTCTTCTTCATTTCTGTCTCTGCAGTTCTTTTAGACAAGAACACTTCTGGGTCAGAAACTTTGACTGTGGTTAGGTAACATCATCCTTTGTCTTGAAGTCCTATCTATCTACTGGAGGTAGACTTTTCCAGTTCCTTTCCCACTGTTGGACATTTCATCTAAGGTCACTCCCATTGAGTCCTGAGAGTCTCTCACCTCCCAGGTCTTTGGAACTTTCTAGAGGCTCTCCCTACCTCTAATCTTCTGAGGCTGCATATTTCCATTTATTCTGGTGGCCCCATGGACTTCTCCCCTGCCCCTCCCTACCTGATTCAGTTTCCTTTTCCTCCTCCATAATTCTCCTCTCCCATGGAAATCTTCCTTTCCTCTGCCTCCTGTGATTATTTTCTAACCCCCTACTAAATGAGATTGGAGCATCCTCACTTGACCTTTCTTCTTGTTAAAGTTCTTAAGTTCTGTGGGTTGTATCCTAGTTATTCTGTACTTTTTGGCTAATATCCACTTATTAGTGAGGACATACCATATATGTTCTTTGGGGTCAGAGTTACCTCACTCAGGATTATATTATCTAGTTCCATTTGCATTCAAAATTCATGATGTCCTCATTATTAATAGCTGAATAGTATTGCATTGTGTAATACTATTGCATTGTGTAATTGTGGATGATATGATAGTACACATAAGTGACCCTCAAAAAAAAATCTACCATAGAACTTCTACAGATGATACATAACTTTAGCAAAGTGGCTAGATATAAAATTAACTCAAATCAGTAGCCTTTCTTTATACAAACTATAAACAGGCTGAGAAAGAAATTAGAGAAACAACACCTTTCACAGTGTCCCCAAATAATAGAAAATATTTTGGTGTAATGCTTACCAAACATGTGAAAGATCTGTATGACAAGAACTTCAAGTGCCTAAAAAAGAAATTAAAGAATTCCTCACAAGATGGAAAGATCCCCCATAATCTTGGATTGGTAGGATTATAATAGGAAAAAATCACCATCCTACCAAAAGCAATCCACAGGTTCAACACAATCCCCATCAAGATTCCAACACAGTTCTTCACAGACATGGGAAGAGCAATTCTTTATTTAATATGAAAAAAAAAAAAACCACAGGATAGTGAAACAATTCTTAACAATACAAGAACTTCTGAGGGAATCACCATACCTGACCTCAAGCTGTACTTCAGAGCAATAGTGATAAAAAACACATGGTATTGGTAGAAAGACAGACAGGTCAATCAGTTGAATAGAATTGAAGACCAGAAATAAACCCTCACAACTATGGAAACTTAATATTTGACAAGGAAGCCAAAACTGTTCAATGGAAAAAAGAAAGCATTTTCAACAAATGTTCTAACTGGCAGTGTGTCTGTAGAAAAATGAAAATAGATCCATATTTATCACCTTGCACAAAGCTCAAGTCCAAGTGGATAAAGGACCACAATATAAAGCCAGATACATTTAATTGAATAGAAGAGAAAATGGGAAAGAATATTCCCATATTGTAAAAATTATAAGAATTTTAGAATTAGAAACCAGCAGGCTCTGAAATTCACAAATGCCATTTAAAGTTAACAATGATGTTTAGTTTTAGTTGTTGTTGATGATGATGAGAAACTCAAAATAAACACACATTTGAATTTTATAACTATATACATTTAATAGTTATCTGAGTATATTTTGTCTCATCTGTTCTGAAAGGCAAAATAGTATGTAAGAACACCAATAGAGAACCTTTATGATTTATAGTCTCATTTGCAGCACAGAAAATAGTTGAAACTACATAATATCTAAATTAATATCCTAGGTTAATGTAGAACAAATAGAAAGTGATTGATGCCTCATGTATATGTACTTAAATCAGTATACTCTTGCTTCCTTCTCATATGTATGGTAGTTTGAATAAAAATGGACCCCATAGGCCCATAGAGAGTGAAGCTATGAAAAGGGATAACCTTGTTAGTATAGGTGTGTCACTCTTTGTGGGCTTTTAAGTTACAGAAACTCAAGCCAGACTTAGTATCTCACACTCTCCTCTTACTCTCTTCCTATTCAGATGTAAAACTCTCAGGTACCTGTTCAGTTACATCTGTCTGCATGATAGAATGTTTTCTCACCACAACCACAAAGGACTAAATCTCTGACTAACCCCAATTAAATATTTTTCTTTATAAGAGTTGCCATGATTTGTGGATTGTAGCATGGTTATGCATTACTTTACAGCTAATATAAGTAAGTACACACCATGCTTGTATTTCTCAGTCTGGGTTGCCTCACTCAGGATGACTTTTTTCTATTTGCCAGCAAATTTCATTATGTCATATTTTTAAAAAAAAATAGCTATGCAATAATACTCCATGACTAAATGTATCATATTTTCTTTATCCATCCTTCAGTTGAGGAACATCTAAGTTGTTTCCAGTTTCTGCCTATTATTAGAAAGCTTCTATGAACATAGTTGAGCTATTGAACTTATTATATGATCTAGTGTCCTCTGGTTATATGATGATTAGTTATAGTCCTCTGGTTAGTATAGATGTTTTGTGAGTACACCAATTCCCAAATTTTGAGAACTGCCACATTGATTCCAAAGTAACTGTACAAATTTGCACAAGCATTGGGAGAGTATTCCCCTTGCTCTATATCTTTGCCAAAATAAGCTATCATTTAGGTTATTGATCTTAGCCTTTCTGTCAGGTATTAGACAGAATGTCAAAGTAGTTTTGATGGTCATTTCTCTAATGGCTAAGGATGTTGAACATTTCGTTAAGTGTTTCTCAGACATTTAAATTCCTCTGTTGAGAATTCTCTGTTTAGATCTGGACATGATTTTTTAATTGGATTTTTGGTTTGCTGATGTCTAGTTTCTTCAGTTTTTTTTTTAAATATGTATTTTCAATATTAGCCATCTGTAAGATGTGCAGTTTGTAAAAATCTTTTGTTATTCTTTATATTGAGGGCTCCATGTAGGGCAAGGCAAAGGAACAATGGTTTCCCAGAGAAGGGGAAATAGAATAGAATTTTTAGGTAGACTGAATGGAGGTGGGGATGGGACCAGAAGGGATTAAGCCAGAGAAGAAGGATAGAGAGAGAGAGGTACTTGGAGAGAAAGCTAGAATTGGGAGGGAGCATTTCAACTGTGAGGTAGAAACCTACTGCAATGGAAACTCCCTGGAATCTGCAAGGGTGACACCAAGGAAAACTCCTAGCAATGGGGTATAAGGAGCATGAATTAGTTTTCTGGTATCCAGAAGTGGCTTCCCATGGAAAGACTGAGACACCAATCCAGCCACAAAAACTTAACCTACAATTTGTCCTGCCTACAAGATGTGCTATGGTAAAGTTGGCACAGAACTTGTGGGAGAGGCCAACAAATGACTGGTCCAACATGTGACTTATGCCATGAGATGGAGTCAATACTTGACACTGCCTGGATGGCCAGGAACCAAATGTTGGGAAGCCTGGAGATCTAGAATAGAAACAAAAACAGACTATAAACATGTCAATGAAGTGCTTTCTTATAATATTCTGCTATACTGGTAGCATAATAATCATTTGAGAGGCTTTATACAGCAATTCTTAGGAGCAGACATAGAGACCCACAGCACATTAAGTAGAACTCAGGGAATTCCAAGGAGGAAGGAAGAGAAAGAAAGATTGTAGAAGCAAAGGGTCAAGGATGCCCCAAGAACACTGGCCCACAGAATCAACAAGAATGGCACATTAAGTGATGTTTTTAAAACAAAATCCTAAAAGTTTCCTTTACCAAGGAAAGACTCAGGAGCCAGATACTGTGATGAAAACCTTCTAGCTCAGAGAGGCAGAGACAACATTCAGCTCACCTTTTTAATTCATTGACTGAAATCACTATTTACTATCTGCTTAACTTAGAATATATCTGTGATTAACTAAATTAGTACCTAAAGAAACAAGTTTGAATGACTATTAATTGCATTTCTTAATTATCCCTAAACAATTTATAATAGTAGCTTTCAAAAGAACTAGAACTTCACACTGCATTTTAAAGATTTGCATAAGTACACTATCTTAAAGGGAGTTGATACGTTGTATGTTGCAACCAAAATATCACTTTATTCTGTATCAACATACAAAGATTTACAGCAATATAACCAAATATAATCTTAATTTTGTATCAATATAAAAAGACCTATAATGGTAGATTCAATAATGTACCTATTTTCCTATTGTTCCTATATTCCTCCATTTTTGTCTAAATATATATGAAAAATTTTAACTCTAACACAGTAAAACTCATTACAATAATGAAGCTATTTCTGACAAGCGTTCCACAAGATATTGCCTGTTTGTATTTGGTACCTTTAGGATTGAGCACTTTTCATTTCAACTTGTGAAAAATGTTCATGCAGTCTCATATGAACTCAGAAATTTGAATGTCCTGAACAATTTGTAGTCCTAAGCTGATCTTTAGGTGGTGTTTCACAGCTTAGTGATAATCCTGGCTAGGTAGAACATAACAAGTTAACCCAAAAGTGTGTCAATTGTTTGCACAGAACCTGGTGGTCAAAGCAGCATGGATAGTTTTGCCCAGTGATGGCTTTACTATAATCAAGGTGGATTCATCGGTGTGGGACTTCGTTATGTTCTTCAAAACTAAAAGATTATTGTTAAGAATGATAGAAAACCTAAACATTTTAAATGTCAGATTCAGCAGGCCTTAGAAAGGTTTGAGGACCACAATCTGTTAAGTACATCCAAGATTCACAAACTTGATTCATAGACACTTCAAATTCAAACTTGAAAACACATATATGAAGCTAAATGAAGCTTATTTCTAGAATTAGTACTTTATATGACTATTAATATGACAGAAATTATATATATATGTATGATAGTCTTCTAAATTTTGAAATGATATTTTTATTTTAAGAAAAGTTTTATAGAGTCAAATGAAAACTCAAAAATTATGAGATTAGTGGCAACAGGATTGTCCTCCATTTTTGTGTTTTCCTCTGTCCCATACCAGGTGACTCTTTTGATAAAGGATAGAGATTTGGGATTTTCCTTTCACAAGCATGTTAAAGGATTTAGATAAGGAGTGAGCAATGCTTCAACCTCAAAGCTTTAATTTTTAATTGACTTGGGACCACAAAATTTAATTTGCCACGTGTGTCTGTAGAAGGAAGCAATATCATCTGGAAATTTAATCTTTCTCTTGGGACATATTCTCTTGATCATCTGTCAGTTTTCTTCAGCTGTCTCCCTTGTCTTACGGTCTCTAAATTCTTTAGTTTGTTGCTTTTATTCTCCTGGCAAAATTCAAAACAAAATCCTGCCCCCAACCCTAACTCTAGGGCCTTCTTTTTGCTAAGTTATATCTTTTCTTGAGCAAATGGTTTTTTGGCAACAGAAAAAAGTATTACTTTTAATTTGAAATTTTAAAAGTTATTTTGATGTTTTGAAATGAACTATACCTTAGGAGAAAAAATTACCTATATTCCCCTTTTACTTTACACACATATAAATTCAAGCTCTAAGTATATTTATTTTTATGTCACAAAGGTCATTAACTTTCAATTTTAGCTTGCCTTTTGCAAGCAGCTTTTAAATTTAAATCACTATAATTCTTACATGCCGGCCTCTGCCTCCCAAGTATTGAGATCAAAGACATGTGCTTCCCATGTGCTGGAATTAAAGGTATGAAACATCACTACCATGTTCACTGTAACTCTAGAATTTAGAAAGCAACTGACTTTAGGGGCCTACCTATCTCTGCTGGGACAAAAAGAATGTTCTACCACTAGCCAGACCAAATAGTTTATCTTGGCTCCAAATCACTCCAATCCTAGAGTGGGTTAAAAAAAATTCAAAAATTTCTAAATTTTTTAAGGAGTGAATTATCGATTTAGAAAACAAGCTAGAAGTTTATCAATTCTTTGAATTTACTTAACACATTTTAATTTTTTTTATAAGTAAGTTTGCACTGAATGACCAAACTGTCTGATGAGCTATTGGAGGTCTCTCCTCTTTGAAACTAATCTTTATCAATTTTGATGTATCGTCATCTTTTCTTCTCCCATGGAAACAAAGACAAAACTTCTACCCCAATGTAACATATATCCTGATTTCCATTCTGAGATTAACAAATCTTTAAAATATACAGACTGATTAAATTCAGGCATTTTCCTACTATCTAATGTCTCTCTGAAGCTGTTATTCCTTTCTCATTACAATTTTAAAAATTTAAATTTAATAAAGTACTGTGTAATCTTTGGTTGGGAGTGTTTATTACCACTTTCTGTTTATTAAACATATGTTTTATTCTTAGCCTGTCATATTGTGTGCTATACATCTAATATGCTTTATATTGTAATATGCAGAAAAACTCCCATTTTACTAGAGATATACATTGGAGCACTGTCAGACTTAATTCATACAGGTATCCCCATAGTAGCTATAACTTCCAATAAATGTGTAATTAGAGAATCAGCTCTTTCAGAACTTAAGCAGTTGCCCACTGAAACCGTGAATTTATATCTCTATTATGATATTTAATCTTCCAAATTCTACAAAATGAAGCACATACATTTTACAAATTCCATTGCTTAGGGTACCTTTTGGATTACTTCCTATAGATAATGGGTGTTGGTGATACCAAGACCAAGTAGGAATTTTTTTTTTTTTTAGTTTCCTTGGCTTATTGACAAAGGATAGAAAAAAATCCCTTTTTAATCCTTTGCTGCTAACATGGTGTTTTTATGAAAATATGAGGATTTTTAGCACATTTCCTATTAATAGCTGGTCAATTTCATATTTACCTTGTACTGGAGGGCATGGTAGACCCATATGAGATCTGAAATTTTTTTATATACAAGGGATAATTTCTATTTCTGAATACTTGTTTTAGTTGAATAAATAGAGAAGTTAATTCTGAATCATCTGGAGGAAGTTCAGAAGTTTCAATATGCAAGACAACTCATTCTGAATATTGAGAGTCAGTAACTATATTTAGAGAGTCAGGAAAATCACTTAAGAAGACAAGAATGGCATAGAGCTCTAAATTTTTACCTAAATCATAAGGGCTCTGGACCATTTTACTTATTTTCCTGACTTGTGACCTGCCTTTTCTATTTTATTTTATTTTATTATTATTATTTTTTTTTTTTTGGCATCAGTATATAATGTAGAGGCTTCAGAAATTGTTGTCCCTTTTTGTATGTGGGGAAGATTCCAATTAGTTCTTTTTATACACTAAAGTCTTTTGCATTGGGGATATTTGTTGTTAATCTCTCCCAAAAAATTACTGCAAGCTCTTTGCCAGTATTCATTTTCTGCCCACAATGAGGCAATTTCAGCATTAGGATGGGGGCCTAAAATCTCTGCTAAGTGTATTCTTGCTAACTGATGGAGTCTCATTTACCCTTTCAAACTCAATCCAAAACCTTTTCTACATAGGTCATTATTATTTTTTTTTTTTACATTATTAGTGTGAAAACAAAACAAATAACAAAAATCCCATGCTGCTATATTATCTCTCGCTATATCTGTATATATTACATCTCTATTTATCTATTATCTCTCATCTGAATCAACCCTTAAGATATCATACCTATGATGGTAAATTTTAGATTGAGCAGTTTGTTTACAAATTATTTCTAATATCTGTCATACAAAATATTGGCACAAAGTAAAACTGTTTAACAATCCTTGTGGTAAGGCTTTCCAGTGATATCTGTTTATTGGACAACTATTATTATAAGTAGAAAAAAATGAAATAATAAAGAAGGCAATGGAATTTCAGGTTGTAAATGTTTGAAATAAATTACTTAGGTCTTTGGGTGAATTATCTTGCTTATGGCTCTTATATCTGTTAACATTTTCCATTTTCCTGCTTTCATTTTTTATAACAAACACAGTGGAATCCCATGGGCTGGTAGATTCTCCAATGGATTGAGCATTTAGCTGTGCCTGTACCAGCTGTCCTAGTACTTGTAATTTTTCTTTGGTCATAGACTGTTGATCCACTCAAAGAAGCTTATTAATTGGCCATTTTAAAGGTAGGGTGTTTGGTACCTCCAAAAGACTAACCTGTTTATGGACAACCTGGAAGACTGTGACTGTTCTTGTAATAACTTTTAGTATTTTTCTCAAAGGTATTCTTTATTTCATGGTTTGTTTCTTAGATTGGAGGAATATTAATCTGTGTTTTCCTTTGCTGCACAAAATTATGTCCCCATAAATTCATGGCTATGTTAGCCACATATGACTTTAATTTTCCTATTTTTCCTTCTGGCCCTATACACTTGACACAGCTTACACTTTGTTTTACCTGAGACAAAGATTTAATCCCTAGGAGATGAATATTTACCTCCTGAAGAAGCCAATATATATGCCAAAATTTTGATGAAATTATTATTGCATCTGTTCCTGTGGCTACTAAATCTTCAATTCCAATGCAATTTATTTGTATTTTTAGCTTTGGTCTCTTATCATTTAGAGCAGCTTGCCAAAATACTTGTTTTCTGATTTCTCCTAAAGTTATTTGTTTTATCTAATGAAACTGTTCTGATTTTAATTATATTGAGAGCACTGTTGTTTATAATACCTAAATCTTTTAACTGTTCTGTGGCTGAGTTTCCCTGACTCTGATAGGGAATGATTGAATTGAATTTGAGATCAATTCAAAGGCCTATTGCAGGGCTCTTAGGGTGTTTCCAGATGGCAAAGGTTAGCTTGTCTATCCCTTGTTGATCTGCATTCATCAGTCTAATACCAGCCTTTGCCATAGCTTCTGAATACTCTCTACTTCTTTATGGATTATTTCTAGAAGAAAAATCATTGTTTCAAGAAACACCTTGTCTATGATCCCATTTCAAATGATCTTGCTTACCACAATTAAAACATCTGACATTTTGATTTTTCTTAAGAATTTTAGAAATTACTTCTCCAATCAGAGTAGCATCATAAACATGAGAGCAGGGTCAGCTGTATCTTTTATCCATTCCTCTATTGGTGCTGATCTTGACTTTAAAGTTCTAATCACCCTTTTGCATTCTGAATTAGTATTTTCAAAAGCCAATGATTCAATCAATATTTTTCTGAATTCTGAATCTGATATTATTGTATTTACAGCTGAAGTCAATCTTAGGGAAAAAAAAATTAGTGAAGACTTATTTAGGGCCTTGTATAATTTTAGTAAACTACTCAGACCTCTTTTCTGATTCATCAACCTTATCGGAAGCATTTAAGGCTCATAAACAACAATGCTAAGGCATGATCCTCAAATTCAAGCTGTGTTTGTAATTCATCATATTGTCCTTCACCTAGTAATTAATCGTGAGCTATGTCAATGTTGCTAGCCTTATTTTGTTGTTCTGTGGTCCTAACTTCGTCTTTCCACCATGTTTTCCATTGTAACTGAGGACCAGCTTCCAATATTGCTTTTGCCAAATATTTCCAGTCTTGGGAGACAACTATATCCTGAGTAGTCCATGAATTTAATATATGCTTCATATAGGGAGAATGATAACCATAATAAACAACTGCTTTCTTAAATCACCTCAAATTTAATATGTCTATAGGATTCCACCATAGCCTATATAAGTCTGAGCTAGGTCCTCTGCATATACGCTATGGTTGCTTTGTTTGGTGTTCTTGTGGGAATCCTAACAGTGGGAACAGTGTCTGTCTCTGACTATTTTGCCTGCATTTGGGACCTTTTTTCTCCTACTTCATTGCCTTGTTCAACCTTCAGATAAGGTATGTGCCTTGTTCTAACTTGTTATGCTGTGTTTGGTTGATCTCCCTGGGAGTCTTTCTCTTTTCTAAAGGGAAAAAGAGAAGAATTGGAGTTTTAGAAGAAAGGACATAGATGGTTACACACAGAAGAGAAAGGACTAGAAACTGTACTAGATGAAATTAATGACAGAAGAAAAATAAATATACTTTTTAAAAAAACACACTGTAGTCATAGTGTCTATTTCCAGCAATATAACAGTGATTAAGATAGCATGTAAATAGGGAAAAATAAATATTCAAATAGAATTTACAAACACAATATGGATGGCAATTATTTGTGACCAATTCTTTATGGTTAAGCTTTTTTATAAAGCCTCATGTTAAGTAATGTGTTCTACCGTATACAGGTAGCTTCTGACTCACCACTAAAGTTGGATAAATGAGTCTTTTGGGTTGTTTTAACTTGGTTTATGCATTGTTTAAAAAACTAAAATACTACAATACATTTTATTTATGATAGCCAGTAACTGGAACCAACCCAGATGTCCCACAGTGGAAGAATGGATACAGAAAATGTATTACATTTACACAGTGGAATACTATTCAGATATTAAGAACCAGGACAACATGAATTTTGCAAGCAAATGGATGGAGCTAGAAAATATCATCCATTCATTTTCATTAAATTCTATAAGGCTTTAATTGCTTTCTCTTTTTTTTTTCATTTCTTTCTTTTTTTTTTTTTTTTTTTTTTTTGGTTTTTCGAGACAGGGTTTCTCTGTATAGCCCTGGCTGTCCTGGAACTCAATCTGCAGACCAGGCTGGCCTTGAACTCAGAAATCCACCTGCCTCTGCCTCCCAAGTGCTGGGATTAAAGGCATGCACCACCACTGCCTGGCAATTGCTTTCTTTATTTCTTCCTTGACCAACTTCTGCTGGAATCACCATCCCTGACCTCAAGATGTATTACAGAGCAATTGTGATTTTCAAAAAAAAAATGCATGGTATTGGTACAGAGACAAGCAGGTAGATCAAATGAACAAAGTTGAAGACCCAGAAATGAACCCACACACCAATGGACACTAGATCTTTGACAAAGAAGCTAAAACTATCCAGTGGAAAAAAGACAGCATTTTCAACTGGCAGTCAGCATGTAGAAGAATGCAAATTGATCCATTCTTATCTTCTTGTACAAAGCTCACATCCAAGTGGATCAACGACCTCCACATAAAACCAGATACACTAAAATTAGTAGAAATGAAAGTGGGGAAGAGCCCTAAACACATGGGCACAAGAGAAAATTTGCTGAACAAAACACCAATGCCTTATGCTCTAAGATCAAGAATCTACAAATGGGACCTCATAAAATTGCAAAGCTTCTATAAGGCAAAGGACACTGTCAATATGACAAAACAGCAACCAACAGATTGGGAAAAGTCTTTACCAATCCTACATCCAAAAGAGGGATAATATCCATTATATATAAAGAACTCAAGAAGTTAGACTCCAGAAAACCAAATAACCCTATTAAAAATGGGGTACAGAGTTAACCAAAGAATTTTCAACTGAGCAATATCGAATGGCCAAGAAGCACCTAAAGAAATGTTCACCATCCTTAGTCATCAGGTAAATGCAAATCAAAACAATCCAGAGATTCCACCTTATACCAGTCAGAATGGCTAAGATCAAAAACTCAGGTGAAAACAGATGCTGGCAAGGATGTGGAGAAAGAAGAACACTCCTCCATTGTTGGTGGGATTGCAAGCTGATACAACCACTCTAGAAATCAGTCTGGTGGTTCCTCAGAAAATTGGGCATAGTACTACCTGAGGAAACAGCTATACCACTCCTGGGCATATACCCAAAAGATGCTCTAACATATAAGAAGGACACATGCTCCACTATGTTCAAAGTAGCCTCATTTATAATAGCCAGAAACTGGGAAGGACCCAGATATCCTTCAGCAGAAGAATGGAAAAGGAAAATGTGGTACATTAACACAGGAATACTTCTCAGCTATTTAAAACAATGACTTCATGAAATTCCTAGGCAAGTGGATGGAACTTGATAATATCATCTTGAGTGAGGTAACTTAGTCACAAAAGAACAAACACGGTATGTACTCACTGATAAGCAGACGTTAGTCCCAAAGCTCTAAATACCAAAGATACAATTCACAGACCATATGAAAGTTAGGAAGAAGGAAAACCAAAATGTGGATGTTTCAGTTCTTCTTAGAAAAGGAAACAAAATACTCATGGGAAGTATAGGGTGGGAGGAACTTAGGAGGAAGAGAGAAGGGGGAGGGGAAAAGGGGGCAGGATCGGTTATGGGAGTAGAAGTGGATCATGTACAAAGAGTCAGGAATTTGAAGAGACATGTGTAGCAATGGGGGATGGGGAACTGGGGGTAACCACCAGTAAGTCACAGATGCCAGAAAAGCAAGATGATTCCAAGACACAATGGGTATTATATTAACTGAAATGCCCAACAATGGAGAAGGAGAAACTGAAGAGGCCATATCCAGAGGTTAGGCAAGGTCTCTGGTTGTTGAGTCTCCAAATTTTTAAACCAGAGTGGCTCCTATCTAAAGAAAATACTGGGACAAACTGTGGAGCAGAGACCGAAGGAAAGGCCATCCAGAGACTGCCCCACCTGTGGATTCATTCTACATACAGACACGAAACCCAGACACTATTGCTGATGACAAGAAGCGCTTGCTGAAAGGAGCCTGATATAGCTGACTCCTGAGAGGCTCTGTCAGCACCTGATCAGTATAGAGGTGGATACTCACAGTCAACCATTGGACTGAGTGCAGTACCCCAATGGGGTGAGTTAGAGAAAGACTGCAGGAGTTGAAGGGGTTTGTAACCCCATAGAAAGAACAACAATATCAACCAACCAGACGACCCAGAATTCCCAGAGATTAAACCACCAACCAAACAGTACACATGGAGGGACCCATGGCTTCAGCTGCACATGTAGCAGAGGAAGGCATTGTCTGGCATCAAAGTGGGGAGAGACCGTTGGTCCTGTTAAGGCTGATTCCCCAGTGTAGAGGAGTGCTAGACCAGTGAGGTGAGAGTGGGTGAGTGGGAGGGTGAGCACCCTCATAGAAGCAGTGGGAGAGGGGATAGGATAGGGGGTTCCAGAGGGGAAACCAGGAATGGGGATAACATTTGAAATGTAAATACATAAAATATCAAACAAAAGAAATTATCCTCAGGCAAGTTTTTAGAACAGGACAGAAAGCAGTCACATTTTTTTCTCCATATATCACAGAACAGTGTCTGACCCAGTTACTACTTCTAGTAGTAACCCAATTGTTCTACTTGGAAACATTCTGAACAGGGTCTTCACAGTATGTATACCTCTCAGCACTATTGTCTTATAAGTTCCTATTAGTGTGTACATTAAATTTTACTGATAGATTTCAACTACTTTTCAATTTCAGACTTTTCTAAAGTCCCAAAGTCACCCACATTCATCAAAAATAAAGTAAAACAGACAAAACACATAGTCAGATTCTTTACAGATATTGTCCAATCCCTCATATTCTCTTCTGTATTAATGTCTTTTCTACTTCTGTGATAAGATGTCATAACCAAGGCAATTTAACCTAAGAAAAATATTTATTTGAGCTTAGGTTTCCAAAAGGGTTTCTATGATGGTTCAGTAAAGACAACAGACAACAGACATGGTGGCTGGAGTGGCTGAGTGTTCACACTACTTTTGGAGTTCAGGAATCACTCCACAGACCACTCAGACATTGATCTCAGTCAAGCAGGTATAGTTTATTGAACACACATCCAAGGACTGATCGATCAGGCAAGAAGTTCAGACTAGGGACTTGAGATTTTGACCCTGACTGTTTCCTAGGGGCAGCTTATAAAAGCAAAACCCACAAAAGCTCATAGCAACCATGAAAGCTCATGCACAGGTTTAAGAAATGCTACAGGGTAGGTTTGGTGACTCATAAGTGTCTAAGTTTATTGTAGCTAACTAGGTAAAACAATTCTAACCTACTTTTATTTTGACTGTCTCTAAAGGAGAACTAGGGACTGGGGAATTTCCAAGAAAACCAAGGCATAAAATATAATACAATACTTAATACAATATATGGTTAATAATTAACTCAGACATTGAAAAGGACCTCTGAAACAATGTAAGATGGTTGGTTACAGAATGGCTATGGTAAAGTCAGAAAGGAAGAGTTTACCTAGGTCTTAACAACTACAAATGACATGAGTCTTACAAAGATTTTATTGATTCTTTTTTAATTTTGCATCATTCACCTCAATCTCCCTCACTCCCCTGTCTCTTCACATCTGCCCCCCAAAAATCAAAAGCAACAAAAGCATCAATAACAACAACAAGATTTCCATCTCAGTGTGTAAGCTGCAGTGTGTCACAGTGTGTTACCCAACATACCCTTTTGTCCAAATAGCTTTACTTGAAAATGTTCATTGCATTGAGTCATTTGACTGGTTCTGGCTTCTGCTAAGCTATAAACATTGGATCCTCATGGGGACTTCTTTTCAATACCCTGTTGTTGCCCCGTATCATGGAGGTCCTACAGCTCTGGTTCTTCAGAACAGGCCCCTTCATGCTCTCACACAGTTCAGAGATGTGGTAGCTGTTCGGGAAGGCAAAGTGAAAGCCCTGCATCTTGGCCTGAGAGGTGTCTGAGTTCACCAGAACCCCAGCTCTCCTGTGCCCATGTCTCTAGAGCTAATCTTCTGTATTGTCTAGGCAAACAGAGAGGCTGGCCCTCCTTCTATCATACCCTCAGAGCCAGTTTACATGCTCTTCAGCCACCAGGGACAGATCTATTGTGCTGCCAAGGAAATGTGTGGGCAGGCTCACCAGAGGGCTGTAGCAATCGAGAGGCAAGTTCAGCTCTCCCATAACCCCCAGGGCCATATCACCCAGCTGTAGTATGGCATAGTGGTGGGCATCTATTCTACGGTCATTCCCTGGGGTAGGCTGATCTGTGTCCCCTGCCACCACCAGGACCAGATCTATTGTGCTAACTCAGCAAGGTGTGGCTGCTCTCCTGTGTGCTGTAGCCAGTCAGGGGCAGGAACAACTTTCCCGAACTTACTCCAATAGGACCAGCTATCCAGGAACAATGCTACCAGACTGTGCTCCCACACTGTCTAGGAAAGAGGTGAGGACATCTATACTGAGTGTGAGGGCCTGTGAGGGGCAGAGCCAGCTCAGCACTGTTCTTGAACATCAACATGGCCTCAACTGGAAGTCCAGACCAGGGGCATCCATATGGATTTATGGGCTAACAAGAGCCTTGGATATTAACATAGGCTCTGGCAGTGATGGGACCAGGAACCGAGACATGGACTCTTGTGGCAGAATGAACAAGGAAGTCAAGATGGTCTCAGGTGACAATACAGGCCACTAAGATTAGTATGCCCCCCTCCGGGAATTGGTTCATCCCAGACATCAACATAGTCTCAGGCAGCAGCCAAGAAAACTGACATCTGGATGGCTTTTGGTGGCAACATGGGCCACAGCCCAGACCAAGAGTGCATGCAGTAGGGCCAGAGACCCAGGTATGGCCCTTTGCTGAAGCCTGCCCAGACCTCTTCATGGTCCCAGGCGGTTGCACATGATCGTCCCTTCTGCCTGTTCTTTACCACCACTGAACATGGAAGCTTCAGTTCCACCTCTCCCTGCAGTGCACAAACTGCTCAGATTCATTTGTTCGCCATCCCTCCAGTGTGTACTCCCTCTTTCTTATCTCCCCTTTACATGAATCATAGTGGTGCCCATTGCAGGGTCCAGGGTACCCATTTAAATGCCTCTTTCTTCCATATAGGAGTTTCTTAATCTGTCAAAGCCTGTAAATTGTGGCTTCCAATGAATTGGAGTTTCAGGACATCTTTGCTATTACTTTAGCAATATGTTCTAATCTTATGGCTCCTTCTCATTCTCTGGTTCTTTCTGTCTTTACCTGTGTCTAGCTTGTTCTTTCTGCAACCTGTCTCTGTAATACTGTCATGGTAAAACTGACCTACCCACATTCCACCCATTTTCTCCATTTCACAGCAATTAAGTAGCCTCTTTTTCCTGTGTTGTTCTTCTGTGAGTTGAATGTAGCCTATCTCTGACTCATTCTGTCAAATCTTTCTCCGATTCATCACTTTTTATTACTTTAATTAGACATCACTTCCAAACATGGCTGATTCCTTCTACCAACTAACTGTACCTTCATTGTTGGGGATTAAAGAGTGTATTAGGGTGAGTCTATATTCCACATAGATCATAGTAGAAACCAGCGTTTGTCTGCATTCTGGTCACATCATATAGACCACGAAGGTGTTTGGGTGTAAACCCTTGCCAGAGTTGTCATGTTGCTGGATTAAAGTTCCTCAAAAGAATTCTTATGTATTCATGTTCACAAGGCACAGATAGCATAAACCAATAAGCAAAAATAATACATGACTGACACTTATCCTGGTTCCAAATTAAGTTCTTGTTCTCTCACAAATCTCAAAAAAACAGATATCTGCCACCTATCTTTGTCAGAACATTATTTTTCTTCCAAGATATCAGCAGAATATACTACTCAGATTTTGGTTTTTTAGTTAAAAATTTTAAACTCTTTTGCTATCTTCTTAGAAACATGTTCCAAAAGCTTAAGGATCATAATGTAGCATTTTTCACAGCTTGACTAGATTTCTTGTAAAAAAATTTTTCTCTTTCTGTGATAAAATATCATTAAAAAGAAGTGTAAGGGAGGAAGTGTTTACTCTAGCTAGTAGTTCAAGGATCTAGTCTCCCGTTGTAGGGAATTCAAAGAGGCAGAAATTTGAAGCAGCTGACCATATTGGATCTGCAATTATGAAGCACTAAATAATGGATGTTTGTCTCTGCTTTCTTATTGTTTTCAACTTTTGTCTACTATAAATAATAATAATATAGCTGTGAATATTTCTGAGAAACTTATAATTGGAATATATATATATACATATATATATATATATTCAATATTCTTGGGGTTTTCACATGGTTTAATATTAGAAGAACTATGAGATCATCTTCTGATGTGGCTCTGCCAGTTTATATTATTGCCAATAATGTAAAAATTTTCTGATAAATTTATATATTTCCTCATCCATGTAACTAAGTCCTTCTTATTGGATATATTCTTTCAGAGTTGACAGAGATTCCATCATAAATTGCATAAAAAATGATACTGAACCTATTTTTATGGACTTTTAATTCACTTTGTTTCTTCTTTGGACAAAGTGTTCTACATAACTTTTCCTACATTTGAATTAATTATTTTTATATTATTGAATTTTAACATCTACTTTGATATTCTATAGTAAAAATATAGTTTATTCTTCCCTTAAACTTTTCAGTCTTAAAAATTAGATAAAATACTTGCTAAAACCTAAACTAATAATTCGTATTTGGAGATAACCACATTCAATAATCAACACTTTTTAAATACACCTTGTGAGCTGGTTGTATCTTATCTCTGACTCATCAGTCTAATCTTTCTCTGATTCATCATTTTATTAGACTCCATTAGACATCACTTTCAAACACGGCTGCTTCCTTTAGCCAACTAACCATACCATGTCTAAATATGCTATAATACCTATTAAATATTTCTCAGATTAACTTTATTATTTATGTCATTAAATATTTATGACTTCATCATTAAACAATTTTATTCTCCTACTAATACATAGATATCTTGTTTTAATTATTAGTGACTTTTCATTATAATTCTATAATGTCTAAGTTTTAGAATAAGTTTATAAAAAGTCACTAGATTTTTTTAAAAGATAAAAACATAACCTTTTAGTAATCTATTTTATTTGTTGTTAAACATCTCTCCTTTTATTGAATATTTTAGTTATTTACATTTCAAATGTTATCTCCTTTCTCAGTTTCTCTCTAAAAACCCCTATCCCATCCCTGCTCCCCTGCTTCTATGAGGGTATTTCCCTACCCACCCACCTACTCAAGCCTAACCACCCTAGCAATCCCCTACACTGGAGCATCAAGCCTTCACAGGACCAAGGGTCTTCCCTCCTACTGATGCTAGATAAGGCCATCCTCTGCTACATATGCAGCTGGAGCCATGGGTACCTCCATATGTACTCTTTGGTTGGAGGTTTAGTCCCTGGGAGCTCTGGGTAGTCTGGTTGGTTGATATTGTTGTTCTTACGGGGTTTCAAACGCCTTCAGCTCCTTCACTCATTCCCCTAACTCCTCCATTGAGGGTCCCATGCCGAGTCCAATGGTTGGCTGTAAGCATCTAAATCTGTTTTGGTCAGGATCTGGCAGAGCCTCTCAGGAGACAACTATATCAGGCATCTGTCAGCAAGCACTTCTTGTCATCAGCAATAGTGTATGGGTTTGGTGACTGTATATGAATGGGATGGATCCTCAGGTGGAGCAGTCTCTAGATGGCCTTTCCTTCAGCCTCTGCTCCACTCTTTGTCCCTGTATTTCCTTTAGACAGCGGTCATTCTGGATTAAAATTTTTGAGAAGTGTGGGTGGCCCCTTCCCTCAATGGGGGCTATGTCTAACCTGGGAATATGGTTTCTACAGGTTCTCTCTCTCCTTTGTTTGGTATGTCAGCTAATGTCATCCCTGTTGGAGAGCCTCTGGCTTTCCTGGCATCTGGGATTTTCTGTTGGCTACTAATAGTTCCCCATCCCCCACTGCTTCTGTTCAATTTCCTGACCCTCTGTACTTCTTCCCAGTCTCCTTCTTTGGTGATCCTGCTTGCCTTCCCCCCACCCCCTTCATCCCAAACGCCTCTTACCCTCTACCTCATGTGGTTATTTTGTTCTCCTCCTGAGTAATCCAAAGCTATGCCTTAACCATGTATGGTATTTTACACTATTGTTCATTTACTAATATCTTTGGTAATTTAGAACTGACTATTTTTGCTATTTCAGGTTATTTGTCTTTCATTTGTGGGCTGGTATTTACACCCATTGCCTACTTATTCAATTATATTAGTTTACATTTCTTTAATTTTTTTACTATGTTAATCATTTTAAGCTGAGTTTTTCTTTCCAAATTAGACTTTCACAGTGTAAATCAGTAAGCCTTCTTGTCATTCATTTACAAGCAAAAGCCTCTGTCTTCACAAATACCACCTTTATATTTTCTCTGAGTATCTTCATCGATCCAAATTAAACTGAGATGTGCAGTCTCCATTTCCAATGACAGAATCCAATCCTTTGAGGGAATGAGTGTGTTTCTCTTTTAATATGTAGCTCCTCATTATGGATTCCTTTGAGAAACCTCTCTTTAACAGGGTACATTTTACAGATTTAACTCTGAGGAAGGTAACCTTTTCAATAGTGCATTAGCACAAATATATAAAATGCAGTCCTACAAGTACTTTCAACTTTGAAGTAAGTTAAAATAAGTATATATGTTGTTATGTGTGGGACATAAAAATGTACAAATGTGTATTATTCCTTCTTGTGACTGTCAATATATTCATGAGCATGTTAAAATATGACAAAGACAGGGACATTGTGGTAGTGCTAAAATCAAAAGCAGCTGTTGTTTCAAAAAATAAAATAAAACTGGGTCGTATGTTCATAGTTGCAATCCTTGTGCTTGGGAAGCTGAGGTAATTACCAGGAGTTCTGGTCAGTATAGGATACGTAATGAGTTGCTGGCCTGGCTAGCCAAAAGAGAGATTTGTTTAAAAAATAGTGACAGCAACAAAAATCTTAACAAACAAAATACTTAGAACTATAAAAATGTATCTGATCACTAAAAATAATTTAGAAATTAATATTCTAAGACAAGACATACTAATCTTCTCTTTTTGTTTTTTAGTATAGATTATATTTTTCATCCCATTTTTGAATGAGCATAGTATGCACAGATTTCTAAATTTTCAATTAGAAAGATATGACAATGTTTACATGACACTGTTTATCAAAGTTTATGATGTTTATCAAAGTTATGATGCTTATCAAAGTTTATTATGAATGATTTATTCATTATCAAGCACATGAAAATAGATATGATGGTAAATGTAGAGTCACCCATTCAGGAGGCACAATGGTGATGTGGAGGAAAGACAAGCTTAAATAATTTCCAAAATTTAGTTGGACCTTGTTCTTTAATAATAACCTAAGAAAACAAAACTGTAAGCAAATATATAAGTAAATAAATATTGATAAATTCATCAATAAGAAAAAGGAGTTAATGAGGCCTTGAGTAGTCAGAAAATGACTTTGTATAACTGCTCATGTTATACAAAATTATGTTGACATTCAAAGGGTTGGAAAACAAATGGAAATGGAAGGAGTTCTGCAATGAGTGATTTTTTTTTAAAGCTCATGAAATTCTATGAAATTTTCATCAGACATTGGGAAACATGTGAAATATAGAATAATAGCTTTGTGTGAGAAATCAAGTCAGAGATATTATATAAGATCCAACTACAAAGAGCATTAAAATGTGGTAAAGCAATTTTTTCTTCTGGTAGACTAAAGGAAAGACATTGGAAAGTGTTCTTTGGGAGCACATTCCTTGTCAAAAGCAGTAGTTTAAAGCAGTGTGATTAGTAGCATTTTGAGTATATTTCTGTCCTGGAGCCATTATAGAGTGAACTGCAAGATTTTTTATGTTTCATATAACTTAAACCTGTGTGTAGATCTTGGATTTGACGTTTTCCTAAACTGGATGTTTCTAAAACATTTAGAGTTGAGTTTTAAAATAAAAAAGTATACAAATTTTTATATTTTTTATATTTTACCTACCATTTTGATGTTTTATCTATAGTATAAAAGTCTACACATTTCTTCTCTGAATTCGCCATGTAGAATGATGTGGGAATTATAATACATAAGAAGAAATTTAATGGTAGAAACTATCCAGAAATGTGTTGCTAGAGCTAAACACGAGTCCAAGAAACTCTAGAAAATACTTGTAACAAAATAATAACAAGAGGTTCAATTTATAAATGTCTACATGATAAATCATAAAGTGTGAGCAAGAGAACATTTGTTAAGTGTAGTCATGGAATGAATTAAAGGAATCTGATATCTGTATGAGCTACTGAAAATTTACTTGTTCTTTTGAAGCAAAAATAAGCTTTAATAAAGGCTGAAGAAGTAGTTTAATTTGAAAACATTGTTATGGTGGTTTGAATACACTAGGCCCATGGGAAGTAGCACTACTAAGACGTGTGTCCTTGTTGGAATATTTATAGCCTTGTTGAAGTAAGTGCATCACTGTGGGGGTGGGCTTTGAGGTCCTATGCTTAAGCTACACTCAGGTTAGAAGAGACCCTCCTCCTGGCTGCCTGGGGAAGACAGTCTCTTTCTGGTTTCTTTTGGATCAATACAGAACTCTTCATTCTTCTAGTAGCAGGTCATCCTGCACAATTCCTTGCTTCCCACCATGATAATAATGGACTAAACCCTTGAAAATTTAAGCCACCACCAATTAAATGTTTGCATTTAGAAGAGTTGCCATGATCATGGTTTCTCTCCACAGCAATAGAAACCCTAACTAAGACATTATGTGACTGTAAAGCATTCTATAGAATATACTACAAAACATTCAAAACCAGTGAACATTTCATTCAGAGGTTTGGCAGTTTTCAGCATGGTAGACATGCATAATCTTCAATAGAGAAGAGTTAAATAGGAGAAAGTATGGGAACTAAGCTTTATTATAAAACTTCACAGAGTGAAAGCATATTTAAAAAACATCACTCATGAATTAGAAACATTTTAGAGAATGTTTACAAAATGTTTAAGGTAAAGTAACACAGTTAATACAACATGACACAGGAAGGTACGACTAAGCACTTTGATATACTACTTTCTTGTAATATACTTTCTCTTCAGTTTTCTTTCTGTTGGAAATTGGGTGCCATTTCTATTATATGCTATAAGTTTTGACATAAAATTTTGTAAATTCTTTCAAGAAGTTAGACACTAACATATATGCTTTTTGCTGTTCATATTATTTGTTCTACTATTTATAAGTATAAAAGAAACAAATCTAGATTATTATGCAGTGAGATATTTATACAAGTCATAATACATACATGCAACTAAACACTAGTTAATTTTTAATTTTGTCTTTTCTTTTTTTCTTGTTTATTGCTCACACATTTCAAATATTTATTTTAATTCATTGAGAATAATATGCAATATATTTGAACATATTAACCTATTTCCCACTTCTTCCTACATCCACTGCTCTTATCTACTCACCCAGTGTTGTGCCTGCAGGTTCTAGAAACTCTAAAAGTCAAATTTGTGTTGTCCATGTACTCCATGTACTCTTGGGTGAATGGTTACCAATGGAGTTTTGTCAACAAACCAGAGGCCACACTCTTAAAGAAAACTGGCTCTGCCACTCACAGTAGGTATCATTTTCCAAGAACTTTACATTTAGAAGCAGAACTTCATGCCCACCTCCCAGGACTTTGCCTGGTTTGAGTTTGTAAAATTTTTTGAACAAGGTCACAAACACTATGAACTTACTTATGCAACTGCTCTCCAATGTTCTGAAAACTCTACATGTTTGTAGTCACATATCAATTCTGAATCTTTCAATCTTTATACCTTTCATACTTAATTATATTATATTTGTGAGAGAAATAAATGTGGTATAGAGATTTGATTTAGAGCTGAGCATTCCATTGTCTGTTATTGTCTGCATCATGACCAGTTGTATGTCTCTGTGCTAATCACCTCCTATTGCAAAAAGAAGCTTCTCTAATGAGAGGATTGAGAGTTGAAATAATCATTGGGTATAATGATAAGTCATTAGGAATCATTGTACTACAGTATACATTTAGCAGTAATGGGAGTAAGTTAGTCTGTAAGTCCCTGCCACCTGCTTTGCTATATATTCATGGCTCTGATAACAATGCCAGACATGGGTTTCATCTTGTGCATCAGGTCTTAAATCCAATCACAAAATGGTTAGTCACTCTCATAGCATTCATTCTGTTTTTGTACTAATTGAAATGTCTCCACAGAAAAGTGGTTATGATAGTATCCTAGGTTCACAGCTGACTAAGACTTACAATTATTTTCTACTACAGTAATGTACACAGCATTTCTCAGCACAATGAAAGATATTCTAGCTGATACCTAGCTTGAATTTTACATATTCTGTGTTTCAAATATATTATGTCTTCAGGAAGAGGGACTTGTCATCAATTCTGGAGATAACAACGGCAAGAGCTTAAAATGTTTGTGGTCTATGACATTTCACTGAGCAATAAGAGAAGTAAAACGTTCCTGACACTTGGCTTTTAAAATTTTATTTCTTTTATTCTTTGTTAATATAATAATTAGATTAGTTACCCCTTCCCTCCCCTCGTCCAAACACTCTCTTACAACACTCCTCTCTTTCAAATTCATGACTTCTTTTATGATTGTTGTTACACACACACACACACACATATACATATTATATGTATATATATAATATATATATAACATATATATAACAATATATAATATATATAACATATATATAACTATATATGTATATATATAACTATATATATATATTTTTTTTTTTCTGGGTTGACCATTTGTTACTGGACAACCAGTTGTTGGGGGATTGCCTGGGGAAGACTATTGCCACTCCTAGCATTCTTTAGTTACCTGTAAGTGTTTGTTTCCCCATAGGTTTAATGCCTGGGGGGCTTTCTCTTGTCCACTTCACCATGTCTATTGTTTTCTTTCTTCAGTTCATGTAAATATAGTATACATGAATAATATTATCAAAGATAAATAAAATAAATCTTAACTTATTGAAAAATACTTGCAAATCAATTTTAAGAACATATTACAAAGATTATCTATCATGGTCAACTCAGTTTCATTCCAGAGATGCAGGGATGCCTCATCATGCATAAGTCAATAAATGTAAGGCTCAATGGTAAAAACCTTATGATCATTTCATTAGGGTTACACAATCCTAAAAGTTAAACAGTTTTGTTGAGAGTCAGCCAGAGGTGTTGAAGAGATAGTCACTTTGGTGAGTACGAGTCCTCTCTTACTAGTCATATTAGCATAAACAAGCCATGACATTCTGGGCGTTATTATGAAAGAAGTGGTAACAAGATGCTTAAAGTTGTATTTCCTGGCTTACAACATTCCTACCTTTTTTCAATACGAAACATAGTGTGATCTTAACAAAAAAAAAAAAAAAAAAAGAAAGGAAAAAAAAAAAAACAAAAAAAACCCCTTAAAGCTATTTTTCTGGACTATGTTTTGTTCGAGTCTGTCCGAGGGCTGCATATAATGATGTTCAAACTATATTAAAAACTATTAAGAGGTTAAATACTTTATATGACTACGATGTTTAGAGATGTGGACTTTGGATGATATGGGAAGCAGAAAGCTTATCAGAGTGAGGCCTTATGATTAAATTACTAATGGTTTTATTAGAAGAGTGCCTATTGTAGATACCCAGCTACACACTATATCTCTTTTCTTGAGATAAGCCATATCAACTCAGAACACTGCACAACTAAAAATAAAGCACTTTTGACAAAATATATAACCTAATATAATGATGCTTTTCACATGCCTACATGTAATTTAAATTTTTTCATTTTATTTTAAAATTATGATACAATCAGATCATTTCTTACATCCCCTTTTTTGCTCCAAATGTTCCAATATATTCATGCCTGTTCATGTAAAATTCATGGCTTCTTTTATCAATTATTTATTGTTACACATATGCTTGTAAATGAGTACCTATTGCAAAACATAATCTGCTCAGTCTTTTACATGAAATTTTAATAATAATGTAACTTTATATAAAAATAGAAAAATTACAAAAAATGATCAGAAACATTAAAATGGTTAGTTTATAGGAATAAACATACAATAAAATTTGCTTTCAGTTCTCTTCTGTCCTCCAAGTTTCTAAAAACTATATTATTGACTATTATAAGCATGTGACTAGATAAACATTGATTTATACTTTTATGATTTTGTTTCTATTTTAAGCAATCAATTATATTTCAAACTTGGGATTATAGATTTTGGCAAATAAAATACCCCATATTTATTTTCTGTGCTTAACTCATAGCCCAAGGCCTCTTTCCAGTGTTTTCATATAGTGTTTTTTTTCTGTACAGGGTTTTTTCCTAATTTGCTTTCTACTTAAGACCACCAGTCATACTGAGCAAATACTGACTACATTTTAAGTCATTTATTTAAAAACTCATTCACTAAAAACTGAAATGCATCTTGAAGTACTTTATTCATGACTTCATTGAAAGAATCATGAAAATGGTACAATTTACTCTATAATAAGTACTAAAATTTATTACCTATTGTTCAGAAATTAAATTGACTGGCCTATAATTGTATTTATAAGCTTATTTAATATAATTAATGTGTAAACTTAATCTGTGAATTTATGGCACATTTTTACTTATAATTTTTAAATTAAAATATAATTAGATTAATTGCCCCCTTCCAGTCCCATCCTATATAACAAATCTTGTTCTCTCTCAAATTCTAGACCTCCTTTTCTTTAATTATTGACATAAGTGTATGTGTGTGTGTGTGTGTGTATATATATATATATATATATATATATCATATGGACTAATCAGTATGTGTTCATAATATAGAAATAATATATATATATATAGACATACACAAATATATACATATATATACATATATATATATGTATATATATATATGCTTATGCTTCATGAGGTTAGGACAGACCACTTAGTTCTGAAAAAGCAGTCCTTTTTCTGGGGAAGAGTATTTTTTCACACTCTCAGCATTCTTTACTTACCTAAAGGTCTTTGTCTATGGTTGGAGACTCATGAGAGTTCCTTCTTTCATGTTAATATGTCTATGTCATTTTTAATATACATGCTAGACCATGTCTTTTAAAGCCATTGAGTTTTAAACATTCCAGAAAAACTAATTAAAAAATAAATATATATTATATTCTGATTGGAAATCAATAAATGCTTTTTACTAAAGCTTGAATATCTGGCTATTTTAATGAAATTCTTGAGCTGGTATCGTGCTCCTTCAAAGGTTAATCACATGTAAACTAGTGGAATAAAACTTTGTGTAATTCACGGTTTCATGTTCTTCATTTATTAGAACAAGGGTCTCTAGGAATGCTTTTAAAATTTAATCACCAAAGAGCTATGACTAATGAGTCAGCAGCACCTACTTTAATTATCTGTTTGTAAAATCTGGAATCTTTGACATTATAGTTAAATAATCATCTTAACAGAGGAAAATTCTGCTAAAAATGCTTCTCCAATCTTTGGTAAATTAATGAGCCTGAACTTGTTTAAAAAAAAAAAAAAAACAAAAAAACAAAAAACCTCTAGTGCAATAAAGTTCACTTACCATATACTGAGGAATAGAAAGGAATTCCAGATGCTAGAAATCCTAAATTTATTTGATCTTTAAACCTTTATTTCTGTTATTTGACAAGACTTACTTTTAATGTTCTCTTCTAAAATTAAAATATATTTAAAAGAATATCTTTCTTCCCTATCCTGCCATTAATTGGTCCCATATCTTCTCCCTCCATCCACTTTCAATGCATCACCCTTATTTCCTTTCAAATTGATGGCCACCTATTCTTTGGTTACTTTTGTAACCTATACATGCAAATGCATAAATATTTAAATACAATTTGGTTCATCTATTCATTTAATTTTATTTGTAATTATATGACTTCAAGACTGACCATTTCTCATTATAACCAACAATGCCACTTATACCTATTGATAGTAAAGATAAATTCTCTCTCTCTCTCTCTCTCTCTCTCTCTCTCTCTCTCTCTCTCTCTGTCAGAAGTTATTAGTTGCTTCTTTATATAGGAGTTGGGCTGTTGAGATTTCCCCCCTTACATGATAACATGTCTAATATTATTGTCTCTGATCGGGTCTTATTTAAGCAAGCAAATTTTTCAGGTGTCCTTGGTGAAGATTCCCTTTCTAGAAGCCACAATCTTGAATATGTCTTCCTGGTCCTCTGGCTCTTACAAAATTTCTGCTCCCTCATCCATGATGCTTCCTAAGGTTTATGCAATAGATGTGTGGCACATGAACATTGCTGTGATGTATTATATAATCTGCAAAGAAGAAATGCAATTGATAGCATTACCCAGCTGTAACACCTATAAACCCCAACAATGACCAGCATAGAAACTTATTCCTAAAGAACTGATAATAAGATTCATATCTTGGTGTTAGCTACTAACTCTCTAATTGGACTTATGTCACATTCATCAGGAGGAAAATAATTTTTGGTTCTGGAAAGTAATTATGGGTAATGTGCATCTTAGAATAGGACCTACTAAAGCCATTTTACTAGACAAGAATAATACCTATCTGAATTCTAAATACTTATCTTTATACTCACACAAAAAGTAGCATTCACTGCTTATCAAAGAGCTTCTCTTTGCAATATACTTGTTTTCTTCTGAAACAAGGTTTCAAGGATTATTGAGATAACTTAGCCATCAAAGTGATTGTCATACCATCATGAAGACCTAAGTATGTATCCCAGTACCCATGTGACAAGCCAAGTTCAGCAATAATTTCCAGTAATCCAAATTTCTAATGATAATGAGAACATCCATGGAGTTTACAGACCACTGAATCATGTCTGATTTTCTAGCCTTATATCCAACTGAGAAGAGACTCATCTCAAAACATAAGGCAGAATAATAAAGGAACATACCTGTTGTTAACAGTGGTCTCCACAAAGCACATGAATGGACATATAGAAACACACACACACACACACACACACACACACAGCATGAACAAAACCCTAATTTTCTTAATAATGATTTTTTATTTTGACATATTTGATTATTACAAATCCTGTTGTCACTTAATAAGAAGCATTCTTATTACTTTATAATCCTCATTTCTGCAGCTGGTTACGTGGTCTTAGCTGGTATTTATAACTACCTTCTTCTACTTCCCATCCTGTATTTCTTCCACCCTCTGCAAGCACCTCAGCAGGTCTTGGCTCTTTTCCTGGAGGAGTGACCCATACCTTCATTCCTGGTGTGTCTGCATCCTTTGTCATCCTGCTTGAATTAGGCTGTTGTAGTTTCCCATTGACTTTAATCACAGGACATGGTAGTACTAAGAGACCCCCTAAGGGATCTCCTGCACTCCAGACATAATCTTTTTTACCACCATTGTGAAGAGGCAATCCAATTTCCCCATAGTAATCTGGATCTATCACCCCTCCTAACACTGTTATTCCTTTCTTAGCCTGTTGATATAAGGACTTTAGAAGCCCAAAATGATCAGAGGAAAGTCTAACCTTCCAGTTCAATGAAATGTTTGTTGTAGCTCCTGATAGGAGCACTCCCCCTTCTGGAACCAAACTTCTAGGCCAGCAGAACCTAGAGTTGTGGGGACAGGAAGCAAAATTTTTCCTAGAGGGTCACAAGGAGTGATAGTGAGTTGAACTATTCCCTTTTCCACCCCTTGATTTCTGGACCCATGGATCCTGGCTATGGGAGAAACTGTACCATCTATTGGACGCTGACTCAAAGCATATACTGCCTCCTGAAGAACTCTGCCTCAGCCCTCCATGCTGCTGCCACCTAATTGGTGCTGTAACTGTGTCTTCAAAAGGCCATTCCATCTACCTATCAGACCAGCTTCTTAAGCATGATGGGAAACATGGTAAGACCAGTGAATTCCACGATCGTGGGCCTACTGTTGCACTTCTCCAGCTGTGAAATGGGTTCCTTGGTCAGAAGCAATATCATGTGGAATACCATGATGATAAATAAGGCATTCTGTAAGTCCATGAATGGTGGTTTTCTCAGAAGCATTATGTGCAGGAAAGGCAAATCCATAACCAGAATAAGTATCTACCCCAGTAAGAACAAAGCATTGTCCTTTCCACGGAGGAAGTGGTCCAATGTAGTCAACCTGCCACCAGGTTGCTGGCTGGTCACCTCGAGGAATGGTGCCATATCTGGGGCTCAGTGTTGGTCTCTGCTGTTGGCAGATCTGGCATTCAGCAGCAGCTGTAGCCAGGACAGCTTTGGTGAGGTGAAACCAATGTTGTTGAGCCCAAGCACAAACTCCATCTCGGCCACCATGGTCACTTTGTTCGTGAGCCCACTGAGCAATGACAGGGATGGCTGATGAAAGAGGTTGACTGTCTACAGAACGAGTCATCTTATCTACTTGATTATTGAACTCCTCCTCAGCTGAAGTCACCTTTTGGTGAGCATTTACATGGGACACAAATATCTTCACATCTTTTGCCCATTTGGAGAGATCTATCCACATACTTCTTCCCAGGTCTTTCTCACCAATTTTCCAGTCGTGATCTTTCCAAGTCCCTGACCATCCATCTAATCCACTGGCTACAGCCCATGAGTCAGTGAACAATCATACATCTGGCCATTTCTTCTTCCAAACAAACTGTAGTACCATGTGTACTGCCTAATGTTCTGCCCACTGTGAAGATTTTCCTTCACCTGTATCTTTCAGGGTTGACCCAGAAATGAGTTGTAATGCTGTAGCTCTCCACTTTTGGGTGGTGGCTGCATAACGTGCAGAGTCATCAGTAAACCAGGTCCTAGTCTTCTCTTCTTCAGTCAGCAGATCATAGGGAACACCCCATGAGGCTATAGGCACATACTTGGCAGCAGATGGCATTGTTACAGGAGTAGAAACCATAGGCATTTGAGCAACTTCTTCATGTAACTTGCTTATGCCTTCAGGACCTGCTTGGGCTTTATCACAGATGTACCACTTCCACTTGATAATAGACTGCTGCTGTGCACATCCTACTTTATGACTTGGAGGGTCTGGTAACACCCTGCTCATGATGGGCAGTTCATGTCTCATGGTAACTTAATGTCCTATTGTCAAATGTTCAGTTTCCACTAAGGCCCAATAGCAGGCCAAGAGCTGTTTTTCAAAGGGAGAATAGTTGTCTGCAGATGATGGTAGAGATTTGCTCCAAAATCCCAAAGGTCTCTTTTGTGATTCACCTAAAGGAGCCTGCCAGAGGCTCCAAATAACATCTCTATCTGCCACTGACACCTCAAGTAACATCGGGTATGCTGGATCATATGGTCCAAGTGGTAGAGCAGCCTGAATAGCACCCTGGACCTGTTGAAGAGCCTTCTCCTGTTCCAGACCCCACACAAAGCTAGCAGCTTTCTGAGTCACTTGGTAAATGGGCCCGAGTAACACACCCAAGTGAGGAATATGCTGTCTCCAGAATCCAAATAGACCCACTAAATGCTGTGCTTCTTTCTTGGTGGTGGGAGGGGCCAGATGCAATAATTTATTTTTCACCTTAGAAGGAATATCTCTACATGCCCCACACCACTGGACTCCTAACAATTTCACTAAGGTAGATGGTCTTTGAATTTTGGTTGGATTTATTTCCCATCCTCTAATACGTATATGCGTTACCAATAAGTTCAAAGTGGTTGCTACTTCTTGCTCACTTGGTCCAATCAGCATGATGTCATCAATATAGTGCACCAATGTGATATTTTGTGGAAGAGACAAACGATCAAGATATCCCTTCTAACTAAGTTATGACACAGAGCAGAAGAGTTAATATATCCTTGAGGCAAAACTGTAAAGGTATACTGCTGGCCTTGCCAACTAAAAGCAAATTGCTTCTGGTGGTCCTTATAGACAGGTACTGAGAAGAAGGCATGATTCATCTGTCTTCTGCACTGGCCAGATAGGAGAGTTAAAGGGAGATGTGGTGGGAAACACCACCCCTGCATCTCTCAAGTCCTTGATAGTGGCAGTAATTTCTGCAATTCCTTCAGAAATACTGTTCTGTTTTTGATTCACTATTTTCTTTGGCAGAGGCAACTCTAATGGCTTCCATTTAGCCTTTCCAATCATAATAGTCCTCACTCCACATGTCAGGGAACCACTGTGAGAATTCTTCCAACTTCTAAGTATATCTATGCCAGTTATACATTCTGGAACTGGAGAAATGACCACAGGATGTGTTCGGAGACCTACTGGACCTACTGTGAGTTGGACATCAGTCAAAACTCCATTAATCACCTGTCCTCCATAAGCCCCTCCATTAACTGGAGGGCCACAATGTTTCTTGGGATCTCCTGGGATCAACATCAATTCAGAGCCAACATCCAATAGATCCCTGAAAGTCTGATTATTTCCTTTCCCCCAGTATACAGTTACCCTTGTAAAAGGCCATAGGTCCGTCTACATTTAGTTTTCCTATCAAGATCCATGCTCAGGGGAACCTGGACACCCCCTCATTCAAGAGGTTATGGGTCTGTAAACTGGCTCAAGTCTGGAAATTGATTCACTGGCCGAGACTGACATTTGCCAGGATCCAATGTAGCCTTTCTTTTATTTGATTGAGTACTTTTCTGCTTATACAGATCAGTTATGCAGTAGGCTTCCTATGTATTTCATATCTGGAAACACCATGACTGATTAGCCAGAACCAGACTCGGAATGAGTCATACCATTATAAATTTCACTTCTCCTGTGCTGACTATCATGGTTTATGTCATTCTAAATGTTGTTTTGTCTAGGCTGTCCATTATAATAACTATGACCACCTTGTTTCTGGCGATTCAATGCTGCCACCTGGCCCCGGTTAACTCGAGGCCCAATTAAATCCATTGCACTTAATTCATCTAATTGAGCAGCAGCATCTCCAACCCTAAGGTCTGGCACAAGGAAAAGGGTAAGAACAAAACTCTTCAAATGTGCTGGTTACCCTCTCAACAGTTTGAGTCTTATAGGATTGGTGAAGGGCACATCTTTTGGGCCTTCTGATTGTGGAGAATTAGGTTTTACACCACGTATCCACTCTGGCATTGCAATTACTCTGAGCCTTAAAATCCCTTCATCAACACCAAACCAAGGGATATCAGGAATCTCCAACTCCTTTTGATAAATGCTTCAGTCAACCATTCAAACAAACTTCTGGCACCTTTTTTTAACTATACGAGCTTCCATATTAAACTTTGAATTTCCACTCAGAGGACCATGTCAATAAATTCAGCTTGATCTAGTTTTATGTTCCTTCCACCATTATCCCACACCCTTAAAATCCATTCCCACACATATTCTCCAGACTTCTGCTTAAATGAATTAGCAAACTCATTAAGCTCCTTAGTAGTGTAGCACAATTCCTCATGAACTACACATTCTACCCCCCCTCTAGGGGCCTGTTTTGCCTTGAGTCTGGTTATGGGTCTAGAAGAAACTATTGGTGGGCCTTGAGAAACATCAATATGTTCTTGTCTGGCATTTTCTTCAGTGAAAGTCACCGCTGGCCCATCAGACTCTGAGGGATTAACTTCCTCATGTGGAAAAGGCATTATTTCAAGGGGTGGGGCTTAGGATACTACTTCCCCAGGTGGGGTAAACCATTGAGGATCTGAAAATTCAGAATTCTCAGCTTCAACAGGGTCTTCCCACACATTCCCCATCCCAAGTTATAGGATCCCATTCTTTGCCAATTAATGTCTTTACTTTAACTGCTGACACCCTCTGAGGCTGAGACCTGAACTTTTGCTGCAATTCACTCAACCTTATAATGAAGGCTTCAGTTTGATTTTCTGCAACTTGGGTTCTATGGCTGCTGGAGAGAAGATTCTCTTCAAGGACACACTAGCAACTTTTAGATTGGTCACTTGCATCTGGACCTGTTCAATTTTATCATACAACTCCTTCTTTTCCTTCATCGTCTTTTCCAGAGATACTAAGAGCAACTGGCCAGCAAAGTAATTTTCAAATTTTTTTCTCATATTGCAAAAAATTTTGAGCACACAGTCACCCAATTCATCAAGATGCTCAATGGCATTAGCTACTTTAAGTTTAAAATATATTTCCAACCACGGGTCTTCAATATTCTCCAAGCTCCCAGGAGAGGGTGTATCTGGAGAGGTTTCAGCAGTTGAAGGTGCTGGTGAATTATTAAGCCAACTCCAGATTCTTAAAAGATTCATCCTTATACTGCTTTCTGCTCCTCTAGAGCCACTCCCAGTACCAACTTCTGTGTTAGTCAGGGTTCTCTAGAGTCACAGAACTTATAGGTAGTCTCTATATAGTAAGGGGATTTGTTTGGGTTTTTTGTTTGTTTATTTTTTGATACTTTATTTATGTTTCAAATGTTTCCCCCTTTTCAGATTTCCCCTTTGGAACCTCCCTATTCCCTCCCCTCTCCCCTCCCCCTGCCTTTATGAGGGTATTCCCCCACCCACCCACCCACTCTCATCTTCCTTCTTTGGCATTCTCCTATACTGGGGGATCTAACAGCCTCAGGCCCAAGGGCCACTCCTCCCCCTGATGGCTAATAAGACTTTCCTCTGTCACATATGTGGCTAGCACAATGGGTCACTTCATGTGTATTCTTTGGTTGGTGATCTAATCTCCTGGAGCATTGAGGGGTCAGGCCAGTTGACACTGTTGCTCCCTCCATGGGGCTGCAGACTCCCTCAGTTCTTTCTGTCCCTTCTCCAACTCCTCCATCTGGAACTTCACACTCTGCCTATGCTTGCTGTGAAATGACTCTTGGGTATTCTGAACTTTTGGGGTACTGACCACTTATCACTGAGTGCATACCGTGTTCATTCTTTTGTGACTGTGTTATGTTGCTCAGAATGATATTTTCAAGTTCCATCCATTTGCCTGCAAATTTCATGAAGTCATTGTTTTTAATAGCTGAGTAGTATTCCATTGTGTAAATGTACCACATTTTCTGTATCCATTCCTTTGTTGAGGGACATCTGAGTTGTTTCCAGCTTCTGGCTATTATAGATATGGCTGCTATGAACATAGTGGAGCAAGGGAATTTGTTAATGACTTGCAGTCTGTAGTCAAACTCCCCAACAATGGTCAGCAGTAGCTGTGAATGAAAACCAGAGGATCTAGTAGTCACTTAGTCCCACAAGGCTAGCAGGCAAAGAAGATTGAATCTTCCTCCTTCCAATGTCCTTATGTAGATCTCCAGCAGCAGGTATGTCCCAGATCAGAGGTGTGCATACCATCACACCTGAAACTTCTGCCTTCCAGACTCAAGATCTAGATCACAGATGAGCCTTCTAATTCTGGATTGTAATTTACTCCAGATATAGTCAAGTTGACAATCAGAAATAGCCACAACACTTAGTATGCTAGAATATTATGTTTACTAGCCTGAAAACATATGCCCCTACAATGTACTTTGATTCTAGGCGTTGTTAGTTGGAACAAAGATAAGTAAATATCAATTATGTAAGTATTGCTCACAGACAAAAAAATTGTACAATATAGAACTCATTAAATATAGCTTTCAAGCCAGTTCAAAGAGGTTTTCAAATTTGCTATTAATGGATTTTCTTTTTATGAAACCACTATAACCAATGTTGTTCTGGTTGAGTGTTTGTCCCTGTGGTGTGTGTGTGTGTGTGTGTGTGTGTGTGTGTGTGTGTAGACATGCATGGATGTGCATTTGATGGCCAGTGGACAATATTTTAAGACATATCTATCCTTCTACCACTATGAAAGCTCCAGAGATCAATCTTAGGTTTCCAGATTTGTGGATAAAGTACCTTTACCTGCAAGCCTTCCTGTTGGCCCAATCCTGGGTTTCTTTCACACTTTTGATACTCAGTATTAAACTTTGTCAAATTATTTGAAGTTTTTGGATTTTAAGCTTCTTATTTTAAAAATGGATGCAATAGACTCCATTACAAACTACACCTAAGGACAAAATGTAACAGGATATTAAGCATAACATTCTTACATCTCTGTTAATAATATTAATGAAGACAGAGTTCATTAATGCTATACTGATAGAATTATAGGTTTATTTATTTTGACTTTCCAAAAGCTCTCTGTGTTTAAAATTCTAAATAATATAAAGGTAATTGTATGGCATACTTACCCCCTAGGATCTGGTTACTATTGGCTATAAGAATGTTTCTTTTCACCAGCACACTTAAACATTTCAGTGCTCCTCGCATTCAGTGTTTTGACATTTTTTCTGAAGTTTCTGTATTCACTTCTAAGAATAACACTTTATTGAATATGGTATTAGCATACTTGAATTAAGTAAGATTCTTTGTTTTAGGATGTACCATAAACACAGTACTAGAGAAAACCCAATCATAGCCGTAGACTATACAGCATCCCTATATGCATCAAAGTGACTGTTGCTGCACATTTATTTTCTTAATGATTTGAATCAGTCACTAAAGGAGCTTTTAGTATATACCAGAGACTATTATGGATGTTTCACAAAAATTTTCTGATTTTATCACGACGATATCCTGGTAGTGTTTGCTATTATTTTGTTATTTATTGACATATAAACACACTTTTAGAAAATCATTTGCAAGAAACAACAAGGCTGCGAATGGCAAAATAAAGTCTCTATTATACTCCTTATGTGTGTCAGTTTTTAATGTTATAGAAGTGATTATTCTTAACTCTCTACAAGATTAATAGGGAAGCAGTTTTACAAGTTGCTTATAACACTTGTTGGCCAATGAAGCTTTCACAAAAAGATGCAGGTGAAAAATAGACTAAGCATAAGTTGTCAGCCTGCGCCATAACAAACAAAACCATATTCTGTTTTAAAAAATTTACTACTTCCATAGAGTTAAATGTACCTTATAGTTTCTATGAATTGTGAACCCATCTGTATAAGGCTGCAAGATACTACTTCACTGAAATTCTTCATATGTGCAGATGAAGCTTTTTTGATTCAAAAAATGCCTAGATGTACTTTGTCTTGATAGGAATATCATAAATAAATTGTCCCATAATTCATAAGGTAGAATTTCTAAGATCAAGGTACCACAAAGCTAATTTTCAGTATACATCTTTTCTAGCATGCTGATAGTCACATAGCCACCCATCTATGGCCTAGGAGAAAGGTGGCATTCAAGTATTTCATTCTTAGACACCAGTCCTACTGGATTAGGATGCCACCATTACAACCCATTCTTTTTCTACAAATGCAAGCACACTGTTTGTTAGGCTTGAATAAATAGTTAGGCTCCTGATCATCTGGTCATATGTAAGTAATGAATAAGCAAATTCATCTCTCATTGTTGTCTATCCTGGACCCCAGAGGGTTATGGGCTGACAGTCAAATACTGGGCCACCAAGCCCTAGAATCATATAGTTATAGATCTTGAAAATTAGGGCTTTGGCCTTTCAAAGATAGACTTATGTGCCCTCTATGACAGTCATGTGCTCAAGTAAGAAGTTTATTATTCTGAGATTTTTAAAAGTACCAACTAATAGATCTAGGCCTTAAGGTCTAAAGAATTATGACTCATGGACATGAGCTTTCAAAGCAGAGAACTTATAGTCATAGACATTTCTCTAGGTTTTGAGTATCAGTGACTCAGCACGCAGCGGACAGTAGTTCAGATCAGCGGACAGTTTCAAATATCACAGCTTTTAACTATTAGCCTGCCAAGGCTCTGGTGAATTCACAGTAAGCAGAATTTTCTGTTCTTTTGATTACCCTTTGGTGGACTTTTACAATCCTCTGTAGTCATCAGTATCTTCTTCCACATGCTTTCTGGAAATATTCAACTATCTGCTGTTTGTTGAATAAATAGACAGCTTAGTCCCAGTAGTCCTCTGGAGCTGGAGTCTTTCCCTAGCTACTCTCTAGCTGTGACCCAGTTCCTGAGGCTAGAAGTCCCACTGTGGAATCTGTTCTTAGAGTAACCAATTCAGCTTGCCATACCCATGTTAAAGAAGAGCAAAAGTGGTACTGAAAACAATCCGTCAGGTACTTTGTGGGGTATAATTTCTAAAATGTGTGCCCGGCAGTGTCAATGCACAGGAGATAATTCTGCAGGAAAAGTACAAAACCTGAAAACATTGTAGAGGCCAAAGAAAAACATGAACACCTAGAACACAGCTTTTCATCCAAGCTAAAATAAGCCTCATGTGTGTACCAATCACAACCATGGAATATGCAAACATTTCCTGCTACTCATAAAAAGGTTTCTCTAGAGTCGATGGGGAGTGCAACTCTTAGCTGAACTTGGAATAGGAATAGCTGCAGGATACAAAGGACCTTATAGTCTGTAAGTATTATAATATAGAGTATAGCTTGTGCCATGTTCAGAGCAATCAGACAGACAGGGAAGGTTAGATGTTCTGGTTCCCAAAAACTTAGCTTACATGAAAGAAAAGCAAACACTGGACAGTGTTCAAAACAGAATTCTCATAACATTGTCATTCCTTAATAGTATTGAGCAGTTTTAAACTTGTAGCCAAATTCTTTAGGAAGTGTTGATCTATCTAAATACCATTTCACTTTAATCTCCCCTTTACATATACCATTTGCTCATTCCAATTGTTTCATTCTTTTTATGTCGGTGGTAACATTCCCAATGAAAATATCTGGCTCTTTAGCAAAGTTTTGATAGTTTAAAAATGGGTGTGGACTCAAGTAGCTACAAAGCATGGTTTCAATCACACAACTCAGTTTGGGGATACAGCGAATTAGTCTTTAAATATGATCACATGCAAAATGAAATAGAGGTAAGACTGCATGGCTGTATGATAAAGTTTGTAGACGTTATTTATCAATCAAGGCAACCCAACTTTACAATGCCAAAATCTGCAGTGGGTGTTCTGCTGAAAGCAAAATAAATCCAAATTTCCTTGGAATATTCAGTGGTAGAGGTAACTAATCCCTCACACAGTAGCTCATTATGCACAGCCACGAAACAGATAATACAATTCCCACAGACCTCCTTTGATTTCATGTCAAACAAATTCTCTCAAAGTCATTTAATAAACAAACAGACAGAAAAAGCAAACTTTAAAACTCAAACAATTTGTGCAATTGATTACCTTGAACCATCTATCACTCTTTTTCTCTAAACAGATGCACTTCTATACTTACAAGGAAATTTCTCAAACTGAGGTGTGAATTATATGTTTAGAATAAAGCTAAAACCATGAACTTCTTTAATATTTAAAGCAAAAATTAATAATGTATGAAATTATATCATATATTGAGAATCAACATGGACTTAAAATTATATTTACTGGATATTCTCTCTCTCTCTCTCATGCACTTGCTTGTGCATCCTCACCACACACAAATACACACATAAATATAGCTTTATGTTTTTCAAATCCTAATTTATTAAGGGTACTTAAACACTTTAACTTCCTTTCTAGCACCCACCCACCAGAAGTAGTGAAAGGAAAGGTTACTAGGGCAAAAGCAGAAGTGTACATGTTTAGAAATATTTCTTTGGGCAATTTCAATCCTCGTGCCAGGGTAGCAGCCATTCAGTTCACATGAATCAATGGCAGTAGCTCAATGCACTCACAAACTTACAGTTAAAAGCCCATTTTTACAATGTGGGAAGAAGGTAAAAAATGATAAAAGCAAATGGATGATTGCTAATTAAGAGTAGACCGAATATACTGAGTGAGGAGTATCACAGCCCACCACCAGGATGCAGACAGTTGGTAAAGCCAGGTTGATGGGCAGTTGATTATAGCAACAAAGAGATTATCTTCTGGCTGATGATCAGAGCAATCCAAGGTTTCTCAGGAAGGTTTCTTCCTGAGAAATAAGGTTTCTCAGGAAGAAATGAACTTTCTTTCACTGGAGGAGTTCACACAGTTTGGTGTTGGATAAGAGCATTCAGAAAAGGATCCTAGCATCAGATTCTTTTTAGTAAGAAATTTCTTTAATTTAGGTCTTCTTTTCATTTTTGCAATAGTTTAAAAAAAAAAACTCTTTGCAGAACTTCAAATATATACTTGAATAATGAAAGAAATTTTCATATCTTTCTCTCACTATTCATTCTCATTAACTGAAGACAGAGGTAAAAGGAGACCCCAGTCACAAGCTAGAAAAAAAAATTCTAATTTACAAATAAAAAGTACACCTCACAGTAAAAAAGACACAGAAATTCATTACTCATATCCCAATATATTTCTGTCTAAGTTATAAATAATTATCCAGAAACAACTGCAATTCACTTTTTAAATTATATTTTATGACTGAAGGACATTTCCATGTTTTTGAGTTCTAGTCATTATTTTTTAACAGTGATATCTCAGCATCACAGATAAAGCTCCACACAGAGAGGTCAGTGGCTGATAATGCTTTATCATTATGGTAAATATAATCAGTCATAAAATAATAGGTAGAAAGAAATCTGAAAAATACTTATTCCATAAAATATTGATCTGAGGATTAATCTGGAAATCTATTATATGAAGTATTTTTGTCTTGCATGTATAAATAGTTTACTACCACATTAGTTTTTTAGCATGTTATCCAAAATCCAACCTTATTTCACTCAAATGCTAGATTAAATGGAAGATCAGTATAATAAAAACAGACATTTTGATGGACATTTCATTTGTTTGTCTAGCTTTGAATTCTTTTAGAATTGTTTTTATGGGGGCACTGTAACATATATTTTCTAACTTTTTATTTTCCTCTGAAAGTCACTCATACTGGTTTCAGGAAGTTGATTATTGCTAGACACCTTGAAGTTTTGTATACTTGTGTTCATCCTTTGCTAAGGCAGTTGTTTGGAAACCCTAAGGTGTGTACAACAATGATACTATAAGAAGACAGTAGATTCTCAAAGATGCTAAGGCTCACGTTTTGCATTCTTAAAGCAGGTCTTGGGTTAAGATTTTCATATAGTACATAGACATTCCCCTAAAAGACTCTTCATTGTGTGTCAGTGGGAGTCACTGCTGTTTATCTGGTGCTTTCCATTTAAATGGACCACAATTCCAATATTTTTGGACACTCCTTGATCTTCTGATCTTACCTTGTAGTATCTCTGAGCGTGTTCTTCTGTTTTCTCACTCTGAGTCTGTATAGATCAGTCCTTATCCATGGTCTCAGAGGACAGACTCAATGAGAAGTTAACTTTTGGAATCTTCAAACTCCTCTTTCTGCTATGACCAGAAATTCTATCAGCAGTCTCAGTCTATGGAGTCTGCCCCTTCTGTTCATCAAGAGATCAGTGAGATAGTTCCCCATGGACTGGGAAATTATTCTCAGAAAGGGATATGGGATCAAGCCAGAGCTCATCACATAAATTTTCCTTTTCTCTGAAGCTTGATAAATGTTGCTTCAGATATTTGTAGGCTCAAAGCTACTCTTCATTACAGAAACTATGAGAAAAGTAGACTGGGCAGATCACCACAGGCTCAGCTTCTCATCCTATCATTCCAAAGCCAGGTTTTAAATTTTCTTTTACCTTTTTATTTATTTAAGTATTATGAGTGTATTGTCTGTGTATGTTCACCAGTTTTATGCAGTCCAGGCAGAGTTCAGAATGGGGTAACATATGCCAATGTGCTGTGAGGCACTATGAAGGGGCTTGGGATCAAACCCAAATCCTCTGGAAGAGCAGATGATCCTCAGCCACCAGGTCATCTTTCCAGGTCTCCTAAGCCAATAAAATATAACCTGAGAAAATTTATGATGTCAGACTATGGGTAACATACCTGGTAAATTGGGCCCTGTGTAAGCCAGTCACTTACCCAATCTTTAGTTACCTGTCTCAGATAGTTGCATGACTAATGCCAGAAGTGCTGGATCACATTGCGATTTGTAAGTCTTTAGTTGTATTACAGCCTTGGAAAGTAACACCTAAAATTCTTTCCTCAATATGAAATAATCACACATTTCTATTTCAACTGGTATTTGTTGTTACTGTAATAATTAAATGATAATTCTATCTGAGCATCAATTTAATTGAACTGTAATTAGTCCTGTTTAGTACTACCATGCAATTCGGCATAATTACTTTGCCCCAAGAGTTTTCCTCTTCTCTTTCAAACTGCTCATAAATAATAAAAAGAATGGTTGCTCATAAGTGGGAAAATGCTAAGGGATTAGTTGAAGGGTGAGTCCTGAAAAGGAGATCAGATGACACAGAGATAATGACTCTAATGATGCATGGTAGCAGCACAATGCAGGTGGGTTACATTGCCCTGGAGGGTACACAAGACAAGCAATTTACTACATTTATGAGAGCACAAATACAAGGAACTTGGGCAAGAATAGAGAACTTAAATATTAAGCTAGGTTCAAAAAGTAAAACAAAGAGGACCAGCCAAAAAAATAAGGTTATCAAATTACATGAAAATATGACTTTATTGTGCCAGCCACTGTTCATCTCACCTTTCAACTCTTCAAGGGAAACAAGAGAGGGGAGAATATTACTTCAGATTTAAATGGTATGAAAGAGTATTTTCCATTTTTTCATCTTTCGGAACTATTATCCATCACCCAGAAATAAGCTTGTGTCTGCACTGACAGTAAAGCTATGTTAAATTAGAACATAACTATGCTCTTGCTAGAATTATGGAAGTGTGGTAGAATAAAACCTAGAGGAAAAAAGCTTACTGTAACAAAAACCAATATATTTTAGAAGATATTGTGAAACCACGGTTCTCAAACTTATATTTTTAGGTTGTATGAAATGATTATTTATTGTTTTTCCATATATATGTATGTATATATATATGTATGTAGGTTTGTATGTATGTATGTATGTGTTTATGTATGTGTGTGTGTGTATATTTGTGTGGTCTCTGTGTGTATGGTATGTGTATATGTGTATGAGAGAAAAAGAGAGAGAGAGAGAGACAGAGAGACAGAGAAAGAGACAGGGACAGAGACAGAAGGTAAGAGAGAGAAACAGAGAGACCAATAGAGACAGAGAGATGCAAACAAGGAGGCAGAGTGGGAAGAGACATACTTTTAGCTTTTTAATTATATCCACATGACTTTCTATATGTACAAAAATAAAACTTAAACATTAAAAATATATTTGATTACTAAAACAATGTTATAAATTCATTTTACTACTTAAAAATGTTGAACACTTTTATTTTCTTTTTATTGATTGAATTTGCTATTAAATTTCATATATTTATATAATATCTTCTGGTTTGTGTTTCTTCTCCATCTTCTCATCTTAATATAATCATGTTATATTGATTTCACTGACATAAGCACATCTTTACATACTAGTAGGTAAAGTTTATGGAAATTGTAACCAGCCAGACTAATAATTTTTAAAAGAAATCCAGTCACTAATAAAGAATATGAAGTTTTTTACTAAGTGAGAATGAAACAAAGTGTTAGGTGCATATATCTTATTTATAAACTATCTCATCATCATCATCTCTGAGATGCTAAGAATTATCAGGTCAGTTATCCTGAAGCAGACAATTAGGAACCACAGGTCAAATAATTGCTAAGGAAAAACTTAGAAAAGTTTTCACTGATGAAGAATATTTTCAACAACAAAGGCTACTTCAAAAGAAACCAACCTTACTCTGTTCAAAATTGAACTCCCTAAGATAGAAAACACCTGAGAATAAGGTGAATTATCAATGCAACAATGAAAATTCTGGTCAATATACTGTTTTATTCTACTAAGTAAAAAGGAGATTTAACATCTGAAAGAAGGAAATAAGGAAGAAGAGATACAGGAAAAGAAAGAAGGTTAAAGAAGATATACAAAAGCAGGAGAAGAAAAGAACAAAGTAAGGAGAAAAGAACACAGAAATACAAAACAAACAGGAAAATGGCTTGTCCCAGCACTTTAAAAAATCAGAAAAAGTTCTGTCTTTTTACTAAGACAACAAGAGTTTGAGAAATATGGACATTTGGGAATCCGTGGGATTTTATGTGCTCACCTGGAACTATATAGACCAAACCAACCTCAAAGGAATTGCACATGGCCCTCCCAATATAGCTGGAATTAAAAGTGTGTAACCAATGTATGAAACATTTTATTTATTTGTTAATTCATTCATTTATTCATTGTTTATTTTGCATGAGGATTATATTTCTCTAAGGAAGAATAGGGTTTAATATAATATTCTTATCTATTGAAGATATTAAAGACAAGAGAGTCCCTAGTGTCTATATGTGTGAAAATTAGCCTTTAGTTATATACACATATATGTGTGTCCAAATAATGCCAAAAATTATCAAGCATAAGGAAATATCGGAAAAACTCCATGGCTAACTGTTTCTGTGAAGTGCTATCAATTTTGTTTCACAAGTGTCATCATGTGAGAAAGCACGCAGTAGACACTTCTCAGTTTAACTTGATTCAAAAGGAGAACAAAGTGGGTTGTACTTCATGCATGAAGCCATAATATAAGGTGTGTAGTGGTGGCATTCAGCTCAGCAAAAGTCTTCAGAGAAAATTAATGCATTCTCCAGCACTCATCCCATAAAAGTCAAAGGAAGTATTCAACTTCAGTCATCCAAACAGACCGGACACTGAAAGTCAAATCCGGTTTGTGAATTAACCCACTTAATTCTCTTGGGAAATTTAAGAATTTACATCTCATATGAAACTCAATAATATTTCAGAAGTCATTTTGCAACTTTCCAGGTGAGAAAAATTATTTTAAATGTTCAAGGACAGGCAGCCATGATCAATTTTTCAGGATCATTAAGTTCTCTTTCCTGTAGTATTAAATGAACTTTATCCTTTCTGCAATTCCACTACAGTAAAAGAAATGAAATTTGATGATAAATGTAGCCTGGATAAGCATGTGACCATGTGATCTCATCTGTTGCTGGACTTGAAGCACTCCTAACCTATTTACATTCTAAATCTGCCTCCCCTGTGGACTACCTCGACTGTAATCCTTATTTCACTTCATTTATTTTTAAAGCAATCTGAATTCCTTTGCAAATTTTTACATATTTGTTTTGAGGTTTTAATAATTTGAAACAAATCACTTATTTTCTACTTCCATTCATATATTAAGAATATTTGCCAGCATTAATCATACTTGTAAAGACAGATAAAGAAAATATGTACAAAGGAAACAGATCCACTACTAATATGTAATATGAGCATTATAGAAACACATAAAATATGCAATATAAACAGGCCAATATACTGACATGAATACTGTATTAATATGATATAAGCTACATATATGTATAGACAAGTATAAATGCAGGTGGACGTATAACCATAAATATGAGACTATGGAATAGTATAAAGTATATTCAGTATGTGATTCTATGAGTCACAATTACCTGTAGTTTTTAAATGAAAATATAATTTCCTTAATTACTCATCTTCCATATCTCAGATAGTTCCCTTTCTACTCCATCCTACATTCATGGCTTTTTATTCTGTAATTATTATTCTTAAAAAATCAAGGTATAAATGCCACCTGCTGAGTCCCCTTATTGTTCCTGTATGTAGGTATAGGTACAGATTTAGATGATTTGAATGTAGATAGAGATAGGGATAGAGATAGAGATAGAGATAGAGGTAGAGAAATAGAGATAGAGATAGAGATGATAGAGATGTTAGAGATGATTGGGATAGAGATAGATACTGTGCTGACCTCTTGCGATTGGATGAACATTTAGGGTTTGTAGTCTAAGCACAACTAATTTTCCTTTCCTTGGCAGTATTATTTTGTCTTTAGTTCCTCCTTGGCTGCTGCTAACCTTTGAAATTTCTAAAACATCCTTTTCCTCTGATTATTTTCCATAATATTAGAAATTTTAAACTGTTGTAATAGGGGCTTGACTCAAGGTGTAGAGATCACAGAACAAGAATGCAGGAAAGATTTGAAGAAGCAGAGTGTCAGTGAAGACTGCTGCTAACTTGTGCTCTGGACATGACAGGACTGCTATACACTTGAATGTCAACAATGATGGCTGCCTACACAAGATATGCACAGGATCCATCTAGTCAATATCAAGGTTGGATGGAGTAGGAGTGCCAACAGGCTCCATGGCAAGTTAATTACTATAGACAGTCAACAACTGATGTGGATTAGAATATCATATTTTTCTGAGTGGTGGTGCTCTTGATATATAGTTCAAACCATAGTGGCCATCCCTTTACCTAAGTGCATATGGGCAATACAGATTAACATCCATGTGTTGCAGACTGAGTGAGCGTGGGAAGGAGAGAGAGGGGGAGACCAAGAAAAGTGAGAGAAGAACTAAAGTTGGGAGGGTGGTGGAGAGAACAGACCCAGAAGTTGAAAGGGAAGAGGTGGTGAATTTGAGCAGGATAAAATGTATTTATGCAGAAAAAATAATCCACTTAGAAAAACTCACTTGAGGAAAAGTTATATATAATAAAGGCAAAAGCGCCAGAATGTGAAGCTGTGGGTCACGTGTGTTCACTTATACTGACATTTCAATCTGTCATTTACTTTGTTTTTACTAAAGATGAATGAGGCTGCTTTATGGCTCACTTAAAGGGAAAAAATTGAAGTTATTCAATGTCTGTAAAAAATATAATATGCCAATAATTTGTTTTGAAACTGAACATATTATTGCTGTAATTACATTTTAATTTAAATAATGTTGGTGTGTACTACTCTCTGTATACTTCTCAGTGACTAACAAGAAAATAAATAGCTAATATGTTATCAGTACATAAATTTAGTTGAAAATGAGCCAGTCAGAATAATAACTTCCACAAAATGCTCAATATCTAATCCAAGAAATTTCTGAATTTATTTTTGATATTTAAGGAAGGAAGTAAATTTATAGGTGGAATTAAAAATAATTGTCAAATAAATAAAAAAATAAATTTAAAATGATAGGCTGTAATGATAATGATAACTTTAAATAAAGTTAAATGATAAATGTTAAATGATAAAATGATAAAAGTTAAAATGATAAAAGTTAAAATGATAACTGTAATATATAAACTCAATCTGGATTGCCTAGATATGTAATAGTAATTGCAAGGATCTTCACAAATAAAGACAGAAAACCGAAGCAGAATCCCATTGGGCAGACTATGTTACAAGATTAACAAGAACAGATTTTTCACTAGAAATCACAACACAATACTGTGAATATATTTTTTTTAATCCAGTATATTCATTTCAGGCAGGCAAAATCCAGAACTATGTCAGATAAAATAAGTTAGTGTCATTTTAATTGACTAATCTAGCATTTCTTACAGCAGCAACAGAAAAGGAATACAGCATGACTTACATGATTGTGTAATCACAACATACTCTTCTACTTAAAAAAATAGAAGCAAAGTGCCAAATCTCTGTGAGCTGTGGGAATTTCTAACACTTTTATCAAGAAAGCCAGGCTATCATAACAATTACTTTTATCAAATAGGTGTCAAAAATTTGGCACCTAAAATTCCTGTTTGAAAAAAAAACTAATTAATAGTATTAATTAATTAAAATAGTATAAACGGTGAATTAATCAGTTTACTAAACCAATTATAAAATGTCTATTTCTTCATGATTTGAGAAACTGATATTGTATATGCAATTTTTATTTTGGTACTTTTTATCTCAAGTGGAGATAAATATTTCCATGATTTCACACACACACACACACACACACACACACACACACACATGCTTCATTTTATTTATTTATTTTTCTTAAGATGAATAAACAGAGGCAACAGAATATAGGTATATTTGTACAAACACACATATATAATTAAAACTTTTCTCATACATATTAATATGTGAGTTGTTAGTGTGTGTGTCTGTGTGTGTCTATGTCTATGTTTCTGTGTGTGATACATGCATGTGTGCACATTTGTATGTGTGACTGTGTGTAATAGTATTTGAAAATGAGAAAGACAGATGTTGGTGTCCATTTCTACATGTACCATTACCAGGTCTCTGACTAACTCATCTGGCTAGTGAATAAGCTCATCTCTCCGCTTTTATAGTTCTTGGAATTCAGGCATAGTCATCCGTCTCCAGATTTATATGGGGGCCAGATTACAAACTCAAGTCATCATGCTTGCACTGCATACTTTTCTCACTGAACCATGTCTCCAGTCAGAAAGGCTATGTTTCTCTGTTTTATTTTACTTCATATTATTGCTGTTTTGTAATTGTTATCCATATTTGTGATACCTTTATCTATCTTCTATATCCAGTCTCCACCATCTAATCACATGGCAATTTGTTGACTCACTGTACTGTTAGTGACCATTTGCATACCTTTCAGTTATTACTTGACACATTATGTTGAATATACTATGTGAGTGTTAAGTGACCATCTAGAAGAATACACATCACCTCTGCATCCTGTGGTCTATAATGGACGTCCAGTACTCATTTTTCTCAAGTAGATCCTTGGGATTGGAGTGGTTAATATGAGGGCTAACATATTTGTAATTTATTGTTAGTAATGTACGCTGACTTTTCCAAGGTAGGGTTAGAGAGACTTCAGGACAATTAAAACTACAGCTTCTCCTCTAACTAGGCTTCTGCCTTTTAATATGGCTTAAGCCCATCTGCATTGGTTACATTAGTATTTACTATAGGGTTTGCTAGAATAACAAGAATTTTATATGTATATGCATAATTAATTTCTTATCTACTTTATTTTATTTATTTTTACTTGAAAGTTCTTTTTAAATATTTGGACCCTGGAACCTTTACTAATGATGTGATTTGGATATCTTCAACAGAGTATGTTTTTTTTTAACTTTATCGACTTGATAAATGTGCATTCTTGGGGAGGTGATGGGGCTAGGAGTAGAGAGAGAGAAAACTGGATAAGTTGCATTGTAGGAGTAAACAGTCTCTTTTTAATTAAAAATAAACAATAAAAAGGTATATTCTTAATTTAACAAACTACAATTATCCAATTCTTAAAAATATTTTATATTTAGGATAAGCATACTTATTCATATAAAGGTTATAACTATATTTGCCATATTCTATCTAAATCATATTACTATGTGAAGCCCTCTAGACAATCTCTAGTCATTATATATTTACCTTGGTGTTCACACATATGTTCAAATGTAACTTATAGACCATAAAATTATATATAAGTCAAATATTAACATATATAAAGATTTATTAAATTAAAGAGTCTTTTCTAGAGAATGAGAGAGAGAAGCGATAATCCCCCTTTTGTTTTTTATGTTTGTACTAAAATCCCTCTGCCACTATTTTCTTTTTGTGTGTTATAAAAATTTTAAGCATCAGATGGTTCCCAGGAAACAATTGTTATTGTTGAAGAAAATGGTTTAGTTTAAACTGCCATGAATTTTTATTCATAAAATTGCATACCATTGGGACATTAAAAAAAAAAAAACTTGTGAAACCAAGATATAAATTTACAATTGATTCTTAATATTGAAGAAATTAAACTCATATACAGAATGCTTTCAGAATAAAACTAAGGCATTTTAAAAATTTAAATGATTTAATTTTATACAGAGTTGTTTAAAGTAATTATTAATTAACTTACAAAGAAAAACTACAATTATCTCCAAAATCTAGAAAATTGAAAATAGTACTGTTGACTTAATCTAACTGTAGATTCTACTTATACCTCTAGATGTTAGGGTAGCATTAAAGCTCAATTCTGGTTCTGAAATACATGCTGATTAGATGTCAGATATTAATGTGAAATCCAATATTCTGATTCTCCAGAGCCAGGAAATTAGACAGGAAAATGCTGTTAAAATGAAATCCTAAATACTGCATTTTCTATTTCATAGGCTAAACCTTGGACACTCAAGGGCCTTTTCCTAAAAGCAGGAGCAACTTGAAAATGTGGGAATTGAACATTTAGAGATTAAGAAAATGGACAATGAGACATGGATGACAGTGAAAGCTCTGTTCTCAGTCCCTAATCAGCATTTGGACAAAAGTTTGGGCAGGGTGAGGAAAGGAATGGATTCTATTAAAGTTAGTTGTTATATTTTAGTGCTGAAAAAATGGAGGGATTAAAATGACAGGAGTCCCAGTGGAGAAATGGGGCCACCTACGTGGCTTCCAAAATTTTGACTCAGAATTGTCCCTGTCTAAAATAAATGTAGGGACAAAAAGGGAGCAGAGGCTGAAGAAAAGGCCATCCAGTGATTGGTTCAACTTGTGATCCATCCCATTGGCAGTCACCAAACCCTGACACTATTACTGATGCCATACTGTGCTTAAAGAGCCTAGCATGCCTGTCCTCTGAGAGACTCTATCACTCTGACTGAGAGAGATACAGATACTTACAGCCAACCATTGGACTGAGGTCAACAACCCCTATGGAAAAGTTGGGGGAAGGATTGAAGGAACTGAAAGGGATGACAACCCTATAAAAAGAACAACAGTATCAATTTACCAGGAACCCTCAAAGTTTTCAGAGACTAAGCCACCACCCAAAGAGCACACATGGGCTGGTCCATGGCCCCAGACACATATGTAGCAGAGGACTGATTTATCTGACCTCAGTAGGCTAGGACATGCCTAATCCTGTAGAAACCTGAAGCCCCAGGTAAGATGAATGCTGGGGGGGATGAAGTGGGGGTCCATGGGTGGGAGAAGGGGGGCAGGGAAGCACTCTCTCAGAGGCAAAGAAGTGGGATGGTGTGAAGAAGTCTGGGAGAGGGGACCAGAAAAAGGGTGTAACATTTGGAATATAAATAAATAAAAAAAATTAATAAAAAATGACACTTAGTATCTGGAACTCTTAAATATTGTTCACAAATTTTGACTGTCCTATGGCCAGTATTCTTGGGAGAGAGTAGAAATAATCAATATGATTTGTTTTCATCTATAAGCCTGAAATGATGAAACTGAAGTCTAAGAGGGAAATGAACAGTAATCTCACTGATGTTATAGGGATTATGGATTCTATTGCAGAAGTTATGAACATTGTAGGAGTCTTGAGATTATCATTCAGAGATATAGTCATATTATCACAATAATGGTAATTATGTTTCATATGATTCATATGTCAGAAAAGATAATGTACTCTTAGATGCTAGCAAGCAAGTTTTATGGGTCAAAGAAAAATACTCCAGCCATTGATGCTGGTAATGAAGTTATAACTAGTTCATGGTGTTAATGTGGTCATATTGGATAGAATTGAAGTCAGTGAACAGAGAAAATTACTTCAAAGAATAGCAACCCCAAATCACAACACTTAAGTATCAGTACTGCTCACATCAGCTCAGTGAAGCTTATGCACTTGGTGATACCATCTTAAATGCTTGACTTTGCCCAACATAGGAATGTTTTCTGTTCACCCTGAGAACTGTACATTTACCAACACAACACAGGTGATAATCAGCATGCAAAGTAGCTAGACAACCTTAGGAAGAAAGAAGGTTAAAGGAGTGAGTTTTCATTGAACCCAACTTTGAAATTGGAAGGGTGAATTCTCATATTTTCAGAAATGACTTCTATCAACTCACCTTCAGTTACAATGAAATATAAAAAGTTTTCTTCAGTATAATCAGTTCCTTAGATCTTGTCATTTTGAAAGTAATGCAGATCCCTCTCATCTAAAAACCAAATAGCACATTCTTGTCAACAAACCTCAATGTGTTGGAATGTCAGTCAAATAGAGTATCTTACTGGTATTCAGCTTATTTACGATCTATGACCATTTTTTTCTTTTGTCTGTTCAGAAAGCTTCCTGAAGTAGTGATTCTTAGTTATAATTGTATTGAATTAGTCATACAATTGATGATATTCATTTCCTAATTGGCTGATCTATGGTTTCTGTCTCATTATGCTGAAACTCTAGGATTCCAAAGTTTTTAAAGCTGTCCATTACATCAACAAGAGCCTAAAAATGCAAATAATAAAATTCTTGATAGATTTGTACCTAGTTGGACTATATATTGGCATTACTTAGTAACTAATGAATGGTGTGTAAAAACAAGGAACCCTAAAGGATTTACTAATATCTGGTGTAACTACCTAGTCTTATCCTAGGAGAGATGAAGAAGCACTTGACCTAATCTTAGAAACATATAATGAAAGTGACTTTGTAGTTTGGAGATTGCCAATGCCTGTTGAGTACTTTATTTTCACCAGTTTAATATCAGACCTCTTTATAAACATTGTGCTCTCAGAATTATATTTTTTAGTTTCCCTAAACTAAGCCACGCTATAAAATATATTTAAATAACAAATAAATGTTACTAAATAACTAAGTAGTTTCTAAATTTCTGCAAAGTTGTAGTTTAATGTTTCACAAAGAATATAGAACAAAGGAGTTGAGAAGTTTATTGATATGAGCTTCCTGTCTCCTCTAAATGCTAAATGCTATTTTACACTGTTACCTTCTAATGCACTGGAAATATTATCTGTTTGTGCTTAAGAAAGAAGTGCTGCTAAATGGTCAAATTTTAAGATTTAAATTTAAATTAAATAACATACTTTGTTTTCATGCTGGATGCTTTCTTCCACTTAGTGGTAAACAGCAACAAAGAATCTTTGTTGTTTTTTTTTTTCTTTTTTTTCTTTCTTTCTTTCTTTTTTTTTTTTTTTCTTTTTAACTGTCAGAGTAGGAAACATGTTAAGTTCTCATAAATGGAAAGTACCTGCTGAGGAAAATATCTCCCTTGACTTTAAAGAGGGCATTATCGCCTCTGTCACTTCACAGGGAGGTGACGATTAAAGCAGCAAATATGGAGTACTTAGCTATCCAGCATTCAGACTTACAATTTCAAGAGTTGAAGTTGTTTTCTGTTAGGTGGAGAGGAATTGTGTCTTCATCAGTCATCAAAGTTCTTGTCAAGGTTAAGTTAATTCTGGACTTTGGTTTCCCAGAAGAGCTAGTAAATAAATATGTAGATCAAAATTCTACTATTACTGAAACAGCTTCCAGAAATGTCCCTTAAAGACTGACAAAAGCTGACCTTCATTTTTTTTTCCATCTGCTTAGGAGAAAACTGGTCTGGTTCACCATTAGCACATTGCTAGATATAATTTCATCACCTGTTTTTAATTATATTTTTCAGATTGTACTATGATTCCATAATTTCCCAAGCCTTTCTTCCTCCAAAACCTCCCATATACCCCTCTTTGCTCTTTCTAAATTTCGGGGCCTCAAGTTTTTAAGAGTTGTTTTATCTATCTTTTTATATACATAGTGCTAAACATAACCTGCTCAGTCTATATAATTTTATTCATATGTATACTTTCAGAGCTGACCCTTTGGTATATGGTTTCAATGTACAATGTTCTGCTTTCAATACTTATGAAAATTCTTATCTAGGATCTGTTTGCACTTAATAATTTAAGTCATGGTTGTTTGACAAGAGTTGTTAGAGCCAAAAGTCTTATTATTCTCATTAATGTACAATGTAATGTAGCTAAAAGGAATTAGAATAAACACTCTTGGGAAATATTCTTGATTTTGTTTATATAAATATATTTAGAGCTGGATTCCCACTTTGGCATTACTGAAATTTTAAATGTTGATTGCCAAGTCTCTTATTGTAGGAGGTTGACTTATACATAGCAGCATGTACACTCTCCCCAGTTGTAACAATCAGAACTGCTTTCTAGCATATCCTAACGTTCTTGAAAGACAATTATTCTCCTACTTCAAGTATTAATCTACTGAGTGTCCAGCAAAAATAATTGCATCCATAATAAATATTATACCCTGCCTTAATTTTGAACATGTTAATATAAGTTACTTACTTGTATTTTTGCCGTAATTAATATAATAAGAAATGCACATGTTCAATGTATTTCAGAAAAGCAGCATTTGATTTTTATAAAGAAGATACTTCAAACATCAATTAGGAGCAAATCTTCTACATTTGTGTCAATGTTCAAAATATTAAGCCTATTTCAAATTGGCAAGGGTATGAATTAAAACATTCAGTGTACTTCACTAAGCCATCTATAACCACTTCTCAGGACTATTTTGTGCACATAACATACTGAAAGCACCACGAGTGTGTATGAGTACTTAAACATTTCCACTTCATAGTTTGTATCACAGCATGCATTTTTAAGGTGACTTCTGCCTTCTACACATGGATGAGTATGGTTTCAAGTATTTTAAGTATTCTAATTAGAGTTTTAAAAGGAGTATTTGCCTTCTAACATGATCCTTCACAACTAACATTTTATTATTTGATGCATGCACAGATACAATAAAATATAATTCAAATGGTCTTATCTTTTTATTCAAATACTTATAAGACAACTTCTTCATAACAAACACTATAGTATGTTTTAGAGAAAAGCATGAAATAAACTGAGGTCTTATTTTCAAGGGATACTGTTTTGTTATACAAAAGAGAGAGGATCAAATCTGTTTTGGAAATATGGCAAAATAGATGCTATAGGATGGGTAATCAAAGGCATTTAGAAAGATAAAATCATTTTATGTATGCATCCCAATAAACTAAAATAATATTACATTAAATGAAAGAAAAATAAGAAAATGGTTATATAAGATTTAAAAGCATCTACACAGCTCTGGGGATAATCAACTGAGTGAAGAGAAAGGTAACAAAATAAGAAACAGTGAAAACTGTGCATTTTATGAGTAGCTAATAGTCAGATATACAAAAACTCCATTAAAGGAAAAATAAAAGCATTGTTACCATAGCAGAGCAAACAGAAACAACCTAAATAATAAAGGTTGGTATGTGGTTAGGAAATTTAGTAAATATAAACAAGGAAGGATTATTCTTCCATTAGAAGAACTATCTTCTTGCCATTTGTATCAGCATGGGTAGAACTGGAGAATGCTATACTGAATCAAACGAAAAGAAGAAGAAAATGAAAACCAGTGTCAGGGTCTGTGGGACATAAACTGTGAGAGAAATTTAATAGAGACACATGGACACTTAAGGCTGAGAAGCATGAGTTGGGAAGGCTAAGATTAATGGAAAGTGTTGATGGATATGTATTGTTTACATGTGCACAGAGCAGGTATTTGTGTTTGTTATTGCATAACAATGTGCTTCAAAATAGAAAAAAAATACACCAAGCCAAAAAAAAATGCAGAAAAGTAGTTTCCATTTTTACTATAAAGGAATTTACTATAGAAGAACTCTGAGAGACTCAAGGAATATCATAGAAGAGAGTTAAAGAAGAATGTAAGCGCCAAAATAGGTCTGGAGATAACATCTTGTGGGAACAACAGCCATTAATCAGAGCTTCTGTGACTGCCAATACTAGACCTGTACTAGTATGTCCCCAACAGCATCCAGTCCCTGATAGGGAAGCCCATACAGCCCTACTTCTTGCAACTCTACTATTAGTCAAAGACAAATTTGGGCAGAAAGGTAACTAATATCATTTGCTGTCCAAAAATTAGCTCTATATACATGATTATAGAAATAATCCACATTAAAATTGATCCATCTCTAAACAAGAGATCTTGAACATTAAAAAAGAAAATGAGGGAGGAATAAGGAAGGTAAAAGTGGCAGGAACAAAATTATTAAAACTGAGAGACTACAGCGTGATATAAGAGGATTATATATCTAAAAGAACTGCAGGTACAAAAATGAAGAAGAGACTAAGGGAAAGGTGGTCCACTAACCAGCCCAACTGGAGATCCACCTCATGGGGAGGCTCTGAGGAGGCCTGACACTATTACTGATGCTATGGCCTACTTACAGACAGGAGCCTGGCATGGCTGTCGTCCTCTGAGAGGCCCAACCAGCAGCTGACTGAGACAGACATAGATTCTTACACTCAACCAATGGGCTAAAGTCTGGGATTCCTGTGGTTGAATTAGGGAAAGGCTGAAAGAAGCTGAGAAGGAGGGCTACCTGACCCCATTTGAAGACCAACAGTCTCCACTAACTTGGACTCCTGGGAACCCCCAGACACAGAGCCACCAACCAGGCACCATACAGTACAGGAGCTGGTATGAGGCCCCTGATATATATACAGAGGAGAACTTCCTGGGCTGGCCTCAGTGGGAGAAGATGTACCTAATCCTCCAGATATTTGAAGCCCCAGGGAGGGGGGAGGTGTGGTGGGGAGGAGCATCCTCTTGAAGACCAGGGTTAGGGGGAAATGGGTTTAGGAACTGTGGGAGGAGGGACTGGGAGTGGAGAAACAGCTGGATTGTAAATAAATAAAATAATTTTTAAAATACGGTAAAATTCCACGTCAGTGTCTTTTAACAGCTGAGTAATACTCCATTATGTAGATATACCATATTTTCTTTACCCATTCTTTGGTTGAGAGACATTTAAGTTGGTTTCAGTTTCCAGCTATTATGAATAAAGCTGGTATGAACATAAAAATAAAAGAGAATTATGTATGTTTGAAATTCAAAAAGAAAAAAAAAAATTAAGGGTCTTAAATGATGGCTCAGACTTAAGAGCACTGACTGCTCTTCCAAGTCTGCCCAGGCAAACACCCACATAATGGCTCACTTGGGTCTGTTATTCTAATTTCAGGGGAGTTGATGCCTTATTTTGGCCTCACGACACTGCTCTTATGTAGTGCCAAGATATGTGTGCAGACAAAACTACTATACACATAAAATATAATTTAAAAATTGAAAAACAAGTTTAATTAAATTTAAAATGGCTAATGTTTCAGAAAACAGATATATGTTTGACCTTACTTCAATATGATACAATGTACAGATATTAAAATATTAGCTAATACTGTATGGGCTCTATACCTCACTTAATAACCAATATTAACAAACATAAAAATGACAGAATTATTTTCTACTTTTTTATTATTTTTAGATCTTTGTAGTAGACTATTCATAAGATATAAATCAATGAAAAATTTGCCTAAGATATAAATTAATGAGAAATTTGACCAAGACACTTATAGGCACAGTGAGAATAGATGCTCTTTAGTATGACTCCAAATTTCCTGACCCGAACATTTGGTTTTGGATGCTCTTTATGTAAAGGGATGGAAAGATATATGGACAGAAGGAAGATTAGAGCTGTGGAATGAGATTTTAACTTTTCTGAACACCTCGAACTGGATCTGTTGACTCTACCTGAAGGAACTTTCCAGTATTACAGAAAAGCAGACCTTGTCCTGCTGAATAAAAAGCAAATAATCTTCATGATGAAATATCATTTAACTTTTTGTTTTGATTTTTATTGTTTTTAACAGAGATTCTTTGTGGAGCCCTGGCTGTCCTAGAACTCATTCTGTAGACCATGTTGGCCTTGAACATACAGATCTTCCCCTTTAAAAAAAAAAGCCAAAACCAAGAAGCTTACATTGTTTCTGTCTGTAATTGCCAAGGTGGTAACATTTCATGCCAGAAAGATATCTAGAAGCTCACAGGAGTTTAAGAGAAGAAGGAGTTTAAGTATAAGAGAAGATAATTAAAGTGCCATGCATTTTGCTTCTCTACACCAATTAATGTATCCCCTGGAAAAAGGAAAGTAGTAGTAAATTGATTAATGTAATATTCCATCATAAGGAGAAGGTTGTTTCTTGGTAGGAATATGGAAGTGGGGGAGAAATGGTAGTACTTAGTCTTTTAATATGGTAACATGCTAAAAATGAGATAGTCAATAATATTTTTTGGCGAAAGAGCAAAGATAATCTGCAATATAATTCTTAGCCAAGAAAAAAGAAACTCTAAGCCTTTACTTTTATTTATTTTTAACTTCCAAAGAAATGCTCTTCCACATAATTTTAGAGCTATCTCAAGGGATGCTTTTAGTATGCCCAAAATAGAACTAAATACAGTGCATAGAACTGCCAAAAAATGCATGGAAAGTAGTGTTTACAACTGCCCAGGTAGAAGTAAGACAATATGCAATAATGAAGAAATGTTAAATGGATTTAGCAGAAGGCCCTCATTTCCTTCCTTTCAGCTCCATCTTGCATTACCTTTATTAAATCAATAAAACTCAAAAAAACCAGAAAAACATGATGTGGACTAACAATTTTCATCATCATGAAAGGACTTTAATAGTATTAAACTCCTCTTTGTGATATTGTCTTAATTTCTGGAATAAAGGAACATTCTAAACTCATTCCTAATTTTTTTTTTGTCTTATGCCAAAATATAATCCACATTTTATGTTATTAGAAAATTATCTCTTACAACTACATAAGAAGGACAATATCAACTAACTGGATCCTCCAGAGCTCCCAGGGACTAAACCACCAACCAAAAAATATACATGGAGGGAGCCAGGACTCCAGATACATATGGAGCAGAGGATGGCCTTATCTGACATCAATGGGAGAGAAAGGAAGCTTGATGACCCAGCATAGGTGGGTGCTAGAAGGGTGAGGAAGAGTGGGTGAGTGGGTGGAAGAGCACCCTCATAGAGGCAAAGGAGAGGGGAAGAGGAGGAATGGGAGTTTTGCAGAAGGATAACCGGGAACAGGGAGATCATTTGAAATGTAAACAAAATGATTAATAAAAAAGAAAAACAGAAAATTATCTCTCGTCATGAATGATTTACAAAAATAATCTCTGCAAACATAGAAACTTTATTTGAATGAATAGCAATTATAAAAGTTATATAAAATATTTTTCAATTTATCAATAAGCAATTTTTTTCTAATTTTGTCTCCCTCCCAACGTTGAAGTAGAGAGACTAAACTTTAGCTTTTTCATGTTTATGCTATAAATCATTTCTCTTTTCATTCCAGCCATGGAAAGTACTCAGGCTTTAGTGTCAAGCAATTTGAGTCTTCAGGGTAGTTTTGTGAGAAGCAGAACTTTGAATCTTTTTAAAAAATCTTTGCTAAATTATTTTATTCATTTACACTCCAAAAGGACCCTCCCAGTACCCCCTCCTTGAGTTCATTTCCCACTGAGGGCAGGCAAAGGAGACTTCTGCTACACACATGCCTTGGTCCAGGAACAAGACAAGACAAGACTTAGCATTTGGCTTAGTCTCGGGGGGTGGTGGGTGGGGGGAGGTCTGAGGGATGAAGGTTAGTTGACACAGTTATTCTTCCTATGGGTTTGCAATCCCCTTCAGCTCCTTCAATTGCCAGACTCAAAAAGACATGTATGATATGTACTCAATGATAAGTGGGTATTAGCCAAAAATTTCAGAATACTTATGGTACAACTCAAAGACCATACAAAAGAAGGTCAAAGGGATACAAATTGGAAAGGAAGAAATAAAAATATCACTATTTGCAGACGATATAATCATATGTTTAAGTGACCTGGAAAAACTCTACCAGAGAACTGCTATAGCTGATAAACAAATTCAGCAAAGTGGCCAGATATAGGACCTTGAAAGGCAGCCTTGTTTCTGGTTGAGCTAAGGTTTAAAACCCCTGGAACCCAGTAGGGGGTCTCCAGCAGGGGTAACCCTACAAGGGACTGTAGGCATTTTGCCATGCTCCTGGGCACATAAGCTCCTGACAAGAGGCCACAACTCTCAGTAGGTCTGTGACTATCAGTCACATAGCCCCAAGCCTCTCCACAAGTAGAGGTGTGGTCACTTAGCCTCAAGACACTTCCATTTTAATGAGGCACCTAGATACTTAGCCAATAAATTCCCATTCCCCTTCCCAGCCACTCCTCCCTGCGAAAGGTATTTTAATCTCAGGCCTGCCCTGAGCTTGTGGGGTATGGTTTGACTCATCTCCACTCTCTTCCATAGCAATAAATGCCCTAGAAACATGGACTGTCTCTCTTCATCTGGGTCTGCCATGGGGGAGGATGGAAAAGGCCTTCATCTAAAGAGACACGTCTAGTCTCCCACAGAAGGTCTTTCAGTGCTCCCAGCCAAGGTGTCCACCAAACCAACTAAGCTAGCTAGCAACAAGCCAAGAACTGGGTCCCCAGCAGGACCCAGCTGCACTCCTCCCTGCCTCTCCTCCTGAGCCCCAAGCTAAATCCAGCCTGAAGGCCCACACTCAATTCTCAGCTCTTCTGTGGCATCCAGCAGCACCTGAGATGCCCAAGAACCTGAGAACCAGACAGAGCCAGCTCCCTGCAGGCGTCAGGAACCCAGGTTATGATCCCCTGCCCCCAGGCAGTGTCCAGCAGCTTCTCACAGCCAATACATGCCTGGCAATGCCATGTGGTGAACATGGTTAAATGTCCCGTGTCCCTCTTCATCCAGAGGCCAGAGACCCAGGGCAGACAAAAATAAAACCTCTCTCCACTATAACTGAATAGCCAGATTTAAAATGAACTCAAACAAATAAGTAGCCTTCCTATACTCAAAGGATAAACCAGCTGAGAAAAGAAATTAAGGAAATGACACCCTTCATAATAGTCACAAACAATATAAAGTATCTTGGTGTAACTCTAACCAAACAAGTGAAAGATCTGTATGACAAGAACTTCAAGTATCTGAAGAAAGAAATTGAATAAGACCTCAGAAGATGGAAAGATCTCCCATGCTCATGGATTGGAGGGATTAATATAGTAAAAATGGCCATCCTGCCAAAAACAATCTACAGATTCAATGCAATCCCCATCAAAATCCCAACTCAATTCTTCATAGAATTAGAAAGAGAAAATCTCATATTCGTTTGGAATAATACACAAGGATAGCAAAAACTATTCTCAACAACAAAAGAACTTGTGGGGAAATAAGCATCCCTGATCTCAAGCAGTACTACAGAGCAATAGTGTTAAAGACTATGTGGTATTGGTAAGTGACAGTCAGGCAGATCAATGGGATAGAACTGAAGACCCAGAAATGAACAGACACACCTATGGTCACTTGATCTTTGACAAAGGATCTAAAACCATCCAGTGAAAAAAAGACAGCATTTTCAACAAATGGTGCTGGTTTAACTGGCGGTCAACATGTAGAAAAATGCAAATTGATACATTCCAAGGAAAAATATGACTGAACAGAACAGCAATGACTTATGCTCTGAGATCAAGAATTGACAAATGGGACCTCATAAAATTACAAAATTTCTGTAAGGCAGAGGACACTTTCAATAGGACAAAATGGGAACCAACAGATTTAGGAAAGATCTTTACCAATCCTAAGTCCGATAGATGGCTAATATCCAATATATACAAAGAACTAAAGAAGTTAGACTCCAGAGAACCAAATAACCCTATCAAAAAAGGGGGAACAGAGTTAAACAGAGAATTCTCAACGGAGGAAACTCAAATGGCTGAGAAGCACCTAAAGAAATGTTCAACATGCTTAGTCATCAGGGAAAATCTTGATCTTAGAGCATAAGTGATAGGTGTTCTGTTCGGTAATATTTTTCCTTGTGCCCATGTGTTCTAGACTTTTCCCCACTTTCTCTTCCACTAGATTCAGTGTATCAAGTTTTATGTGGAGGTCCTTGATCCCCTTGGACTTGAGCTTTGTACAGGGAGATTGGAATGTATCAATTTGCATTCTTCTACATGTTGACTGCCAGTTAAACCAGCACCAGCCTGTCTATCACTGTACCAATAAGATTTTTGGCCACTTTGCTGAAGGTATTTATCAGCTGTAGCAAATCTCTGGTGGAGTTTTTTGGGTCACTTAAGTATACCATCATATCATCTGCAAGCAGTGATGTTTTGATATCTTCCTTTCCAATTTGTATCACTTAGACCTCCTTTTGTTGTCTAATTGCTTTAGCTAGAACTTCAAGTACTATATTGAATATACAGGGAGAGAGAGGGCAGCCTTGCCTAGTCCCTGATTTTAGTGGGATTGCTTCAAGTTTCTCTCCATTTAGTTTGATGTTGGCCACTTATTTGCTGTATATTGCTTTTACTATGTTTAGGTATGCTCCTTGAATTCCTGATCTTTCCAAGACTTTTATCATGAAGGGATGTTGAATTTTGTCAAATGCTTTTTCAGGATCTAAGGAAATGACCATGTGGATTTTTTCTTAGAGTTTGTTTATGTAATGGATTACACTGATGGATTTCCAGGTATTGAACCATCCCTGCATCCCTGGGATGAAGCCTATTTGATCATGGTGAATGATCATTTTGATGTGTTCTTGGATTTGGTTTGAGAGAATTTTATTTAGTATTTTTCTTCAGTATTCATAAGGGAAATTGGTTTGAAATTTTCTGTTATTGTTGGGTCTTTGTGAGTTTTTGGTATCAGTATAACTGTGGCCTCATAGAATGAATTGGGTAGTGCTTCTTCTGTTTCTATTTTGTGGAATAAAATGAAGAGTATTGGTATTAGGTCTTCTTTGAAGGTCCGATAGAATTCTGCACTGAACCCATCTGGTCCTGGGCTTTTTTTGGTTGGGAGACTTTTAATGACTGCTTCTATTTCTTTAGGGATTATGGGACTGTTTAGATAGTTTATCTGATCCTGATTTAACTTTGGTATTTGGTATCTGTCAACTTGTCCATTTCATCCAGATTTTCCAATTTTGTTGTATATAGGATTTTGTAGTAGGATCTGATGATTTTTTGAATTTCCTCAGAATCTGTTCTTATGTCTCCCTTTTCATTTCTAATTTTGTGAATTTGGATACTGTCCCTGTGCCCTCTGGGTAGTCTGGCTAAGGGTTTATCTATCTTGTTGATTTTCTCAAGGAACCAGCTCCTGGTTTTGTTAATTCTTTGTATAGTTCTTTTAGTTTCTATATGGTTGGTTTCAGCCTTTAATTTGATTATTTCCTGCCTTCTATTCTCCTTGGGTGTATTAGCTTCTTTTTGTTCTAGATCTTTCAGGTGTGCTGTTAAGCTGCTGGTATATGCTGTCTCCAGTTTCTTTTTGGAGGCATTCAGAGGTATGAGTTTTCCTCTTAACACTGCTTTCATTGTATCCCATAGGTTTGGGTATGTTGTACTTTCATTTTTATTAAATTCTAGGAAGTCTTTAATTTCCTTCTTTATTTCTTCCTTGACCAAGTTATCATTGAGTAGAGCATTGTTCAACTTCCATGTGTATGTGGGCTTTCTATTGTTGTTGCCAATGAAGACTAGCATTATTCCGTAGAGATCTGATAGGAAGCATGGGATTATTTCAGTCTTATATCTGTTGAGGTGTGTTTTGTGACCAATTATATGATCAGCTTTGGAGAAGGCAACATGAGATGCTGAGAAGAAGATATATTCTTTTGATTTAGGATGATATGTTCTATAGATATTTGTTAAATCCATTTGGTTCATAACATCTGTTAGTGTCACTGCGTCTCTGTTTATTTTTTTTCCAAGATCTGTCCATTGACGATAGTGGGGTGACGAAGTCTCCCACCATTATTGTGTGAGGTGCAGTGTGTGCTTTGTGCTTTAGTAAAATTTTTTTTATGAATGTGGTTGCCTTTGCATTCAGGGTATAGCTATTCAGAATTGAGAGTTCTTCTTGGTAGATTTTTCCTTTGATGAGTATGAAGTGTCCTTCCTTATCTTTTTTGATGACTTTTGGTTGAACATCGGTTTTATGCAATATGAGAATGGCCACTCCAGCCTGTTTCTTGGAACCATTTGCCCAAAAAATTGTTTTCCAGCCCTTTACTCTGAGGTAATGTTTGACTTTCACATGGAGGTACATTTCCTGGACACAGCAAAATGCTGGGTCCTGTTTTATGATACAGTTTTCCAGTCTATGTCTTTTTATTGGGAAATTGATTCCATTGATGTTAAGAGATATTAAGGAATAGTGGTTGTTGCTACCTGTTATTTTCAATGTTATTTTTATGTTTGTGTATCTATCTTCTTTTGCGTTTGTTGAAAGATTACTTTCTTGCTTTTTCTAGTGTGTAGTTTCCCTCTTTGTGTTGGTGTTTTCCATCTATTATTCTTTGTAGGGATGTGTTTATGGAAACATACTGTGCCAATTTTGTTTTGTCATAGAATATTTTGGTTTCACCATCTATGATAATTAAGAGTTTTGCTGGGTATAACAGCCTGGGCTGGCATTGGTGTTCTCTTAGTGTCTGTATGAGATCTGCCCAGGATCTTCTAGTTTTCATAGTCTCTGGAGAGAAGTCTGGTGTAATTCAGATAGGTCTACCTTTATATGTTACTTGACCTTTTTCCCTTACTGCTTTTAATGTTCTTTCCTTATTTTGTGCATTTGGTGTTTTAACTATTATGTGATGGGAGAAATTTCTTTTCTAGTCCAATCTATTTGGAGTTTTGTAGGCTTCTTGTATATTTATGTTCATCTCTTTCTTTACTTTAGAGAAGTTTTCTTCTAAAATTTTGTTGGAAGACATTTACTAGTCCTTTAAGTTGGGAATCTTCACTCAATTCTATACCTATTATCTGCAGGTTTTGTCTTCTCATTGTATCCTGGATATTTTGGATGTTCTGGGTTAGGAGCTTGCATTTTGCATTTTTAGTTCCTGGATAGTGTTATTCATTTCATTAATCTGTTTGATTATGTTTTCCTGTAATTCTGCCTGTTTGATTGTGTTTTCCTATAATTTTTGTGTTTTGTGTTTTAAGGGCTTCTAGTTGTTTACTTCTGTTCTCTTGTATTTCTTTAAGGGAGTTATTTATTTCCTTCTTAAAATCTTCTATCATCATCATGAGATGTGATTTAATGTTGAGTCTTGCTTTTCTGGTGTGTTGAGATATTCAGGACTTGCTGTGGTGGGAGATCTGGGTTCTGATGATGGCAAGTAGCCTTGATTTCTGTTCCTTATGTTTTTGCCCTTGCCTTTCGCCATCTGGTTATCTCTGGTGTTAACTGGTCTTATTCTCTCTGACTGTGGTTTGTCTTTTCTGCGAGCCTAGGTGTCAATACTCCTTGAAGACCAGTTCTCTCTGAGAGGAATTTGGGTTTGGAGAGCTGTGGTACAGGGTCAGCTCTGGGGTGCAGACAGAAACAAGAAGGATCTAGTCCCCAGCTGTCCCTTGTTTCCTGTGTCCTGATAGCTCTAAAAGGGTCTTTCTTGGTTCAGTGAATTTGAAAAGATATGATGGTACTCTCCTGGCACTATTTGAGTATGGAGCTCTATGTCACAGAATCTGCTCCCCAGCCACCAAAAGTTCCAGAAGCTCACTCCTCAGTCCCTGTGTCCTGGGTATTCCAGGTGGGTTTTTCTGAGCAGACAGGCTTACCCACACTCCTGGGAAGGCTATCTTTCTCCCAGCACTATTTGGCTGTGGAGCCCTGGTGGCCCAGGCAGAGGTCCTCTGCCACAGATGGAAACTGGAAGGTTCCTTCCTCCAAGCTGCTCCTCAGTCCCTGTGTCCCAAAGTTTCTAGATAAGTCCCGCTGAGCAGTATTAGTCCTCTTACCTCCTCTCATGGACTTTTCCACACTTCTGGGAGGCTAGCTTTCTCCCAGTGCTATTTGGCTATGGAGCTTTGGTGACCCAGGAAGAAGTCTCCCACCACAGATGGAAACTGGAAGGCTCCTTTCTTCTGGCTGTTCCTCAGTCCCTGTGTCCCAAGGATTCCAGGCAAGTCTGTTTCATTATTCTTGACTTTATGACCATAAAGCCAGTCACTCATCAAATGACATATGTCTCCCTATTCTTTAGTTTTCCATTTCTGTCTGTGCTCATGATTTTAATCCACCGTATCCCAAGGTGAATAGAAATCAAGAGTTGCATGTATATCTCATCTTTTTTATCTTTGTTTAAGCATCTTGTAGTAATTTCTCTAAAACACTCAGAGTTTTGCCTGTAAAATCTCCATCACCATTGTGCTCCAGACTCTTAAATGTTTTCTACGTTTTTTTTTTTCCTATTCATAATGGAACCTAAAAGTAACAAAACAGCAAATTCTCCATTTGCAATCTATGATGTATCCAACCTTGTTCTAGCAATAGAAGAAAAAAAAGTATATATGCACACACATGATGTATACGTATATTGATATTGCTTTATTACCCCTTGTCAAGTAAGTTGCCATACAATTAGAGAATTCAGTCCTCCCCAAAAACTGTATGGGAGAGGAAATTAAATTAATAGAAGACAATGTTTGGCTATAGCTCACATAAATATACATTCCACACAGAAAACAAAGATATACATTGTTCTGCCTGTGAGGTTACAAATTATGGCTTTCCTTGTCTATTTGTCTCCTAGAACTGCCTTTGAAAATTACCTACACTGAGTGGCTTAAAAATTTGGTATTTGTTTTATCATGCTGCTGAAGATTAAAGTGTACCATAGATTCTATCTTCAACATCATATTGGGATATGGTGTTTAACAAAGAATTTCAGAGGCTCAAAATTTATTTCTTAGTGCTACTTAGCATAGTGTGACTTTTCAAAAAATATAGTTGTTCTCATTGAAAATTATAAGTCTCAGTCCCCAGTTTGTGTCTTGGAGATGTGCTTACCACCACAATGGATACTTGGAGTTAAGAGAGAGTGTTTCTCATTCTCTCTTGTGGTAATGGGTTAGTTGTTCTAGATATCCAGGCCTTCTTCTTCCTTTGAAAATGCCCATATCCTTTCCACATTGCTTTATTTTGTATTACTCTTATACACGGAAAGTACTTGAGTCTGACCAGAAGTTGAATGAGTGCCAGGGACATGCTCTGGAACTTTTAGAACTGTATGTTAAACATGTCATTTTTGTTTGGTTTGGTTGGATTTTTGTTTGATCACTTGTTTGTTTTATCCATTCTCCATCCTCAGATATTTTCTTTTACAGGAAGAAAAAGCAAATACATTTTGTATATATAAGAAAGAAATAGTCCATGTCTCTTTAACTATGTTTGAGAGAATTTGAAATGCAAAACATGCCCAAAGATACCTCAATTTCTATTTAAAATTTCCCATTAATTTATTTATTACTTAACATCCTGATTGCAGCTCTCTTTCTTCATCTCCTACCAGTCCCATCCTTATAAACCCCTCCTCCCATTGCCCGCTCCCCTTTGTATCAGAGAAGAGGACATCTCTACATGGTTATGCATTGGGACTTAGCACATCCTCTTCCACTATGACTTGACCAGGAAGTGCAGTTAGGAGAACAGAATCCAATGACAGGCAACAGAGTCAGAGAGTCCTCACTCCAGTTGTTAGGGGAGACACATGAAGACCAACCAGCACATCTGCTACAAATGTGTAGGGGGCCTAAGTCCAGCCCCTGCATGCTCTTTGGTCAGCAGTTCAGTCTCTGTGAGCCCACATGAACCCAGGTTATTTGACTCTGTAAGTCTTCTTAGGGTGTCCTCAACCCCTCTGGCTTTCTCAATTCTATCCCTCACCATTCCACAAGAATTTCAAAGATCTGTCTGATGTTAGTCTGTGGGTCTCTGCATCTATTTCTATCAGCTGCTTGATGAGTCCTCTCTCATCAAGTCCTGTCTGCAAGCTTGCAAGCTTGATGAGTCCTGTCTGCAAGCTTGCAGAGCATTATTAATCATGTCAGGGGATGGTTCTCTCACATGGGATGGGTCTTAGGTTGAGGCTGTCATCTGTTGTGCTAGGGTCCAAGAATCACTAAAGGCTGACTCCTAGACTCAAATACAACCATTTTATGCAGTGCTAGGGTAGTTTTCTAGAAGGGTTAGGTAATCTCTAATATGATTGGTTAGCCATGCAGCAGTTACATTAGTATAATTTAAAGTGGTTACTATATTAGTTCTATTTATGGTGAGGTATGGAAGAACTCTAAGAACTGATTTAGGTCCAGCCTCGTTATCACCTTCAACTAGATGTCCCAGGAACTGACTTATCTGTGGGCTTATCCCTTCTTTTGGCCAAATGTCAGGGCCTCTATTGACTATTGACCAGTTGTCTGTGGCTTTCATGAGGAGCCTTGCCTACTTCTTTGGGAAACTGAAACTTAAGGACTAATATGTCTCCCTGTTCTTAAATGGACTGGGTTAGATTCTCTCAGTTGGCTATTCCTTCAATCTCTGATCCATCTTTATCCCTGTACATCTTGTAGGAAAGACAAGTATGAGGGCATCTCTGGAACTAGCTGGAGAGCTGGGACAGGGAAGGCTAAGAGAATCTTTGGATGTTACCCTAGTTGAGATTCCTACCAGATAGGGCATGTAGAGACTGAAGTGGCCCCCTCCTATAGCCGGGCAGGACTTCCAGTGGAGGGAGAGGAAACCAACCTACCCACAAAACCTCCATTTAAAATTTTAATTGAAGTTACCATTCCAGGAGACTACAAAAATTGCATCTAAAATTTAAAATTAGTTGGTGTGATTATAATTCTCACTGAAAATATTTTTGAGCTATAAAAATCTATTTATAGAATTGATTTCAAGATCTCATGGCAGATATTACCATTAATAATCAAGGAAATGGGTATACCTTAATTGTTTCATATTGTTATACAAAATAATATACAGTGGATAACTCCTAAAATCAGAAGTTATTTCTCTACATTCTTGATGCAGATCAGGCCTAAGTTGCAGTCATTGAAGACCAGTTGGTTTCAAAGCACTTTAGATATATCTTTTTGAGGAAAGCTTTACTGTGGAAGGACAAGAGATTCTTTATGAGCTGCTTTATAAAAGCAATAATTCCCTTCCTTGAGGCTTCTATCTTCATGGCCTCATCATTTTCCAACCCCCTTCCATGGGATTTAACTTTTACCTCATACATTTGAAAGAGAGGCACACAAACCTCCATTCTGCAGAATGCCCTGAGCACATTATTTGATAATCACTTCTACCCCATGGAAGAACTGCTTCCTCATGATATCTTCACTGCTGTTCTCACCTTAATTCTGTCTTTTGTCACCAATAATAGTGTTCAGTCTCCCAAAAACTCTGACTGATTGAGGATTTCTGTATTGGCTGGGAAGATTGGCAATGGATATATTCACACTTTAGCCAGAAAGAACAGAAAAGAATCTTCAAAGTTTGCAATAAACAGAGCAATCTTCGGGGATCAAAACAGACCCTCAGATTCAATGCCAGGTGTCCTCCCCAATCTTAGTCTCACAACTTCCCAGCCATATCAGCTACTTACTCTGAGCAGGCTGTCTAGGTATTCCTGCTGACAGAGTCAGAGGGAAAAAAGCACAGCTGTTGCAGGCATACACTTTGTCTGCCAATTCCACAAAATGAAAACAAGGGTGATATATAGTGTCCGTGGGGTACTAATGTTTTTCTGCCTCTACTCCTTTCTCTATATTTTTTCCCTGAATACCTATATTCATCTTTTTCCCTCAATATATTTTCACTGAGATCTTGTCCTCTCTTGTCATTCAGGTAGGTATGTCAGAGTCAGAATGGGAGACCCTCAAATCAACACATTTGTTATTTCCACTGAGAAGGAAACAATGGTAATAGCTATCATAAAGTGTTCTTGTACAGGGTAAAACTAAACAAACAAACCAACAAACAAACAAACACACACTGTCATTCTATAAGGATGTGCTGATTAAATTGATTGCAGTATTATTCTTGTAAATCATAATAATGTCAGGCCTTCTTAAGGAGCACAGAAGCAATTTTCTGAACATAATTATTAATACTAACTCTTCAATGACATTGTACAGGAGTTTGTTAACATTACTGTAGTTCAGTATCCTTTGGAACAATGGGAACTCAAACTTTATAAGCATATTTTTTTTTATTTTTCATACTTTATTTACATTTCAAATGTTTTCCCCTTTCCAGATCTCCCCTTTGGAACCTCCCCATTCCCTCCCACCTCCCCTGCCACTATGGGGGTATTCCCACACCCACCCACCCATCCACTCTCATCTTCCCTCCTTGGCATTCTCCTATACTGGGGGATCTAACACCCTCAGGCTCAAGGGCCTCTGCTCTCCCTGATGTCTAGCAAGATCCTCCTCTGCTGCATATGTGGCTAGTACCATGGGTCCCTCCATGTAAGTCTATTCTTAATTCAAAGCCACAAGAACTAAAGTTGGGCTAACAAGATGGCCCAGTGAGTAAAACTGTCTGCAATCAACTTTGAAGAGCTGAGTTCTTTTTCTGGAACCCATTGGGCAGAGGATAAAACACTCATAAAAATTGTCCTGACTTCCGCCACTATGGAACAGAGACACACACACAAACACTCACACTCACTTTAGTAGAACTGTATATACAAATGAGTAATAAAATCAAAATATAATTTAAAATGTCTGTATGGCAATGGTTGAAGTATGAAATGTTTCTTTCATAGAGTATCTCAAAATATCCTTTGAAATACTCAACTAGTTATTAAATTTTTAAAAAGTATTCTTAAATTAATTCAAGTATTCACTTACTGTGTGAAAATAATGAAACGGACATTTGAAAAACAATAAAAGAATCTACTGTGAGAACTTATATGATTATATAAAATATCAGTAATATTCACCTGCCAAGACATGTACAAATACAAACTATAAAAGAAAAAATAAAGGAACAGAAAAAGCATACTCGTATTAATGAAATAGGGAAAGACTCCAGGACTTTATCTTGTATTCTTTTGGTGTAGAAAAGGCTAAATATTCAAAGTCATTCAATACCTGAGGAATATCTTTAGAATTGACATGTAATTTTTACTTCTCACCAACACTGAATGCTGCATTCTGATTGTATCAGATCTAGAATAAATGATGAAAGGATATTCTGCTACTTTACATATTTTTTTGTCATTCTACATTACCATCAATAACTCTATAATTTTTTGTCTATAGTAGTTGGAAAAATACTTGTACTTTCTTATGGAAAACCCCAAATTATAAAAAGTCAATTAATAAAAGTTACCACCTATGATGGTTGATATTTATGAATTTGGCATGCTCTAGAATTATGTAGAACACATAGCTTTGGGAGTAATTATGATGCTATTTTTAGTTTAACTGAGATGGATAATACACCCTAACTCTGAGTAACAATATTCTACTATCTGGTCCAGATACTTCACTGAATTAAGAGCCCTCCACCCCACCCCACCCCCCAAAAAAGTTGAGCATTATCATTTGGGCTCTTTTTTCTGACTCTGAGAACCATGTAACTAATTGCCTTACATTCCTGAATCTACCCATAAAGGTTCTGGATGGTCTGTATTTCTCCTTAAGCCTTGAGCCAAAATAAAGACTCTTTCATTTAGTTAAATTTACTTAAATTTATCTGGTAGTTTTTCACAAGAGAGAGAGAGAGAAAGAGAGAGAACATTAAATACATTACAATATATTACATATTTTTACAAATGTAAGTGGTGATCTCTCCTTGTTTATTAAAGTGTTTGTTAATTTTTCCAAAGTTAAGTTTTTTCCTTTGGTATTTCATAATTGAAAATGTTCTTAAATATACCATTTCTTCAGCATATCAACATAATTTGTTTCCTAATTATTTTACCATGACAGAATTTTATTTCTAAGTTGTAGCATATTGTCATGAAATGGTAAGTGACATACTACCTTACTTTTGCCAACATTGTATCTACTTAAAAAAGCATTACTTTTATGTTAATTCATCTCTGAATGCTGTTGTCAAAAAATTCATTTCAACATAATGTAAGCAGTAAGTTTTCCAGTGATTCTACAAAAGGGCAAATGAGTCACAAAATGGAGAGAATTCCTTATGAGTGTTTCATTTTATAGCAAATCACACAAAAGATTCTAAATGGTCTCGGGTTGTTTGCTTAAGCCTTTAATCTAATTGTATTCCCTTGATACTCAAACAAAATGACTTTCTTTCTACTAATTGGTTGCCTCTCCTTTGCCCTTTCCAGTGCTATAAAATGTAACCTTGTGGGAAGAAACCTTATTTGTATACACCTATAATGAATATTTTCTATTACAAACCCTGGTGCTTTGCAAGCATGCATTGCCAGCAACTTAAAAAGATCACCTGCAAATGTCAGAGAATCATCATGCAAGGCCTGCCATGCCTACTTGACATGCAGAAGTCATGGAGCTTTCCCAACTTATACTTGTCTAAATTAGCAAAGTATTCCACGATTCAGATCTAATTTAAATTGTTATGAGCAGCCTAATTGTGCTACCTGCTATAGCCAACTAGTGAGTGAACTCCTGATTTCATTACCCACCTCTTGCGGCTGAGAGTAAATTAAGTATTCAACCCAGGATGATCTTGCTCTATTAAGACAAAACAGTGACATGCTGATTAAATTTAAGCTGTCAGATTGTATTTCATTTATTACTATTGCCATTTGTAGGAAAGTATAACCAGTCATTTTCTTTTCAAACACTCCCCTTTAAATTTCTGATCTTAAGAAACTAAGAATATAGATTTCTAAAAATGAGAATATTTATGAAATTTATGAATATTATAGGTATGAAAGCTAATTTTAAGTGCAAATTAATATTTGAGGAATTATTCCATCAGTCAAGCACAATAAATAGTTAAAAATTCTTGAAAAATTGCAATGAAATTGTGTGTGTGTATGTGTGTGTGTGTGTGTACACATGCCTGCTTATGGAATTAGGTTTGCATATAAGTTTTCATATTTATTTTATTTAGGATTTTATGAGTTTTGTCCTTCCCCCTTTGACATGCCTGTATCTCCTTCATCATAATGAGAAAGTAAGCCATGAGAATAAAGGTTGTCTTATTACCACTATATGCCATGCAAATGAAAACATTTTTCAGTGGAGAAAATCAAATGACACAATATATTTACAGAACATGTTCATCTACTTTAGGATATAGATTCAGCAATAATATCATGTTTTGCTTTCTAAGAAAAGTCTGAAACTCCATCTTCAAATTTTCATCATTACCAGTTCTGGAATGGTTTGGTTACCTTTGCACCCTAATCACAACAACTTAAAGGAGGCAGATTCATACCATGTTTTGTGGTCCAGCTTCACAGTGCTTAGTCTGTGGGTGGTTTGCCTAATGGACTTGAGTGGAACAGAGTGATGGTTGATTGGTTGATTGATGTGTTCTCCAGTACTTGGAGAACAGAAGCCGAGAAAGCAGCAAACAGAAGTGCCACTACAACATAAAATTTCCTGGTATCCACTCTAAGGACATAATTATTACAACTAGATGCCACTCAGTGTTCTCACCATCTCAAAACAAAGCTTTCCTATTACAAATCACTTGATGAGTCTAAACCAACCATTTGAACAACATCCTCATAATCTAATCATGTTTGGTTACAGACTTTTTCCAGGAAAATGTAGAGGTCTGATTCTCTGTTCCAGCATTTTCTAAATCTACCTGATTGACAACCAACATTAACCACCACAATAATCATAACAACTCTTAAAATGATTTTAAATATTGAAAGCATCTACCTTTTAAATGTAATTATAAATACAGATCTTTATAGCATTCCTTCCCATAGTTGGAAAGATATTGGAAAAGATGTAATTCAATTGTCTATTTTAAATCTAGATACTTTGTTATTTAGGAAAGTAGTCCTATACATGTACTAAAATTAAAACTTAAAATATATTTTTTGACAAGTTGTTTCCAGGATTGGAAATAAAACTGCAAGTCACAAAATATAATTAGCACTTTAATTATAAATTTGCAAATAATTGCTTTTTGGAGAGAAAAGTTTGTTTCAAAAATTGCCAACAGGGATTTTTTAAATCATAAAATAAATACATTCTAATATAATTCAGATGCCACAGACACAAAATATAAATAAACAATTAAGCTGAAATGTTTGCAAACACAGTGTATGTCAACTCAAAAAGATTCAAGGCTTAATTTTGGATAATTAGTTGATCAATAGCATATATCAAAAACAGAACAAGAATTCCTTTAGTGTTCCATTTGCTCAGTGTGTTCAATGAATTTGCATTACAATGGCCAAACCTTTCTTTATAAATTAATCTTACAGTTTACACCATATTGGATTTCAGAAACTTTACTCTGGTCATCCTAAAATTGAGAACATTTAGGAAAGGGTAATAATACTTTCAAGTTCAAACTATGACTGATGAACAACAAATACAGTAAATTTTGTTACTTCATTTATTATGATTTTCTTGCTTAGCATTTTTATCTTACATGCCCTCATTGTTTATACTTAACAGCAATATACCTACATGTATTATTTATTAATTGTTAATACTAGTAATGCCTGGAGAGCAATGATCTTAAGACAAAGTTCTTTAGAAAAATGACCATGGATATTTTTAACAATGGTCTCGTGAAATTGATTTTTTTTTAGTGTGAATTCATCACTCACTCCCTTAAATCTGGCATCATGCAACAGCTAAATAAGTGATGAATCAAACATATATAAAGTATGGGCTTAAGCCAGCATGCGTACCACGCTTTATGATCAATTGTATTTTTTCCCCAAAAATATCTGTTAATTATTAAATCAAAGAATTCATTCTATTGATGTTTTGATTTAAGGCTGTGTTTTAGCTGTGCATCCCAAATTGTCAAATAAAATGAGGAAAGAACCCTAGGTCATAGAGTCAATCACATTATGATGACAGGGATTTATCTAATTCTTCACTACTGACTCTGGAGCCATAGTTTTATCGTAAGACATTTTTTCTTGATATTTATCTTGATAGGTGAAGTTAAAAGATTATTGTGTGGCCTCTGTGCTTTGTTGAAAAAGTATAAGAACTGAGTAATGAAAAAAAGAGTGTATTCTGTAGAGATATAAGCTTTTAAATTCAGCACAGGGCAGGGAAAAAAGCTGTGATCAGTGCAGATTCAAGAGCACACTTAAATTAGAAGAAAGTGTGAATCTCAGATTCTCTCTCTCTAGTAATTTAGCCAGAGCATGTGTAATACATGAATTATGAAGGTAACTGTTGAGATCTTTTAGTCTTGTGGTTAAATGCCTTTTCAATAAATTTTAATGTTGACTTCCAAGTTATGAGATACATCTGAAGACATAAACCTGTTTTAATTTTTTTTTTAATATCAACATCAAGTTCAATAGACTATTGCAAGGTTGGAAGGATCATGGGTTCTAGGAGAGTATAGGTTATAAGATCACAGTTATGCTGTAATCGTAGGGTCTAGTTTACTTTAGGCAATGCAAGGTCATTCATTAAGCAATTAGCTTTCAAAAATAGTTTAATTTTTCTCTTTGATTTCATATATACATATATTTTTCAATTCTTTCCATGTTTTATTTACCTTTTTTTCTTTTGTGACTATAATATAATTTCATCATTTCCCTATTCACTTTCATCCTTTGGATCCCTCCAATTTTTGTCTCATTCTTTTTCAAATTCATGGCCACTTTTTTATTAAATGCTGTAACATGTATGTATGTATATACATGTGTATTTCTAAATGTAGCCTGATCAATCTACATAAAATTTTATATATATATATGTACATAAATATTCCTATATAATAACTTGATAAATCTGTATGATGTTACTTGTATGTATGTTTTCATGGCTGACCGTTTGTATTAATGTGCTCTACCCAAGGGGAGACTTTTTCTCCCATTCTCTGAATTCTTTAGTTGGTTGTACTTCTTTATGTAGGGTTGAGGCCTTTATAAATATTCAATGAACACTTGATATTACCTTCCTGTTTATTCTTTAAAAAAAGAATATATACATAAACACATACACATACACACACATACACACACACACACATACACACACACACACATACATATAGTGGAACAAGTATTTGGTGACTTCTGCTTATGGTCTCATATTGGCCATGCGCATATTGGACAGACTATGCTTCTGTGCTTGCTCACTATATCTCCCTCTCTCTATCTTTCTCCTCTTTCATGAATATATTTTTATAGAGTATGTCAAATCCGTATATGCATGTTCACATGTGTTTATGTTTTCAGGTTACATATATACATATGTTTTTACTGACTAGGGGTGGCAAAGGTGTCTTGATGGATTGTTCTGTACTTTATTGATTGAAGGTAAGTCTCTTTCTGAGTTCAGAACTCTGCTATTCCAAAACTCCAAGTGTTTTCTCAGGTAGCTACCATCCTTCTCCCCATTACAGGTATGTCTTGGAGATCTAAATTCTGGTTTGGTTTAAAGTGCTTTATCCACTCAGCAATTGCCCAGAACATCAGACAAACCTTCATTTGGGAACTGGTACTCTTTCAATTTTTGTTAACTATTGGCAGAGCCCATCTTTGCTTGTTGTAACCCTGACATGCATACCCGTACTTTGCGAGGAGTGGGGAAGTTCTAACTTCTTTTATAATACATGAATCTCTTGTTCTAATGAGATGAGAACTATATTAAATTTTGAAAATTTGTGATTTTTGTGTTTTATAATTTTTTGCCAGATGAGTCTTACTCATCTAAATCTCCAAAAATCTAAAATATTCTAAAACCAAAATAGTTTAAGCACCATAAGAGATATCTAACTTATAATATCTGCATACATTTTTGAGGTTGATGGTGTTCGATATTATTCAAATATACAAGTCATAGTCAACAAACTAAAAAGGATGGTAAACAAATGATGAATAGTTTGAGGACCACTTTAGATTTTCCTTGTAATTTAGTAAAGATATATATTTTACTGAAGAATTTTGACTCGAAGAGTGTATGCATATATACACTCCTATGTTACATTATCTGTTATGATATATTGTACTTAGTGCAATGTACAACCAATAGTATGACATCCATAAAAATTACTATTATGAGTAGACTGGTATTTTGAATTCTCAATGATTAATAGCATGTACTGAAATTATCAACATATAAGCCAATAATATTTTATGCTTTTACTATGTCAATCAAACCCTTGAAGTGACAAACTAGTAATTTACATTTTTGGCATTAGTATGATTATTAGTAACAAATGGCATTGATTTCTATATCCACAAACAAAAAATTAATATCAAAATAAAACTATTTATACTACATTTTCAAGGCAAAACTAATCTCTTCATATCAACTAACCAAAATAATATTTTTATTCAATACTGGAAATGTTGAATGTTAATTTGCTTGAACACACACAAATGTATATTATTGTCACTTCCTGTTAATGTTTATCTCAAATAGAGGGTTAATAACTGTTAAATACCTAAGAGATATTAACTTTCAATTTGGGTTACTCTTATGTTTCTATTTATTTTACTTATTTTTTCTTTTATTGCCTATATTTTTCTCACATAATATGTTCTGATTATAGATTCTTTTCCCTCTAATCCTCCCACTTCTTCCCCATTTCCATGCTGTCCAAATCCACTCCCTTTCTCTCTCATTAGAAAACATATCCATTTGTAGGGGGTAGTAATAAAAATAAATGTAATAGCATAAGATAGAACAAAAACTAGGAATTGAAAATACAAACTGAAAAAAAAAGTGGCCAAATGAAGGTTCCAAAAATAGAGATCTGTTTATTCACATATTGTGTGAGATCTTGCACTCTTAAATGGACAGCCTTTTCTGGATTGAGTAAGAGAGGATGCACCTAGTCCCTTAGCGACTTGATGTGTTGCAGTGGGGATATGTGGGATGGGGGTTGACTCACAAAAGGGGAGTTTCCCTTATCAAAAGAGTAGGGGGAGGGAGCAGCAGGAAGGGGCTTGCATGAAGGGATACTAGGGGGAAAGAAAGGGTTGAAATTGGGTTGTAAATGAAATAAATAAATAAATGTAATAAGAAAATCGTTGACAAAAATACCCTGCTCAGCAATATGAAATAAAAGATAAGTGCTCAGGCATTTTTTTCCCAGTGTTTCAAAAAAGACCCTTTTCAGTTCATCAACTGTGAAATATATGTGCATATCACATATTGATAATAAATAGGGAACACATACATAAAAATCTGGAAACATAAATATATATTTGGGAATATCAATTTCTAGTTATATCAAAATAAATACTTAGTTATTTTATTAGTACTATGTTGTTATATATTACTTTTATAATTTTCTCTTGACTATATTAGATATATTTCATTCTTAGAGAAAGTTACAGAAACATTGAGCCTAATAGCAACTTAACTGAAAGTCATAATATAAAACTATGTTTCTGGTGTGAACTTAAGTTCACTGGTTTTTTTGATCAGTTCAAAAGACAAGCACAGTTTAGGTCCTACATTTGGGAGAATCACACTTGCCTAATGTTCTCAATTGATGAAAGCAGAAGCGAGTAACACAACATATTCCCACCTGTTGCAGCCAAAGTCATTTTTCTCAGAATGATTTCAGGTACTACATTTCCTTCTTAAATAGTTAGTAGGTATCTATCGGCTACCGATTGTCAAAGTGGCGTCAAAAGCAGATGATACAAGAATCTTAAGGTAAAAAACATTTCATTGTATATTATTTTGCAAATATTAACTGTTTATGTGTGTTCTGATCTTATCTTCCCTTTACTAACTCTGCCCAAATTCACACCCTTAGCTTTCCACTCAAATTTATCATTTGTTGATTTGTTTTGTTTTGTTTTTTAATATATAAAAGCTATTCCTGATCAATTTGTGCAGTGCTAGTATTTTTCAATATGTGGTATTACACTGAAAAATGATTGGCTGACTTAATAGGAGCTGCACACACTCTTCAAGAAAACTGAGTGTCATCCCAGCAGCTAATAATTGTCAATACTTCCATATCTTTAGGTGGAGTTGCATGTTCCTCTCTCCTCTTGGTGTAAAAACTTTGGGTATAGTGACACAACCACTGTGAAGTCATTGCCACAGGTTCACTGTTCTGCTCAGATGATAATCTTTCCTTGTGGCAACCAACACCTCTGTCTCTTACACTTTTTGCCCACACTTTAATAGTGATATCTGATCCTTATTGGTAGTGGTGATGTATGGTGCAGTAAGCATGCTGTGCATTCTGAGGTCACTCATTTTCTATACATTGTCTAGTTATGGTTCTCCTAGTCACAATCTACTGTAAATAGAAGCTTCTCAGATGAGGGTTGAGAATTGTGTTGATCTACAGCTATAATAATTCATTAGGAGTACTATTATGCTAATGTGTATACTTACACATGACAGTGTAACAATCTTTGTTATAAAAAGTCATCAACCATCAACTTGTAAATAAGACTATTAAAATAACATCTTTAAATATTTATATTAGCACAATATGATGTCAAAATCACTGTGAACTGTGCTACTAATCTTCATACTGAGCTACTTAAGGCAATAAACTTTTGAAACAGGTTAAAGGTCTATTCATTTAACAGTAACAACATCCCTTTTTTAAGAAGAGATATATTTCTATCAGAAATTTCTGAGGAGAAACAATTGGTTCTCATTGTCTCAAGTAGGTGTACAAATTAATAGGAAGAAGTAATCAAGGAATTAGAAGAATTGCAATTATGTTCAGTTCTTATCCATTCTAAATTTCAGCTTAGCCAATTTCAATTACTCTCTGGGAATGCTCCATTTGTTGTGTGACAGTGATTTTTAACCCCAACTCTGAGATCAAATATCTGGAAAATTTAACCTTCATTTTAAGTTATCTGCCTTGAGATAAATAGGGTAATCAGGATTTCATAACTTTTCACATGAATCTGTATAGAAGTTGGGTCTAAACTAATACATGCTGGCATCTGCTTGTTTAATATTTACTCTCATATACTTTAGTAAATTAGTAGCTCAGCTTTACTGGCATGTACTAAATTACATTCTTGTTTCCTTTCTATCTCTATAGAAAAGATACAGAAATTTGATCTCTAATAAGTTATTAGTTCAATTCTATTTTATGTCATAATACTTAATGATCTTATGTATTTGAAGCAACTGAAACACTAGTTGCAGAATTTCCTTCTGTTTTTATATATAATTATCTATACACAGAACAAACAGCTATACTATTTGTCTAAAATCCCATATAATATATGCTATCAAACCCTTGTGGATCAAATAAAACTGTCTATGTTTGGAAATAAATTGTCATCTGTTGACATATCCTCTATGATTATTTCTATCCTATGAAAAAATGATGATGAGTTGTGATAAAGATCAAGTGGTCCATAAAGTCTAAATAGTTTTCACATCCTTGGGAGAAAAGGTTTAATGTTCTTTATTTGGCATATCAAAAAATGTAATTATGTTTCTCTTAAGGGTTATTAAGATATAACTTCAATAAACTTAAGCTCTTGAAATAAATAAATATACATGCATTAAATATGATTTTATTCACTTAATATAGTATGTTTGTAGATGTAGTACTATTATGCAATAAAAAGGGAGTGAAATACATACAAAAATAATTAAAAGTAGCAGATAAGAAGTTTGATAGTTTCATTGTATATATTTTAATCATCCAAGTCTTACTAAAGATAGATATTTGGCTCCTTGTCAATTTATTCATTTACTTGTAACCTTGGATAAATAGTATATATCAGAACATATCAAGTTTTGATTTCTCAGTTTATTTAAGAAGTCAAAAAATTTAATTTAATGGGATTTCCTCTCTAAGTTCTAAAAGTTAACAATTATGAATTTATCTGGACCCAATGAAAGGATATTATACTGAGAAATTTCCTTTGACTTTTATAATGTTGATCTTTACTGTGCATATATTAAAATCAAGTATGACAGAACTCTTCATTCTTACGCTAACTATAGAAAGCAACCTGTAAGGTTAAATAAGATGCAAAGTATGGCTAAACAGTATTTTAGGGTTGTACAAGGTCAGTCAGTCTGTTATAGATAGAGAAAAACTGGAATACATTTACATATGGTTATATTTTTAAATAGATTTGTATACCACATATGTCAGCCGTAATATACAACCATAAGGCAAAGAAGAAAAACAGAAGGTACTATATATTCAAGTGGGCTTATAAATTTCTGCTCAGACTATTTGTTTATAGGATATTAAGATGGCATTTGGTATTCATAGCATTTAAAAAATGATTGCATAAAATAAATTGCAACTCATCCCTCAGTTGCAAAGTAACTAAAGATTTCCTATTTGGAAAGGAGTAAGAGAAGAAGGCTCAGTATTCTGCATACTCTAGAGAGAGTAGACATGAACAAAAATCCATGTTTTATTTCACTGCCACTCTACTTACACCATGTTTTTTAAATTTATTTATTCATATTACATCCTGCTTACTTCCCCCTTCTATCCTCCCTCCCTACTCATTACCCACATCTCCTCTTCCCTTTTCCTCTGAGAGGGTAGGGAACCCTTGGGTGTCATCCCATCTTGGCACATCAAGTCTCTGTAGGGCTAGGTGCATCCTCCCCCACTGAGGCCAGAGCAGACAGCCCAACTAGAAGAAAGTACCCTATGGACAGGCAATAGCTTTTTGGATAGCTTTCTTATTGTAACACATTCCATTTGCTGCAGATTAAAAATACCCAAACTGTAAAGCCTAACAGCCCTTTTCTGAAATAGTCCAGGAGATATTGCTACATTATCAGTCAATTCCGAAATTGAATATATATGTTCTTTTCATAACAATCAATATCAGAAAGTGCAACTTTATTTGCCAATAGTAGTCTATTTTCTTCATACATTTATATCTATGCTTGCATTGTAACAAGATCTTTTTGTACAAAGAGATAATGACTTTATACATAACAAAGGTTTGGTATATAAGTTCTTTTTCATTTTTGCATATTCTTCAAGGTATTCATGGAACAAAACTCTACAGTGATGGTCTGTGTACTAAGGATATCATTAAGAAAATCAGAAACAATTACATTTGTAGTAGAAATCTATTTTCATAGTACATAATGTTTTACAAATGTGTGTACTAGAAAACTGTTGCATAAATATACTATAATAAATATTAATAAGGCTTTGTAATTGTTGTTTTGTTACATTGTGAGTCTCTGTGCACATCATCTGTCCTTCTAATTCTGAATGAAGATGTTTTCCCTAACTCGTCATTCTTATAGATCAAGAGAAGTTTTCTATAGTTGATTTTGAATTATGCCTAGTTTCTTAAATATATCTAAAATACTATTCACAAAATCAAAATATGGGTTATATTTTTATATTATTGTTATAAATAATTTGATAATAATAAAAATAACTTTTTATTTTGGACTACCTATAATAAAATGACTTTTGTATTCATTCTAGAAGCCACATGAATATATTTATATACCTCTTTCTACCAAAATAGATTTAATTGCATCACACAGATTGATTTGAGGTAATAATAATGACAGCAGAAAATATTCTTTGTATTTTAATAGTGATATCTTGGTTTTATAAAAATACAGGAAAATTATAAAGGATCTAAAAATACTCAACTAATTATTTTAATTTAGAAATTTGCCAATTAAATAATGCATGACATTTATGTTAGAGTATTGAGAAACTTGTTTTTGGAGACCAGGTTTAGTGTTTAACTACATGTCATATTATGAATAATTTTAGATAAATTCTTTTTAATTTTATTATTTACTTTTTTGAGTCATAGTCTCTATACATAGCCCTGGGTGTCCTGGAACTTCCTCAGTAGATGAAGCTGGCCTGGAACTCGGAAATTTACATGCTTTTACCTCCCAAATGCTGGTATTAATGGAGTGAATACAACTAGTGTCATAAATATCATGCCTCACTTATCCAAGTCCTTGTATGATTCCATAGTTACCCTGATACCCAAGCCACCAACAGCCCAAAAATGAAAGAGACTCCAGGTCAACTTCCCTTATAGACATAGATATAAAAAGTCTTTAAACTACTTGAAGACTGACTCCAAGGAAACATCAAAAAGCTCATTCGCCATGATGAAGTAGGCTTTATCTCAGAGGTGCAGGAATGGATCAACATACATAAACTGATAAATGTAATCTACCATGTAAACAAACTGAAAGAAAAAAAAATCACATCATCATTTCATTAGATGCAGAAAAGGCATTTGACAAAACCCAACACCCCTACATTTTGAATCTCCTGAAGAGATAAGGAATACGAAAAACAAATTTCAGCAAAATCAGTGTAGTTTATGGCATCTGCATAGCGAGCAATAACTTAAAGGGAGAGAAACACAAAATGTTAGCACTCAAAAATCAGAAACAACTCAAGGTTGTCCACTTTCATCATACATATTAAATAGGCTACATTAAGTCTTAGCCAGAGCAGGAAGACAATGGAAGGAGATCAAGGGGTTATAATTCAGGAAGGAAGAAATGAAAGTATTGTTATTTGCAGATTAGGATACACAAATTACCCTAGAAATTCATCCAGAAAACTCCTGAAGCTGAAGAAAATTTTCAGCAAATCTGAAATATATAAAATTAGCTCACAAAAGTCAATAGTCCTCCTATATACTAATTACAAACTGAGAAAGAAATCAGAGACACAATACTTTTCAAAATACTCTCAAATAATATGAAATATTTGAAGGTAACTCTAATCAAACAAGAGAAAGACTCTTATGATAAAACTTTTAAGAAGTAATGAAAAAAATTGAAGAAGATATCAGAAGATGGAAAACATTTTCTCATTGCTCAGAGATCAGTAGAATTAAATAAAACAAAACAAAACAAAATCAAAAGCTATCTACAATTCAATCACCATCAAAATTCCAACATGTTCTTCTCAGATCATAAAAGAACAATTTGTAGCTTCATATGGAAACACACACACACACACAAACACATACACACACTCACACCAATAGCTAAAACAACCCTGAATAATAAAAGAACTAGTAATGGTAACATTGCTAATTTCAGGTCAAACTACAGAGATATAGTAATCAAAACAAAATGGTATTGACTCAAATAAATCAATGTGATTGGATTGATTACATAAATACAGACTTCTATAGATGCTTGATATTAGATAAAGAAGCCAAAAATGCACACTGGGAAAAAAAAAGCAGCGTTTCAAAAATTGTTCCTGGTCAAATTGGGTGTCTGCATGTAGAAGAATCCAATATATCCATACCTATCACCTTGTGAAAATCTCAGGTCTAAATGAATCAAATCCCGTACCATAAAACCAGATACATTTACACTAATAAAAGAGAAAGTGGAGACTAGCTTTGAAATCATTTGCACAGGAAAAGACATTCTGAACAGAATACCATTAGCCCAGGTACTAAGATCAACAATTTGTAAAATGGGACCCATGAAACTGAGAAACATCTGAAAAAAAAAAAAAAAAAAAAAAAGGATATCATCATTTAGACAAAGCAGTAGCCTGCAAAATAGGAAAAGATATATTTTACCAGCTTTGCATCTGGCAAAGGACTAATATCCAAAATATATAAATAATTCAAGAAACAAAATATCAAGAAAACCAGATATTTAAAAATGGGTAGAGATCTAGCAGAGAATTGTTAACAGAGTAAGCTCAAATAACTGAGAAATACTTAAAGAAATGTTCAATATTCTTAGTCATTAAGGAACTGAAAATCAAAGCTACTATCAGATTTCAATGTGCATGAGTCACAAAGGCCATGAACAATAAAAAGTGCCAGATCATGCTGACAAGGATACGGTCTAAGGGGAACTGCCATTCATTGCTCATGGGGGTATAAACTCCTAAGGCCATTGTGGATTAGTGTGGCAGTTCCTTCTGAAGTTGTGATACACCACTCTTGGGGATATATTTAAAGGATGCTTCATCGTAGTAGATATATACTTATCTAAACATGTTCAGTGCTTCTCTATTCATAATAGCCAGAAACTGTAGTCAACCTGCATATACCTCACCTGGATAAAGAAAATATGGTGCATTTTACAATGTAATATTGTTAAGCAATTTTTTAAAAAATGAAATAATGATAAATCTTGGTAAACTGAATTAGAAATAAAAATCATCCTGAATGAGGTACCCCAGACTCAGAAAGACAAATAAGGTATGGGTTTATTTATATGTAGATTTTAATTATTGTATCAATGATAACAATGCTACACTCGATATAACCACAAACATAGGTATATAGGAAGGGACTAGGGGACTGATAGATTTTACTAGGCAAGGGAAATAGAATAGATAGCTATGTATGGATGGACAGTTGACTGGAATGGGAGAATGAACTGAAGCATGGGAGGAAAGAGAGAGATGACAGAAGGAATATGAGGAGATACATCTAAAACCAAGGGCCTTTTGAGGGGTAGTATGGGAATATAATACCATAGATGCATCAAATATAAGTGTGTATATATATATATATATACATACTTCATATATATATACTTATATGAAGGTCATCAAAATAAAAACCAAATGATGGGTGAGTCAGAGCCCCAACTAGACATCCATATATCACCAAATGAAGCTTACAGTGTTGGAAATGGGTTACATCTAGGTAAATTGGTGGACCCAACCCATGCATCTCATTGAACATAGAGAAGACAATCAGGCACCTTTATGGAGCCTTCATTCCCATATGCTAAAATTTTTGGTACAGGAAGGTAGTTTCTACAGTATCAAATAAGAAATATTTATACCATCTCTGCCACAAATGGTTCAATATACTACTGTTTCTTGCCTGGGTATACTGGTGCAATGATGGCACAAAGCTTTTGGAAGTAGCCAGTCAATATCTGATCTGACTTTAGGTCCATTCCAGGAGATGTAATCTATACCTGACACTGCTTGAGAGACCAACAACCTGAGACTAGGCTCTGGGACCTAGGGTAAAATTAGATAGTCCCTTCCTATATGGGACTATATACTATGAGGATATGTACCAATAAATGCCTCAAATGTAATTCTCTTAGCCACTAGCAGGGAAGCTTTCTTTGCAACAGATGAGAACAAACACAGAGACCCACAGCCATAACATACGTAGAAAGTGAGAAACCTTGGCACACTTAGTCCTGCATGGGTTATCTTTATCAAATCTCTCCTCAGAGAGAGATAATAACCAAAGAAGAAGGAGAACTGAAAGGAACTAAGAGTCTAAATAAGCAGGATCAACACACATATGAACTCAGACAGATTAAGGCAGCATCCCTGAGCTCTGCAAAGAGCTTTACCAGATGGAGTTCTAGGGTTGAAAGGATTACCACTATCCCTAATGCAGAAGTGATCTCCAATTGATAACCACTTGCTAATGAAAATTTAGTTTTCTCAAAGGAAGTCTCAACAGGGAAACAAACTACAATAAGGGTAGGCTGCATGCCTAGTAGGCAATACAGTTTAAAGGTGAATCAAAAATAAGATGAGAAAAACGCAATGAGACATAAGTCATCTAATTCCAATGGTTTTAAATTTCATGACCAAGTAATTATGAATTGTATTACTGGAGCTCAAAGTGATGCTTGTTGTCATGCTGTGGATGAGACAACAAAGGATTGTAAGGTATGTACAGGGGATTTTGGAAAATTATATTATTAAAGTGATAGATTCACCTGCATTTATTTGTCATAAAAACAAGCAGAATCTGTGTATTTCATTGTTAAGTACTATATGTCTACAAAACTGATTAAAATTTCAAGGCAAATCAAAAAATGTGTGTATTTGAAGAATAAAAAAGATATTGAACTAAACCAATACCTTCTAGCTTCTGATTAGAAAGGGCAAATTTCATCCAATGAGATTCCCCCTCAAACTCAGACAGGCACCAGAAAGGCAAAAACAAAAGGCAAAATCAAAAGCTAATTGTTTGGCTACACAACTTGTTCAATGATATATTTGAAATTATCTCAATTTTGTCCAAATATTTCCATGGTAAAATTCAGCTTAGTTTGTTATATTAATTTTAAATGAAACACAAATTCATTTTACACATGTATGCATTGTTTTGCAATCTGAAACTTAGAATTTACACATATGTCAGCATCTATCTAGAAACAGACTATAGTGTACTAATATGTTTTCACATAATCTTAAGTCCTTTATTTCTTTTTTTATTCTTCTTTCATGTAATACATGCCAACTACAGCCTTCTCTCTCTCCAATTCTCCTAGTCCACCAACCTTTCTTCTCCCCCAGAGAGCTGAGAATCTCCCAGAAGCATGAAGCAGAGAATTCTTCATATTTGAACCACAGTAAATCTTAACTAAAATGAATATGTTCAAGCCAGACAGAATGTGTGTTGCCTCATAGGCATAAGAATTCAATCATCACCTGCTTTCTCAACCTAGGAATAACGAGAAGAATAAGTTTACCTTTGTCAATAAAAGAACAAAGAAATTATAAGGGAGAAAAAATAGTCTAACTTATTATACAAATTTTATTTCAATTTGTTCAATATCACTTATTTTCTACACAATCATGTAACTTTCTTATGGCTCATGCACATAAGTTGGAATATCTGCCTAATACAAACATGAAGAATTCAATGGAAACAAGTCATGTGCTTCTTTCAGTTTTTTTTAAAAACAGTGATATTATGCTAATAAGATCAGTAAATTATAAAGACAAGTTATTCAACATTTCTATTCATAAAGGCTGGAAAGAAGAATTTAAATGCCTACTGCACACTTATACATATTTTGTGACCAAGGCCATCAGTCCATTTATGATATCTAGCCATTTAAAAACTACAACAATAAAGATTGTGTACACATGTCAACACATAAATCTAAACTACTCTAAAATTCATTAGATAAGTTTACTTGAGCAATATGTGTACTGAATTGCCTTGCTGGTGATAATACTCATTACATTTGACAATGCCTACAATGGCAGGCAGTTTGTCATAAAATAATATTTTTGACCACCAACAAGGACAGAGTTAGCCCTTGTTCCTATACTAAAAGAGCCAAACTAATTTGGAAAATTTGAAATAACATCAGCAATCATCAATAAGCAAATTATTGCTACCCAAAATTCAAAAACCAAGTTTTAACAATAGTAGATATAGATGTAGATACAGATATAGGTGAGATAGATAGATAGATAGATAGATAGATAGATAGATAGATAGATAGATAGATCGATCCTGGGACCTATGAGAAAATCTACTACTATTATTTGTAGAGGAAGTTTAATCCAACAATATGGCTGCTCTGGCAAGAGACAACCAAAGACACACTTTGGATTTCAATTAGATCTGGCTGCAATACCCTTAGTAAACTTGAATCCCAAAGAATGAAGGTAAAGTTAGTTTGTAGAAGGAAGCACTGTTTAAAAATGACTTCTAATTGAGAGGCAAAGTGATGAGCCAGAGAAATATTTGACAGAATGAGCCTCAGAGAGTCTATATCCAACTCTAAACAAAAATAGAAAGGAAAAAGAGATGAGAGAGAGAGAGAGAGAGAGAGAGAGAGAGAGAGAGAGGAGAGAGAGGCAGGGAGGAGGCAGTTTTACAGAGAAAGGATGCAGATAAAGACAGAAGAAGCTTGAGAATGAGAAGTAGACAGAAGATTAGAACAAATTACTAAAGTTAGTTTAAGGGCCAGCAGAACAATTCAGTCAAAAGCTGCGAGAAGTCATTTTGAATCAGTCAGCTTGGAGAAGAGTTTGGCTTACAACAGCTGAGTTGAACCAGACAGCCATAGTTCAGAGAGAACTTGAAAGGGTGAGGATTTTCAGGTTTATGCTTTTGAGAATACAATTACATCTGATGAATAAAAGATATTTTCAAAATTATCATGCTAAAATATAATTATAATAAAAATGGCTCTTAATGACATATTCATATGTTAAGGTCAGCTAAAATATAATTATAATAAAATGACTCTTAATAACATATTCATATGTTAAGATCATTGCTCTATCATTCTCAGAGAAAATTCTTTAAGTAGATGGAATTTAACACTGAGACCTGCTAGTAGACAAAGTGCAAAACCTGGGAGATTTTGTATCATTAAACCTTAAATGGGATGCCTTTTTCCTTCCTTCAAGCCTCAGGGATCTACACACAAACAAAGGAGAAAAGATAATAAGAATTGGAGACAATAGATGACTCCACATCTATAGTCTTTCAGACACAGCAGAACATAAAAACACATGAACTCAAAGAGACTGGGAAAGCATACACAAGACCTACCCAGGTTCTAACAAAAATCACAGAACAAGAGAAAGGGAAGTAGACACAACATCTCTCCCCTAACCAATAAGCAATGTGCAGTTCATACAGAATGAGAAAGTCACTTAATATCTAAATCACACTCCAAGGCAGGCCTTGTTCCTGGATGTAGTTGAGCATCACAAAGTTAATTGTATGGTTTGTTTTCTGTTTTGTTTTGTTTTGTTTTGATTTGATTTGATTTTTTTCTTTGTTGCTGTTATTTATTTTTTTTTTTTGGTTTTATTTTTCTTCCTATTTTGCTATTGTTTTTACTTCATGTTAGTGTGTAGGAGACAGAGGGAGAGGAAAAGAACATGATCAATATCTGTAAATATATTCATTATATGAACTTTAAAATTCCACTAAATACAATGATTGTGATGCAATTAGTTTAGTATCATTATGACTTTCTGCTAACTATATTAACAGCCAAATTTGATAATTTCTTGCAGGTACAAAAACAATCATTCCAACAATTGTCATGCCTTGAATCCTGTATGAGAAATAAAAATGATAGAATATACGTAATGCTAGGATAGAGCTAATGGGTATGTGTGGGGGAAGGATTATTTCAGAAACAATAAGTTTCTTTGGGGTAAAAAAAAATGTTCAAAAATGAGAGAATAAAAACTGGAGATGTGAAGCTGCTAATGCAGTTTATTAAGTTTTATTATTCTCTGGATTATGACAAACTTTGAGCTTGACTCTACTGAGGTATATATAGAAAGCATGAAGCATAAAACTCATTTAGGGAAGAGGAAACAATTAAAAATCATGTATATTAAATAAGTAAATATTAAATATAATCTTATCAATGAATATAAAATAATGATACCAAGGACACAGAAAGCTATTAGATAAATCTTCAGAGATAAACTGCAAGTGACCATAAAATGTTACTGTATGCACATATGGTCCCATCCAATGTTCTATGTTTATCAATGGAGAAAGAACAGATTATAGTGGTCCTGCAACAGGGAAGAATACCCCTACACTCTTTTCTTCCACTATTATGTGATTGCTTGAAAATCATGAACGTGAGATTGAAGACCCCTAGGGAACACATGCTCTTTGGAGTATGTTTATTTGCTTTTGCTGTTTTTAAACAATGCAATGAGAAGAAAAAAAATAATTAATGCAGTCAGCATCAGTGGTTCTAATAAACAAATCAAAAAGTAGAGATTTGGTTAAGAAGGCCATTTGAGTTCAAGAGTTGCAAAATTATTGGATACTAGTCCAAAAACAATTGACTCTCAATTGAGCTTCTAAAAGTAGATCTAAAAAGGAGAAGATGTTATAAGTCGATGATACCTAGATATTCACAGAAACTTTTGGCAATGTTTTATGTAAATGAATTATAATACAGCCAACACATTCGGATACTTTCCAGTATATATGACTTTATGCTTATAAGTCAGTCATTTTGCTTAAAGGTTTGGTTAGAGAAACTGACTGAAAATCTTTTACTCACTTTTTTTCTAAGTAGTGAGACCTCCAGTGAAGTAAAAGAGCCAGAGAACAATGATTAATTCCTGTATTACATATTTGTTAACTATTTCTTTAAAATTGGATCACTGCACTACTCTTCAGAAGGAAGCATATTTTTTTCAATAGTACCATATCTTTTTTTCAACACTGATTTCTTACCATTTCTGTAAATTGCCTGGAAGCAGCTTATATGTGTACAGCTCTGAGTTACATATGTTTCTCATTATTAAAGAGTATCCTGTATAAGACTTACTCTGATAAGGCAAAATTGAATTGATTTGATAAAAATAATCTCTTGCTGAAAATAATCATTATTCATAGACCGTTCTGGTATCCCAAACCAAATACCTGTGGAAAAAAATCATAAATGCTATAGGAGGAGGTTAAGATGAGAACAATCTTCAGCCTATTAATATGACTGATAATGAGAAATATCAGCTATTCAGTGTATAGGTATGCGTTGGTTTTTCTCCAAGGTTGTTGATACTCATCCACAGAAAAATTTTTAAGGCCACACAAATTAGAATGAGACAGATAATGGCTCTTGTTTATGGCCACAAACACCTTGAGCATACCCAAAATGTGGACTCATTAGTCAGACAGGCTTGACATTTTGGGCATTAATAAGCTTTTGCTGTTGAAATGAGCCTGGTAACAATGTCTGGTATGCTAAGCTCCTTCTGCCTGCCATAGTACCAACTTACAACCATAGCTGAGATGAGGACTAAAGATTTTATGTCAAGAGAAGGAAAAAGAAAGTACATCCTTTTATGCACCCTCTCCCCATCATTTAATAACACAAGAAAATAAAATTATTTTTCTGAGGCCACAGAGTCACTACCCTCTAGACAGATATGGTGGTATACACCTTTAATCCCAGCATTTTGGATGGAGGCAGTTCTATAAATTTAAGGCCAATATCTTTTATATATTAAACTCCAGGACAGATTAGTTTATGTTGAGAGACCACATCTCAAATAAAGTAAAAGAATAAAATTCAAATGGGAGGGGAACTATTGGCCTCACATTTGATCTTTTTTCCTAAGATAACATGTTTTATGGTCTTTGAGAACTCATAAGACAACAGAATTAATAAGGGCTATAATTTTTCCACTTTAACTACTGAAATATTTGTCATAAAATAAGAAGAAATTATCAATCTCCAGAATGTATTTCTGTGTTTGCTCTTCTGGAGCAGTTTTGTATATAATCTACAAAAGTGACAAAAGCTTAATGTATGTACACATGATTTCATAAAGAATTATGTGTGCTCTATAATGGTCTACATATCTAAAATCTACAACCTTAATTACCCATTTGCTTACTTACTTGAAACATTCCAAGAATATCTCTTGACACAATGTCCCTTCATGTTTAATAACCAGAATCAACTGGTTGCTCTCTTGAGTTATCATTTTTCCAGATGCCTAGTCATCCTGCTTTTCTTGATCTAACAATAATCTGAATTATGCTTGGGCACACAACCATCAAAAGTGGGATCAGGACAAGAATGTGAATGCCTATACCAGAATTTAATTAGTTAGTGGCAAAAAGAGAAATTGATTCAGTTTAATCTGAGAAAATTTAAAATATAATGGGTGAGCAGTGCATCATAGTACTATGTTGCTGAAGATGAGCTATTAATACTCTTCAGAGTTGTGTTTTTTAGTTGCTTTAATATCTTTCCTTTGTATATAGAAGATTTAAGTTCTGCTATTTCACTAACTGTAGACTTTAAAGAAAAAAAATACACTGTAATATTTGAATGTACCAGCTCAATTTCAACATTACTTTTCACCAGTTTATACTTGCTAATGAAATATATATCCCATAACAATATAGGGCTTTAAATAATGGAATTAATTTCTGAAATGTGTGTATACACATGCCCTATGTGATGGTTATAGCTGATTCTCAATTTGAATGGATTTAGAATCACCATGGATACAAATCTTTGAACATTTCTGTTAGTGGTTATCTAGATTGGATTAATTGAAGTGGGAAGAACCACTCTAAATGAGAGACACACAAGTCCTACCATGGATAAAATGAAAAAAGCTAGATGAGCTGAAGCATTCGTGACTTTTTACTTCCAACAAAGTACACAATATCAACATCTGCCTCGGATGGGGATAGATGGGGGGCTGCAGTAGCTTCCCTGCTGTTAAGGACTGTACTCTCCATCAGCAAGCCAAATTAACCCTTCTTTCTTTGAGTTGTTTTGTGAGGTGTTTTAGCATAGCATGTCAAGAGATGAATACAGAATATTGTTTCTGGGAAGTTAAACCTTATTTGTGATGGACATGTTCATCTGGTAATTAAACATTTGGACTAGCTTACAAGAACAATAAGGAATGCTTCACACTTGGGGACAGAAATGTCCTTGAATACTATAAGTAGACCTTTGTGGATAATTCTGGTACATGTTTAAAAAAAAATGGGGCCAAACATGGACAGTGGAAACTACATTCTGAGATTTCAGAGGGAACAAGACATCTATCATGGCAAATAATACAGCTACAGTCTGACAATGCCATGAGAACCTGTGGGAGGTTGAATTGATGATAATAAATCAATTTTTTTGCAGTACAAATGTTAAAACGATAACTTTCAGGCTAAACCATGATTATTATCTACTGTCTCATCTAGGCATATAGTAAGAAAGGTTAAGAAGTAGATCAGAAATCATAGCAAAAATGACATGCTTAGAGACAACAAATTGCAAAGCATCTATAAGCTATAGTATGTTTGTATCCTTACAGAAAAATATGAGGCCCTTTATTAGGACAAAAGGAAAGGTGCTGCAAAGGCAAGACTTTATCCATTTAAGGCTCCATCATCTGAAAATGCAAATTCATTTGAAAGGAGGATTCTTTTTTAATGTATTTATTTATTCACTTTATGTCTCAATATCAGCACCCCTCTCTTCCCCAGGCCCCTCACCAAGTTTCACCCCCAACTCCAAACTAAACCCACTTCCCCATACAAGTTCCTGCAGGATTAGGCACATCCTCTCTCACTAAGGGTAGAAAAGGCTGTCCATTTAGGGACAAGGGACCCACAGGGAAGACAGACATGCAACAGACTCAGGAACAGCCCCAGCTCCAACTGTTGGGGGAATCTCACTAATATTAAGCTGTTCATCTTCTACATTTGTGCAGGGGGCTAACATCCAACCTGTGGTTGCTCTTTGGTTGTTGAATCATTCTCTGCAAACTGCCAAGAGTGCAGGTTATTTGACTCTGTTGGTCCTCCAGAAAAGAAGATTCTTATAAGAAAATGCTGTGAAGGAGTTCCTTATTCAAAGGAAACACTCAGGAATTTTTTCTCCAAGTCAGAACACAAAAGCCATTGCAACTGTGCACCAGAGCCAGGCTCCAATCTGTGCTGGCAGCAGAATTTGACAGAATTGTCCACAAGATACTAATTTAAGAAACAGGAGAACAGCAAAGCTTCATGGAATCTTGAGCCACTGATCCTGAGAGCCATTGAGGATAGCAGTGTGTGCTAAGGTTATAGTATTATGAAAAAGACTCTAAGAGTCTACTATGTGAAACTGTAAAAGTGAAGCCAACATTGTGGTGAAGAGCTCAGATTCCAGACGAGATAATACCATATACTGGGGTAGCATGCAGGCTTTTAGTGGAGCTGTCTCAAGAGAGAATCTAGGTCTACTTCAAATAGTAGAGTTATAGGGTGAGTCTGGCAAACCTCTTTGGGTCTCAGTAACCTTATGTGAGAAACAGATAATATAGAATGCACATATGTTCACTATAATTCTAGTGTAGTTTTCTATTAAAATAAAATAACAACTAACTGTTGGGGGCTTTTCAGTATTATGTTGAGTATCCAGGAGAACAGAAACAGAAGTTCAGCCATCAAAAATTAATGTCTGGCAAAAGAAGACTCAATCTGTTCCTTGTAAGATAATTATTAGGATTTGTGTGAGCTGGAAGTGGGAAAGGCAGGCCTTCTGGGCAAGCAACAGATTACTAAGAAAGGAAAGCTATGGAGAAATTATGACCACAGGACAGATGGAGAAGGAGAAAAAATAGAAAATGAAATTTGATTAAGCAACTGTTTAAATTCCAATAACCTGACTATATCACTGTCTTAGTTAGGTTTAGTATAGCCATAATGAAACATGATAAAATGGACCTTCGGGGAGAAAGGGTTTTATTTTCTTCACGATTGCAATTCACTGGTCAATATCAAAGGAAGTCAGAGCAGGAACTCAAACAAAGCAGGAACCTGGAGGCCTGAGTTGACACAGAGCCATGGAGGGGTGTTGCTTGCTGGTTTGTTCCACATGCATTGCTCATCCTGTTTGCTTGTTTGTTTGTTTGTTGTTTGTAGAACACAACACCATCTATGGCACCACCCATAATGGTATGGCCCACCTCAATAAAACACTAATTTAAAAGTTATCCTATGGGCTTGCCTATAGCCCAATCATATGGAGGCATTTTTCCAATTAAGCCTCTGTCTTTTCTTATTTTTGTTTGATTTTTGTTTCGTTTTTTGTTTGTTTGTTTTTTGGTTTTTTTTTTTTTTAATAAATCAATCCATTTGTTTACATCTCAAATGACATCCCCTTTCCTGAAACCCCTCCACAACTCCCCCATCCCATCCCCCTTTCTCTTCTCCCCTTTGCCTCTATGAGGGTACTCCCACACCCACCCACCTATCTACTCTCACTTCACTGCTCCAGTATCCCCCTTACACTGGGGCATCAAACCTCCACAGGATCGAGGGCCTCCCCTCCCATTGATGTCAGACTAGGCCATTGTCTCCTACTTACTTATCTGTAGCCATTGATCCCCCAAAATGCTATTTTTAAATTTTGTGGATATTTATTTACATTTCAAATGTTTTTCACTTTCCAGTTCTCCCCTTTGGAAATCCCCTATCTCATTCCCCTGCATCTATGAAGGTGCTCCCCCACCCACCCACCCACCCACTCCTGTCTTCCCTCCCTTGCATTACCCTACACTGGGGCATCTAACACCCTCAGGCTCAAGTCCCTCTCCTCCCACTGATGGCCAACAAGACCTTCCTCTGCCACATATGTGGCAAGCACCATGGGTCACTCCATGTGTTTTCTTTGGTTGGTGGTCCAGTCTCTGGGATCTCCAGGGGGTCTGGCCAGTTGACACTGTTGCTCCCTCCATGGGACTGCAAACTCCCTCAGCTCCTTCAGTCCCTTCTCCAACTCCTCCATCCAGGATCCCATGCTCAGTCCAACGGTTGGCTGAGAGCATCTGCATCTGTATTTGTCAGGCTCTGCCTGAGTCTCTCAGGAGACAGCTTATCATGCTTCCATTTGTCTTTTCTTATGACTCTAGTTTGTATCAAGTTGACGTGACTCACCAGAACAACTTTTAATATTTAGTTTTACTTTGTACAGTAGACTGAAGACACAAAAATATAAAAGATAAGCTTCAAATTGAAGACCATCTAGAGATATCCTCATCAATGCATTCTTCCCTCAGATCTAAGGAATCAAAGTCATAAGCTTGGTTGTGATTGCAATTATATATATATATATAATCATTAGCACTACAGGCATATTCTTCATATAGTATCATTATATGATCATATATTATCAGTGTGTTTTGATGTAACATGACAAGTGTTTAGATGAAAAGACTAAGAGTTCAGAGATAACAAACTCTCTAACGTAATTTATTTTGGTACTGGTACAACATGATAGAGAATTTAATGCATTTGCTCAAATTTAAAATATCAAGTGTTATATTTTAATTCAGTAGCTTTAACCAAAAGAACTTCACATTCATCATATTTTTTTTATTTTATTGAGATCATAGATCATGATCATAAAGTCTTAAAGTTTGGTTGTGAGTATACAAAAAGAAGGCATTTAATTATGATTAGTATCTAATCTTGATTAATTCTCTTTGTATATATTTTTATAAGGTGTGTTATATAAATCATAGTAGTGTATTGCACTGTAATCCACACAAAATTATCAACTAGAATGTTTACTACGGTAACCTGCAACCAGTAATGTTTTAACATTCCCCCCAAACCCTGCACATACATTTGTCATTGCTAAAGAATATCTATCACACACTTTTAGCTGCTAGCCAAAGTTTTGATAAAAAAAATTGGAAAAAGAGTGTTATTTTCTGTTTCATAAATGTACATATCTTTCTGAAGTCTTGTTACTGCAAGCAATTCTCATGTTATATATAATATATAATGATGAGAATGGTTAGAAATTACAGCAGATATTTAGCACTGCAATTTTGAATACTAAGTGGAATTGTTTAAAGAAAGTTTGAAACTGTAGTATTTTATATCATTAAAATAGCATAGCATTTATATAATTTGATAGGTTCCTTTTCTTATATCAAATGTATAAAAATAAGTACATTCCATTAACTTTGGCAAGTTTGCTGACTTTCTAAGATGAGACTGAAATCCTGTTTAGTATATTTTTAAAGGTTTGTCCATGCATTTATTTTACCAATCATCTCCAAGCTGTGCTGGAAAATAGTGGTGACAGTTTCTCACAAGGAATTTCATTTAAATGATACTATGTTTGTTTATGTTTGATAAATGAACAAATTATTTTATTGGGATATGTATAAAACCATGTGAAACTTAAAAGCAGTGAGTTATTAACAACTTTTATTGAAATAAAGAAGGTTTGTGAGATTCTTTAACCTTTTTTGCTTATTCCTATTGGAAAAAGTGATTTGTGTTTGCCAGTACTTATTTCTCAATATTTTCCCTTTGACCTGAAATATCAGCCAAAATCTTAAAATATAAAGTACTCAAAAAATCAAGTAAGCTCACTTATTATCAATCAATTTCATGCTATGTCAACTATGAGAAATTCAATAAAATAAATTCTGTGCATAATAATTAATTATAAATAAATTTGGAGTATTGTTAATATTCCCTTATTTTCACCATAATAATTATCCATTCTCATAATTATGAGTAGTTTTACCAAGTTGTCTTTCTGCCTTATCTGTGAGAAATGTCATAATTACGAATTTGACATTGATATATTAATTTTAAGTACATCTCAGGAATTGTTGAAATAGCAGTAGTTTTTCCAGTAATTCTAGTTTTCCATTCTATGATGTAATACAAGGTACCAAAATGCATATAGTACTATGTCTTCTTGACTGTATCAGATCATCATTCTTTCCTTATAAATCAAAGGTAGATGATAGATAGATTATTAACATATATTAATAGACATTAATAAAACCTGTAATGTACCTTTATAAAATCATACATACAGAGTAAAACAGAATAGTGGACCTATAAATCAATCTATATGCTTTGAGGCAACTACTTTTAACCAAACTCTCCATAACATAAATCAAAGTTTGGAAGTTTCATCAATAATGGAGAAAAGAGGTGAGTTGCACTCTACATCTCACCCCCCAGCTCTACTGCCTTCCCTCCCAAGGAGCCCAGGCAGGCCCCAAGGATATTCAGGCCTGTAGAGCCCTAGGAACACACAGGTTAGGTCCTACCCCACCTATCCCCTGCCTGCAGGAAGCACTTGGGGTAATGCCAGTAGAGGTGAGCTTCATTCGGTCACCTCATCTTCATTGGCAGGCCCATGGTTCTGACTCCCTTCTGGAGGAGGCAACAGAACACCAGAAACAACCAGTTTCATCAAGGGCACAGCCAGCAGAGGTAGCAATGTGCTGTTCTCTGAGCACCACTGTCAGACCCAAGGCTCTGTCTGCCTCCTGGAGGAGTCTTTTCAGTACCAGGGATAACCAGATGGCTAAAGGCCAGCATAAGAACACAACCAACGAAGGCCAGAGAAATATGGCACAACCAAAGCCCAGCTATTCTTCTATAGCAAGTACTAGATATCATGATAAAGCTGAAGCACAAGAAGGTGACCAGAAAACCACTTTTATAAAGATAACAGAGCCCTTTAATAAGGAAATGAATAAATTCCTTAAAGAAATAGCGGAAAATATATTCAAACAGGTGAAGGAAATGAAGAAAACTGTTCAAGACCCGAAAAAAGAAATAGAAGCAATAAAGAAAACACAAATTGACAGAATGCTGGAGAAGGAAACATCACCAACATAATACAAGAGTTAAAGAGAGAACCTTAGGAGTAAAAGAAACAGTAGAAGAAATTGGTGTATCAGTCAAAGAAATTGTTAAATCTAAAAGTTCATGAGACAAATCATCTAAGAAATCTGGGACTTATGAAAAGACCAATCTTAAGACTGGAGGCCCCAGGGAGTTTAGAGGTCTGGTGGGGTGGGGGTGGGGTGGGGGTGCGGTGGGTGTGGGGTGGGGACATCCTCGTGAAGACAGGGGTGTAGGGAAGAGATATAGGATGTGGAACAGTCGGAAAGTGGACAGGAGGGGAATAAAATCTGGAGTTATAAATAAGTAAATAAATAAATAGAATAATAGGAATAGAAGTAGACTTCCAGCTTCAAGGGCTAGAAAATATTTTGAATACAATTATAAAAGAAAATCTCTGAACTGAATAAAAGAGATGCTTATAAACATACAATAAGCTTACAGAACAACAAATTGATTGAATCAGAAAAGAAAATCTCCCCACTACATAATAATCAAAAAGCTAAATGAACAGAACAAACAAAGAATACTAAAAGCTGTAAGGGAAAAGACCAAGTAACTATCAGAATTACATCCAAAATTTCAACAGAGATTCTAAAGCAAAAAGGACCTCTGCAGATATCTTGCAGACGCTAACAGACCACAGATGTCAGCCCAGATTACAATACCCAACAAAACTTTTAATAATCATGGATGGAGAAAACAAGATATTCTATGAAAATAAACAAATTTACACAATATCTCTTAACAAATCCATCCTTACAAAACATTCTAAAAGGAAAACTTCATTAGAAGAAAGCGAACTACACTCATGATAACACAGAAAATAACCACACACCAAGAAAACAAAACAAAAAACAGAACAACCCCAAACAAACACAAACATACACTCTACCACCAACATCATCAAAATAGCAGAATTAAGGATAATTGATTATTAATATCTCTCACAAGCAATAAACTCAGTTTCCAAATAAAAAGAGAGAAGGGATACCAAAGTGGGATTCTTCATTCTGCTGCATACAAGAAACAAACCTCAGCCAAAAAAAGGGTTCAAAAAGGTTTTCTAAACAAGTGGACCCATGATGAAATCTGGAGTGGCCATTCTAATAGCTAATAAAATAGACTTTCAACAAAATTAATCAAAAGAGATGGAGAAGGATATTTCTATCAAAAAAAAAAATCTTCCTTGACAGAAATCTCAATTCTGAACACCTCTGCCCCAAATTCAATGGCACCTATATTTGTAAAAGTATGATATTGTACTTTAAATCACATAGAACCCCACACACATTAATAGTTGATCTCAACATTCCATTCAGAAAAATAATGAAACTAATGATCATTATGAATACAACAGACCTAAAATATATCTACAGAACATTTTGCCCAAACTAAAAATAATATGCCTTCTTCTTAGCATCTCATGAAAACTTCTCAAAAATTGACCATTTCATGAAGAAAGTCTTAACAGATACAAGACAATCAAAATAATCCCTTGTATCTTACCACAGCCCATGAAAAGATGCTGGACTTCAACAACAACAACAGAAACAATAGAAAGACAACAAACTCTCTGAGCAACTATCTACTCAGTGCACACTGTATCAGGGAAGAAATAAAGAAAGAAATTAAACACTTTCTAAAATTCCGTGAAAATGAACGTACAGCATACTGAAACATATGGAACACAATGAAAACAGCACTAAGAGAAAAGATCATAGTACTAAGTGTCTTCATAAAGAAATTGGAAAGATTTCATACTAGCAATTTAATAGCATATCTAAAAGCTCTAGAGGAGGAGGAAGAGGAGGAGGAGGAGGAGGAGGAGGAGGAGGAGGAAGAGGAAGAGGAAGAGGAAGAGGAGGAGGAAACATCCAAGAGGGAAAGACAGTAGAAAATAATTCAACTCAGGGCTGAAGTCAACAAATTAGAAACAAAGAGAATAATACAAAAAAGTCAATGAAACAAATAACTTGTCTGTGAAAAACTCAACAAGATAAACTAACCCTTAGCCTATCTAACTAAAAGACAAAGAGACAGTATCCAAACAAAATCAGAAATAAAAACGCGTGCATAACAGATAATGAATAAATAAAAAGAATCATTATGTCTTACTTCAAAAGCACGTACTCCATAGAATTGGAAACTCTAAATAAAATGGATGATTTTCATGATAGATTCCACTTATCACAGTTAAAGAAAAATGAAGTAAACAATGTAAATATACCTGTAACCCTTGCTTGAGGAAATAGAAGTCATCAAAAATCATCCAACCAAAAAAAAAAAAAAAAAAAAAAGCCCAAGGCCAGATTGTTTTAGTGCAGAATTCTATCAGACATTATTATTATTATTATTATTATTATTATTATTATTATTATTAGTAGTAGTAGTAGTAGTAGTAGTAATTGTTGTTGTTGTTATTAATGCCATTATTAATATTATTATTTAATTTTTTTTAAATCCAGTCTTTATCCCTCTCCTGGTCTGCCTTCTGACTGCTCCTTATCCTATTCCTCCTCTCTAGTATCCAAGAGGATGTCCCCATCCCTCTACTCCCCATCCCATCAGACATTCCTACTCCCTGGGGCCTCAAGTCTCTTGAGGGCTAGGTGCATCTTCTCTCACTGAGGCCAGACAAGGCAGTCCTCTTCTGTATACGTGTTGTGGGTCTTATACCAGCTAGTGTATACTATCTTGTTGGTGGCTCAGTATCTGAAAAATCTCAGCGGTCCAGATTAGTAGAGACTGCTGTTCTTCCTATGGTATTGCATTTTCTCCTTAGCTTCTTCCAGCTTTACCCTAATTCAACCACAGGGGTCACCAGCTTCTGTCCATTGGTTGGGTGTAAGTATCTGTATCTGATACTTTTAGGTGCTTGTTGGGACACTCGGAGGCCAATCATACTAGACACCTGTTTGTAAGTACACCATAGCATCAGTGATACTGTCAGGCCTTGGAGCCTCCCCTTTAGCTGGATCTCATTTTGGGCCTGTCATTGAACCTCCTGATCCTCAGTCTCTTCTCCATTTTTGTTCCTGCAGATCTTTTGGACAGGAATAATTCTGGTTCAGAGGTTTTGAGTGTGAAATGGCAAATGCAAACTGAATTAATGAACACATCAAAAACATCATCACTCAAGATCAAATAACCTTTATGTCAGGGATGATCCTGCATATAAAAATCTACCAGTGTAACCTACTATATAAACAAATTGAGAGAAAAAAATCACATGATCACCTTATTAGGTACTGATAAAGCCTTTGACAGTATCCAATTACCTCTTTATGATAAAACTCTTAGAGAGATCAGGGATACGAGGCACATACCTAAAACCTATAGAGGCAGAATACAGCAAGCCAATACCCATCATCAAATTAAATGGAGATCACCATAAAACAATTCCACTAAAACCAAAGACAAGAAAAGGTTGTCCATTCTCTCAGTATCTACTCAATATAGTACTTGAAATTCTAGGTAGAGTAATAAATATACTAAAGGATATCAAGGCCATACAAATTGCAAAGGAAGAAGTCAAAGTTTCTCTATTTGCAGATGACATGATAATATGTATGTGACTCCCCAAATTCTATTAGAGTACTCCTACAGCTGATAAATTAGGATAACTCTACCACTCACAATAGCCACAACTGATGAAAAATATCTTGATCTAACTCTAACCATGCAAGTAAATGTCCTATATGGCAAGAACTTCAAGTCTCTGAACAAAGAAATTGAAGAAAATATTACAAGAGAGAAAGATCTTTCATGCTCATGGATAGGTAAGATTAGCACAGTAAAAATGGCCATCTTATCAAAAGCAGTGTACAGATTCAATGCAATTCCCATAAATTTTCTAACACAAATCTTTACAGATATTTTATAATTATTTATTTTATGTATATGAGTACACTGTCACTGTCTTCAGATGAAACAGAAATGGCATCTGATCCCATTGCAGATGGTTGTGAGCCACCACGTGGTTGCTGGGAATTGAACTCAGAACCTCTGGAAGAGCAGTCAGTGATCTTATCTGTGAGCTATCTCTCCAGTTCCCTTTATACATCTTGAAAAGGATTCCCAATTTCACATAGAAAAAACAAAACAGGATAACTAAAACAATCCTGTACAATAAAACCAAAGAGAGAACCAACCAACCAAACAACAACAACAACAAAAAACAACAACAACAAACTTCTAGAGATATTATCATCCTTGATTCAACCTGTACTACAGAGCAGTAGTAAAAAAAAAAAAAAAAACAGCCCAGGGATGGAGCAACAGTGGCAACTGGCCTGACCCTTCAATACTCCAGGAGACTGAATCACCAACCAAAGAATACACATGGAGGGACCCATGATGCTGGCCACATATGTGGCAGAGGAAGGTCTTGTTAGACATCTGGGGGAATATAGGCCCTTGTGCCTGAGGGTGTTAGATCCCCCAGTATAGGAGAATACAAGGTGGGAAGACAGGAGTGGATGGGTGGGTGGGTAGGGGAATACCCCCATAGTGGAAGGGGGAGGAGAGAGGGAATGGGGAGGTTCCAAAGGGGAGACCTGGAAAGGGGGAAACATGTTTATAAATGTTTATTTATAAACATTGTAAATAAAGTAAGAAAAATTCAGCATGATATTGGCATAAAACAGACTTTTTGACCAATGGAATGGAATCAAAAACTCAGAAAACCCCACAAACTTATAGACACTTGATATTTGACACTTAGTCCTGATGCAATATAATGTGCCTGGGTTGGGGGAGGGGTGATAGAAGAAGAAGGGGTGTCTACCCTTCTCTGAAGGAGAGGGGAAATGAGGGAAGAGGGGTAGAACTGGGAGGAAAGAAGCAAGGGGGTTGTGATCAGACATTAAGTCAGTAAGTAATAAATAAATAAATAAATAAATAAATAAATAAATAAAAAAACCAAAACAAATGAACAAAATAATGTTGAGGAAATCGATATTCACATGCATGGGGGTGAATTCCTTTATTATATACGGAAATCCAAATTTGAATGTAAGACTTAAGCTTAAGACTATATGGCAATAAGGGAGACACTTTGGAACGTTGGCCATGGCAAAAATTTTGTATCCGATTCCAAAACACAGGTAGGTAAAAACCAAACTGGTTATATTTGATGACATGACATTTTGAGGCATCTGCAAAGCAATGACATTACTGAGAAATTCATGTATTAAAGCAAGCTGTTTTGAATTCTCCAATTGAAGATTCTCCGTTAATAGAACTTACTGTGTTTTTCAAGGCAATTGAACATGTCAAATCAACTTATTTCTTCTAGCAGTGATGAATTTACTGAATTATCTAATGGATTACACCTATACATATATTATGCTCACCTGTAGGTGAAAATTATTGATGAGAACCAAGGTAACTCTCTGACTCAGAAGACTTTTTAAAAAGGCGGGTGGAGTGAGAAAGAAAGATGGGACTGAACCAAGGATACAAATCTATAAGTCAAAGAATCAGTATTACTGAGAGGGACACTAATGATAGAGAAGAAATATGCCCTAGGGGAGGATTACAGTCCTACCTTCAACTCTGCTCCCCCTTCAGGAAATGAGTCTAAAGAAGTAAAACTGAGTTTTTTCCAGAAAAGACAAAGTCTTACAGACTTTCACGAGATACCATTCTTGTTAATTAATAGTAAAAAAAAAAAAAAAAGTAGAAAGAAAATTCCTCTCTCCCTATGAGGATTTTGTCGTGAAAGAAACAATTGCCAATTTTAATATCTAAGATGGAAGCTGTAGTGATTTTTAATTGAGAGAATTTTAATTATCATGGTGTCTCTTTTCTTGCATTGTTGAGATGACAAAGCTGATGTTTCAGAATTGTTAATGACTTTTCTAAAACACAGTGGTACATAAAAAGAATACATCAGTAAATACTGGGTCCCTTACTTATATGGTAAAAGTTGAAAACATAGACCAAGGAGAAAAGGCATTGTCCAATGTTCAATAGTAATAACACTCATGTATGTGTGGAGAAAGAAATTTCTGTGCCTGTACAAACGAGCTCCCACCACAGACAGCCCATAGCACTTGTCACTGCTGAGTAATGCATGGGAAAGGAGCACCTCAAGTGATCCAGTTCTCAGAACTGGTATTACTGAACATGACACTGACAGCTGCAAAACTATCTCTGCTTAAACTGTGTGAGGTGGAGAAAAGGAGGTATTTGTCACTTTCTCTTAGGGACCCATTACTATTGAATCTTTTCAATATATTTGATCTTAAGTAGTTGTTGTTATATGTATATTTGTGAAAAGGTAGAATTAAAGTCTCTAAAGAATTCCATGCTGTTGTGTCATTGTTATCATCTTAAAATCTGAACGGTGGCTTGTTCTCTCATTCTTACCATCAAATGCCTGGATTGGAAAGGTAGAAACAGAAAATAGTTTGTTAATGAATCTTACATCTGATTAACAAATAGTGAAGCAGCCATGTATTAACTGGGAAAAGATAAAATATAAGACTCTAAATCTGGCTGTAACCATAAGGAAGTAGTATCCTCCAATATATTAAGAAGCAATGTTAAAACCATCCATTATTAATCTGGTTACAAATGAATTCAGACTAATTCTTCAGGTATATGGAAAGGAATCCAGACACTTTATATCTGTCTATTATTTGCTACAAATATGCATTTATGTATGGATCTTCATAATTGCATAAGAATATTTTTTCTGAATAAACTGTGAGTAGTAAAGTTTGGCTAAGCACCTAACATCATTTTACCATAAAAACATGCCAAAAGAAGTTCTCATAAAGTTGGGAACAATAATCCTTCAAGAGCAATGAGCATGCAAGGATCTAGGACATGGTTCTCTGCAACTTTTATAGAGCAAACATCTCCCAATATTTTGAGATCAGATAAAGAACACTAAAAAGACAACCTTCTTATGTTGCAGTGATAATACCACTTCTTATCCTAAAAGTCATATTCTGTCTTTTATAAGAATAAGTGGAATTTAAAAAATTTTACCATATCTGTTTATAATATCTCTTGTAGAGTGAGATAACTACATAAATTACCAATATTATTTCTTTTTCAGATATTTGTCTATTCTCATTATATATTTGATTATTTATTTCTGCAAATATAAGCAAATATATTGTTTCATAATCTAACACTTAATGCTATTTTCATTACTATTCAAATTGTTCCAACTAGGGGAAATACACACTTTGGCCCATATGTTTTTTGGTGAGACTAGAATCAAATTCTCTACTTTTTATTAATATCATATTAGACACATCAAACATAGGGAATGTTAGGTAAGACTCCAATCACTCTGTTTTTTTAAATTTTGATCAAATTATTTTTTTCATTGAAGAATCATAACCTGAATACTAGGTACCTTCATTAATATTGGAAAGTTCCTTTTTGCAACTACTGTAACAAAAATCTATAAAAGTTTTTTAGTTTAATAAATAATTAATAGTCTTTGATAATTAAAATATTGCATCTTTTACTTATACTAAGTTAAACATGATTCAATGTTGGTATCTTTTATTCTAATTTATTACCACATATAAAATTATAGTTTTCTTTTGTTTTATTGTACATCACTGTCATAGTAAGGTTACTATTGTGATAAAACACTATGGTCAAAGGCAACTTGAGGATGGAGGATTTATTTCACTCATCGTTTCCTGGAACAGTTCATCATCAAAGGCAGTAATGGCAGAACTTAACAAAGGAGAGAAAACTAAAGACAGGAGATAAAATAGGAGGCAGGAAGGGGTGCTATTTATTAGCTTGCTCCTTATGGCTTTACTCAGTCTGCTTTCCTTTAGAATTCATAACCAAGAGCACAGAGATGGTAGCACCCAAAATGAGATAGGTCCTCCCCTATCAATCATTAATTAATAAAATGGCATGCAGGCTTACCTAGAACTGAATCTTAAGGAAACAATTTCTCAGTTGAGACTCCTTCCACTTTGATGACTCTAACTTGTATCAAGTTGACATGAAACTTGCTAGTACAATCATCATTAAAATAATGAGAGTGCACAAAGATCTAAAAATACTAATTAATAAGGAGGGCCTAAAGGAGGATGCATGAATCTCACTCTCAGAAGGGAAAACAAAAACAGTCATTGAGATGGATGGAGAGAGAGGGAACAGGATAGGAGAAAGGGATGAAGAGGGGAACTGGGATGGGGATGGTGAAGAAAGGGCAGAGAGTGAGAATGGAAATCGCTGGGGGGACGCATATTTTGGATTAGCTCCAGACCTGCGACTGGGGAGGTCCCAGAGGATCTGTGGAGGTGACCCTAGCTAAGAATCCTACCAGGAGGGCATATGTGGACTGAAATGGCCATCTCCTCTTGCCAGGCTGGACTTCCAGTACAGGGAGGGGGACACCAATATAAACACAAAACTGCCAACAGATAATTTGACCTGTCTATAAAATGAGCAGGGATAAAGAAGGAACAGAGATTGAGGGAATGGCCAAACAATGACTGCCCAACTTGAGAAACACACCATGGGAGAGAGCCACTCCCGGACACTATTAATGACATTCCCCTATGCTTGCAGACAGGAGCCTAGCATAACTGTTCCCTGAGCAGCTTCATTCAGCAGCTGATGGAAAGAGATGCAGCCAAACGTAAGGCTGAGTTTGTGGATTGTTATGGAAGATTGGGAGATAGGATTGAGTGAGCTAGACTGAACAAGGACACCACAATAAGACTCATGAGAGTTCACAGAGATTGAAGTACCAACCAAAGAAAATGCAAGAGCTGAATCTAAGTCCCTTAAACATTTGTAGCTGATGTGCAGCATAGCTTGGTCTTCATATGGGTCCTCTAGCAATTGGAGCAGGGATTGTCTCTGACTTTGTTGCCTGACATTAAATCCACTTCCTTTAACTGGAATGTCAGGTTGGGCCTCAGTGGAAGAGGATTCACAGAGTCCTATTACCACTGGGTGCCTCACGGCAGGACAGGGTGATATCCAAGGGGGTAATGGAGGGAAGGTTTTGTAAGGGTGAGACTGAAAGGATTGGGGTAGGGCTGAGATCAGGATTTAAAGCTAATTAATTAATTAATTAATTAATTAATTAACTGAATGTGCTGCCCCACTAAAGCTGCCATTGATACACTTACTAGATTCCACTATACATGTACAGTACTATTAGAAATGTGAAAATATGTGTCTTAAGTGTAAATCTACAACATGGCTCAAGAATTTACTTATAACACAAATTGAGATTTCAGATTCCCCAGGAGATATACTATATCTCTGAATGAAGTCGATTTGTCCAGCCTTACAAACTAAGCCAGTCGTGACTTCACTTAAGCCTGAATTTCCACAGCACTCTAAGACTGGAGAACAAATGACTGCTAGCTTTCTTTTAACTTAACCATTTTCCCAATTTCCCTTGGGCCTAAAAAAAAGGAATACTTTGCACCAATTTTTTTTTTAATGCAAAAAGAATTATTATTAAACCATCATGCCCTGCCCCTCCCCATGGCAAATTGCAGCCATATATTATTATCTGAAAGATTTTTTACCGTATTTCTTTTTGTTAATTTTTTTTATTTTTTATTTTTTGATACTTCATTTACATTTCAAATGTTTTCTCCTTTTCAGGTCTCCACTTTGGATACCCCCATACCATTCCCCCTACCCCTGCTTCAATGAGAGTATTCTCTCACCCATCCACCCACTCCCATCTTCCTTCTCTGGCATTCCCCTACACTGGGGCATCTAATGTCCTCAAGCCATAGGGCCTCTCCTCCCACTGATGGCCAACAAGACCTTCTTCTGCCACATATGTGGCCAGCACCATGGGTCCCTCCATGTGCATCCTCTGGTTGATGGTCCAGTCTTCAGGAGCACTGGAGGGTCAGCCAGTTGACACTGTTGATCCCCACATGGGACTGCAAATTCCCTCAGCCCCTTCAGTCCCTTCTCCAACTCCTCCATCTGGGACCCCACACTCAGACCAAAGGTTGCTATGAATTGAATCTTAGGTATTCCAAACTTTTGGGCTAAAAATCCACTTATTAGTGAGTACATACCGTGTTCATTCTTTTGTGACTAACTTACCACACTCACATGATATTTTCAAGTACCATCCATTTGCCTGCGAAATTCATGAAGTCATTGATTTTAATAGCTGAGCAGTATTCCATTTTGTAAATGTACCACATTTTCTGTATCCATTCCTCTGTTTGAAGGCCATATGGTTGTTTCCAGCTTCTGGCTGTTATAAATAGGGCTGATATGAACATAGTGGAGCATGTGTTCTTATTACATGTTGGAGCATCTTCTGGGTATATGCCCAGGAGTGGTATAGCTGGGTCCTCATGTAGTATTATGGCTATTTTTCTGAGGGTCTGCCAAACTGATTTCTAGAGTGGTTGTACCAGCTTGCAATCCCACCTACACTGGAGGTGTAGGTTGCTCCTCTTCCTCCAAATCCTCGCCAGCATCTATTGTCACTTGAGTTTTTGATCCTAGCCATTCTGACTGGTGTGAAGTGGAATCTCAGGGTTGCTTTGATTTGCATTTCTCTGATGACTGAAGATGTTGAACATTTCTTTAAGTGCTTCTCAGCCCTTTGAGTTTCCTCAGTTAAGAATTCTCTGCTTAGCGATGTTCCCCATTTTTTGATAGGGTTATTTGGTTCTCTGGAGTCTAACTTTTTGAGTTCGTTATATATATTGGATACTAGCCCTCTATCAGACTTAGGATTGGTAAAGATCTTTTCCCAATCTGTTGGTTGCCATTTTGTCCTATTGACTGTGTCCTTTGCCTACAGAAACTTCACAATTTCATGAAGTCCCATTTGTCAATTCTTGATCTTAGAGCATAAACCATTGATATTCTATTCAGGAATTTTCCCCTGTGCCCATGTGTTTGAGATTTTCCCTGATTTTTGTTCTACTATATTCAGTCGATTTAGTTTTATGTGGAAATCCATGATCCACTTGGACTTGAGCTTTGTACAGGGACATAGAAATAAATTTGCATTCTTCTATATGTTGACTGTCAGTTGAGCCAGCACCATTTGTTGAAAATGCTGTCCTTTTTCCATTGGATGGTTTTAGCTCCTTTATCAAAGTTCAGGTGACAATAGGTGGGTGGGTTCATTTCAGGGTCTTCAATTCTATTCCATTGAACTACCAGACTGTCACTGTACCAATACCATGCAGTTTTTACCTCTACTGCTCTGTAGTACAGCTTAACATCAGGGATGCTGATTCCCCCAGAAGATTGTTTATTGTTGAAAATAGTTTTTGCTATTCTAGGTTTTTTGTTATTCCAAATGATTCGAAAATTGGTCTATGTCTATGAAGAATTGAGTTGGAATTTTGATGGGGATTGCATTGAATCTATAGATTGCTCTCGGCAGGATGGTCATTTTTACTATATTAATCCTGCCAATCCATGAACATGGGAGATCTTTTCATCTTCTGAGGTTTTCTTCAATTTCTTTCTTCAGAGATTTGAAGTTCTTGTCATACAGATTTTACACTTGTTTGGTTAGAATCACACCAAGATACTTTATATAAGTTATGACTATTGTGAAGAGTGTCATTTCACTAATTTCTTTCTCAGCCTGTTTATCCTCTGATTATAGAAAGGCTACTGATTTGTTTGAGTTAACTTTATATCCAGCCTCTTTGCTGAAGATGTTTATAAGCTGTAGCAGATCTCTGGTGGAGTTTTTCGGGTCACTTAAGTATTAGATCATATCATCTGCAAATAGTGATATTTTGTTTTCTTCCTTTCCAATTTGTATCCCTTTGACCTCCTTTTGTTGTCTAATTGCTCAAGCTAGAACTTCAAGTACTATACTGAATAGATAGGGAGGCAGCAGACAGCCTTGTCTAGTCCCTGATTTTAGTGGGATTGCTTCAAGTTTCTCTCCATTTAGTTTTATGTTGGCTACTGGTTTACTGTGTATTGCTTTTACTATGTTTAGATGTGGGCCTTGAATTCCTGATCTTTCCAAGACTTTTATCATGAAGGGATGTTGAATTTTTATCAAATGCATTTTCAGCATCTAATGAAATGACAATGTGGTTTTTTCTTTGAGTTTGTTCATGTAGTAGATTACATTGATGCACTTTCAGGAATTGAACCATTCCTACAACCCTGGGATGAAGCATACTTGATCTTGGTGAATGATCTTTTTAATGTGTTCTTGGATTCAGTTTGCAAGAATTTTATTGAATATTTTTGCCTCAATATTCATAAGAGAAATTGTTCTGAAGTTTTCTTTCTTTGTTGGGTCTTTGTGTAACTATGGCCTCATAGAATGAATTGGGTAGTGTTCCTTCTGTTTCTTTATTGTGGAACAGTTTGAAGAGTATTGGTATTAGATCTTCTTTGAAGTTCTGATAAAATTCTGCACTAAACCCATCTGGTCCTGGGCTCTTTTTGGTTGGGAGACTTAATGACTACTTCTATTTCTTCCATGGTTATGGGACTGTTTAGATGGTTTATGTGATCCTGACTTAACTTTGGTATTTGGTATCTGTCTAGAAACTTGTCCATTTCATCCAGATTTTCCAATTTTGTTGAGTATACCCTTTTGTAGTAGGATCTGATGGTTTTTTTTGAATTCCTCAGAATGTGTTCTTATATCTCCCTTTTCATTTCTGATTTTGTTAATTTGGTTACTGTCCCTATGCCCTCTGGTTAGTCTGGGATACTGTCTCTACGCCCCTTGGTTAGTCTGGCTAAAGGTTATCTATCTGGTTGATTTTCTCAAAGAATCAGTTCCTCATTTTGTTGATTCATTGTATAGTTTTTGTTTGTTTGTTTGTTTCTACTTTGCTGATTTCAGCCTTGAGTTTGATTATTTCTTGCCTTCTACTCCTTTTGGGTACATTAGCTTCTATTTGTTCTAGAGATTTCAGGTATGCTGTGAAGCTGCTAGTGTATAGTCTCTCCGGTTTCTTTTTGGAGGCACTCAGAGATATGTGTCTTCCTCTTAACACTGTTTTCATTGTGTCCCATAAGTTTGAGTATGTTGTACTTTCATTTTCTTTAAATGCTAGGAAATCTTTAATTTCTACCTTTATTTCTTCCTTGACCAAGTTATCATTGAGTAGTGCGTTGTTCAGCTTCCGTGTGTATGTGGGTTTTCTGTTGTTGTTGTTGTTGCTATTGAAGACCAGGCTTATTCAGTTGTGATCTGATAGGAGGCATGGGATTATTTCAATCTTCTTATATCTCTTATGGCTTGTTTTGTGACAAATTACATGGTTAATTTTGGAGAAGGTACCATTAGGTGCTGAGAAGTAGGTATATTCTTTTGATTTACGATGAAATGTTCTATAGATATCTGTTAAATCAATTTGATCCATAACATCTGTTAGTTTCACTGTGTCTCTGTTTAGTTTGTGTTTCCAAGATCTGTCCATTGATAGGAGTGGGGTATTGAAGCCTCCAACTATCATTGTGTGAGGTGCAATGTGTGCTTTGAGCTTTAGTAAAGTTTCTTTTATGAACGTGGGTGCCCTTGAATTTGGAGCATAGATGTTCAGAATTGAGAATTCTTCTTGGTAGATTTTTCCTTTGATAAGTATGAAGTGTCCTTCCTTATCTTTTTTGATGACTTTTGGTTGAAAGTCGATTTTACCCATTATTAGAATGGCTACTCCAGCTTGTTTATTGGGACCATTTGCCTGGAAAAATTGTTTTCCAGCCCTTTACTCTGAGATAGTGTTTGTCTTTAACACAGAGGTGCGTTTCCTGGATGCAGCAAAATGCTGTGTCCTGTTTATGGATCCAGTCTGTCAGTCTATGTCTTTTTGTTGGGGAATTGAGTCCATTGATATTAACAGATATTAAAGAATAATGACTGTTGCTTCCTGTTATTTTTGATGTTATTTTTATTTTTGTATGGTAATCTTGTTGAAAGATTACTTTCTTGCTTTTTCTACAGTGTAGTTTCCCTCCTTGTGTTAGTGTTTTCCATCTATTATCCTTTGTAGGGCTAGGTTTGTGGAAACATATTGTGTAAATTTGGTTTTGTCATAGAATATCTTGGTTTTACCATGATATGGTGATTGAGAGTTTTGCTGGATAAAGCAGCCTGGACTGGCATTTGTGTTCTCTTATCTGCTCAGGATCTTCTAGCTTTCATAGTCTCTGGTGAGAAGTCTGGTGTAATTCTGATAGGTCTGCATTTATGTTACTTGAACTTTTTTCCTTACTGTTTTTAATATTCTTTCCTTGCTTTATGCATTTGGTGTTTTGACTATAATGTGACAGGAGGAATTTCTTTTCTGGTCCAATCTATTTGGAGTTCTGTAGGCTTCTTGAATGTTTATGTTCATCTCTTTCTTTAGGTTAGGGAAGTTTTCTTCTATAATTTTGCTGAAGATATTTACTGGACCTTTATATTGGGAATCTTCACTCTCTTCTATACCTATTATCCTTAGGTTTTGTCTTCTCATTGTGTCCTGGGTTTCCTGGATGTTTTGGGTTAGAAGCTTTTTTCATTTTTCATTTTCTTTGACTGTTGTGTCAATGTTTTCTATGGTATCTTCTGCACCTGAGATACTCTCTTCTATCTCTTGTATTATGTTTACATCTATGACTCCTGATCTCTTTCCTAGGTTTTCTAAATCTAAGGTTGTCTCCCTTTGTGATTTCTTCTTTGTTTCTATTTCCATTTTTAGATCCTGGATGGTTTTGTTCATTTCCTTCACCAGTTTGATTGTGTTTTCCTCTAATTCTGCCTGTTTGATTATGTTTTCCTGTAATTCTTTAAGGGTTTTTGTGTTTTCTCTTTAAAGGCTTCTAGCTGTTTAACTGTGTTCTCTTGAATTTCTTTAGGGGAATTATTTATTTCCTTCTTAAAATCTTCTATCATCATCATGAAATGTTATTTTAAATCAGAATCTTGTTTTTTCTGGTGTGTTGGGGTATCCAGGGCTCACTGTGGTGGGAGAACTGGGTTCTGATGATGCCATGTTGCCTTGGCTTCTGTTCCTTATGTTTTTGACCTTGCCTTTCACCATCTGGTTATCTCTGGTGTTAGCTGGTCTTTCTCTCTCTGACTGTGGTTAGTCTTTCTTGCAAGCCTCTGTGTCAGTACTCTTTGGAGACCAGCTCTGTCTGAGAGGAATTTGGGGTTAGAGAGCTGTGGTACAGGATCAGCTCTGGAGTGCAGACAGAAACCAGAAGGATTCTATCCCCAGCTGTTCCTTGGTTCCTGTGTCCTTGTGGTTCTGCAAGGGTCCCTCTTTGTTGGGAGCCGCCTGAGCGCCCACATCCGCCATTACAAGATAGCGC
>JADRCH010000175.1:432700-459638 GCA_019843965.1 Rhynchomys soricoides
CCATATAAAGGGCGAGTATTCTATTGTTCTGAGTCTCCACTCGTGGCCAGCTTATGCTCTCCCTCTCAAGATGCATTAAAGCTGTTCCTGCAGAAGGATCCTATGTGTGCCGCGTCGTTCTTGCTGGCGAGACCGTAGCGCGGGACACCTCTTGATCCAGGATTTTGATCTGAAATGCTGTTCTTGCCTGTGCTCAAAGGTATGTTGTCACTCCTGGGAGACCAGCACTCTTCTGGCACTTTTTGAGTATGGAGCCCTATGTCACAGGATCAGCTTCCTGGCTGTAGAAGGAAAGAGGAAGGCCATTCCTCAGTCCCTGTGTCCTGAAGGTTCTGGGCAGGTCCTGCTGAGCAGAGGTGCTGGCCTTACCCCTGTTCATAGGCTTGTCCACACTCCTGGGAGGGTAGCTCTTTCCTTGTACTATTTGGGTGTGGGGCCCTGTGGCCCAGGTTGAGGTCCCCAGCCTTGGTCCCTGAGTCCTGAGGGTTCAAGGCAGATCCTGCTGAGCAGAGTTGTTAGCCTTACCCAGCTTACAGGCTTGCCCACACTCCTGGGAGGCTAGCTTTTTTCCCTGCTGAGCAGTGGTGCTCCTCTTACATCCACTCATGGGCTTGTCCACACTCCTGGGAGGCTAGCTTTTTCCTGGCACTATTTGTCAATGGAGCCCTGTGGCCCAGGTTGAGGTCCCAAGCCACAGATGGAAACAGGAAACACTTTGCACCAATTTAGCAGGAAACACTTATAAAACTATGGTTATCCTGCTCTCTTAAGTTGAGTGGATAGTTTTTGTCACTTTATGACCTGTGGATATATTGCCATTTAAGGAAATGGTTACAGATAGTTATGGTCTTGAACAGGAAGGAAACAAAAACAGGGAGCTTCGACTCAGGGATCTATCCCCCCTCCCCCTTTTCTCTATCCTTTCTTTCTTAGATAAAGAGGAGGGGGTTGAGAGGAAACAGAGAAAATATAGAATTACCATATAAAATAATGGAATAAAAGTGTAGATTATTGAATCTACTCTTCAGCAAAGAGCTATTGCAATTCTCAAATAAGGTTATTTTTGTTTACAATGATGTGGAAAATTTTATATTGACACAGGTTTAAAGTTTTCAGCAGTATAAATATTTGTATATTGATTCAACAATTAAGCTGAATCTTGTTAACACATAATGTATGTATCTTTCTATTCTTGTATAGATATTTTGAATATCCAACTTATTTTAAAACACGAGCATTAGTCCAAGCCCTTTATGTAGATGCTATTGCAAACTATTAGGGATGGGTAAAAAAATGCAAGTTAATAGTCAGACAATTAACCTCATTGTCATGTCAGATTCTAGTCTGGATTTTCACAAAAATATGTTTCCTGGGTTAAACATATAATAAATAGCAACAAACAGGCAATGTTTACTAGTTCAGTTACTCTATGAGTACATAGATGGCCTTCAAAACTTCAGAAATTCCCAGAATATGGCATTTAAAGAAGTTTTTATTAATTTCAGATTTTTGGCACTGAAATATGATAGCTCCTGGTACCAGCCTGTTCAACTTGTAAGATGATGAACATCAAAGGACCTCCATTTGAAGATGGCTTTACATGTAGCAAGCTAGCCACTGGGAAGAAAAAGTCATAACTTCATCTGCAGACTGAATGTTGTCCAGAAAGGACAAATAGGCACAGGGAAGTCAATTGCCAAGCTCTGCAAATTCAGGGTAAACAAGTCCTTCATAATGTCTGCTTCATAAAAGGTCTGTCAGATAGTTTATGCCAGAAGGCTGCAGATGCTCCAATGTTTTAGAATACTAGCTGGTTTTCCAGGCATCCAACTGTCTGTGGTTTATATAAGTTTGGAAGTGCTTACCTTCCTGCATACTTTCGGCATACTCAGATAATGTTTCTTTTCTTCTCAAGTCTCTGTGGGCTTCAAGATTGGATTATTATATTCCCACCATTTAGCTTATGTTATTAAGACTCGAGGAGATGTTTTTAGGTATAAAAAGATGTTTTAGGATTGTACTAGAAGTTAGGATAGAAAATGATTTAGATACAGAATTCTAATCTCACCAAGATAGGATCAATGGTAGAATACTTTATCTAAGTTGCCAAATATAAATGGACTGGACATTATGAATGTAAATACTACCTAAAATTTTTCATAAATGTTTTATTTCTGTTCCTATTGTATGTTGTTTATTCTTGTAAGAAAAGGAACATTTTTATTTAGAGAAAAATGGAAATTGCTAAGGTTTTGTCTGTTGATATGTATTGCAACGCTAAATTCTGTATCCCGAGCCTAATTGTTTCAAAACGAATGAATTCTCATATATTCCAGTTTTGTTGTGCAAATTTTGCTCCTTAATTTAAAACTATTGGTTGAATTAAAATGCCTACAGCCTGCAGCTAGGTAGAAGAGAGGTAAGTGAGGCTTTGGTTCCTGGGCTTGTGGTGTGAGGCAGAGACCAGGAGAAGAGAGACAAGGTGAAGGCTCTTAGGGGTAGGTGGTTCCTGAGCACATGGCCATGATTGATGGCCAATTGGAGTAGAAATGGCCTAGGAAGAACATATCAAGTGATATCTTGGGGTTACTGACAGGGAACTAGACAAAATAGGTTAGAAGGTTGATATCTGCCCAGCTGTAATGCTTTAAGGCTTATAATAAATATAAAGATTTCTTATTTTTACTTGGGAACTAAATTATCTAAGGTGACATAGGAATCCCCAAATAATATTTACCTCAACACAATTAATTAAAGAAAATTCAAGAGTCATGTATAACTCTTTGGGCCTTTAACACATTTAGTTTGTTCCTAAAGTTACTTAGATTCTTAACTTCTCACCAGCATTTTACTGCCTTGGTTTTAGAAATCTTAATGCATTTAGATTGTAGCTCACTCTGCAAGAAAAACTGAAATCCTTAACAGAATAAATATTCCTTTTAATTTGATAGCTTTAGGCATTTCATTTTGTTCGGTGTCATTATACTTATAATTTTAATAAAACCTTACCATCCCTATAGGCCATTAAAGTACTCTGAATAATATTCCGCTGTATACTCTCTACGTTCAATCTACTTGGCCCTCTTTCCTTAACTCTGATACCTGAGATATGTGCATCATGCCTATAGCTTAACCTTTTCTCCTATTATTATGTTTTAGAATCTCAGTATTCCCCTGCAGACTCCCTAGACTAGTTTGTTGCACTTATATTTGCATTTAAAGAATGTCGATGTCTTTTAATGTTAACTATTTTTTTTAATCCATTTTATACGAGTTAAAGTCTTCTGAGAAGAGGAAACCACAAATGAGTAAATGGTTTCAGAGAATCAGGCAATAGCCAGACCTATAGGACATTTTATTAGATACTGATGGATGAGGGAGGGTTTATCTGACTGTGGCTGGTCCTGGGTTCCATAAGAAGGCTTGCTATACAAGGCAGGTGGACCAAGAAAGTAAGCAGCACTCCTCCATGGTCTCTGCACCTCCTTGTGTCTCCATATTCCTCCCTTTTATGCTGTCTTCTCCTCATTGCCTTCAATGACAAAACATGATATAGAAGTGAAAGCAAAATGAACCCTTTCCTCCACAAACTGCTTCTGGTTATGGTGTTTGATTACATCAGTGGTAACTCTTAACCAATACAATGACTCATTGCAAGTATTGAAGATTAACACACTTTCTTCAATTTAGAGGTATCGATATTAGCTTTGTTATAAATCTACCAATGTTGGCATGGTTATTAACTATTTTCATATTTTAACCATTTAAATACATTTAAATAATATTGTATTCTTAATGTAACTCATAATACCATAATGGCAAATGATGTTTAATAACTTTTCTTTTTTGAATGATGTCTGTGTATCTGTGTGTTTTTTAAGTAAACAGTATGAACAGATTATTTGACGATATATTAGTTGTATGATTTTATTAATGTCCCTGGGCCTTAGGAGTTTCTTTCTTTTTTTTTTTTTTATATAAAGTTGCATGTATTTAATGAGTAATTTCTCCCACCATGGGAGTTTTGTATTTGACTTTTCTAGCAGTGTTTTTCACAGACCGTACTTTGAACTTTAGGGAAGTGTCATTTTTCAATCATGACAGAGGACACTATGTCTCTATTTACCTGTATCTACACATGGAAAAGGAGTTTACATTTCTTCATAGTACATTTCTTAATAAATACAAGATAACTAGTACCTTTTGTTTCATTCACTGTGGTATCAGGCAAATGCCTGGCAAGATCATAGCTACCATGACCTTGACTCTGGAGTCTGATGCAGGCTCTTGAGCAGCCTTATCAGACAATCTGTTTCCTTTTGCCCTCTGTTCTGTGCCATTTTGATGCCCTGGGCAGTCAATGGTGGCTAGCCATATTGCCTGTAATAAGTGCAATGTTTTATTTTTATTTTTAATAGACTTTCTCTCTGCTGTGAGCAAACCCCTTTTCTTATAGATGAGCCCGTGGACATGGGTTGTTGCAAAGGCATACTGGCTATCTGTGTAGATATTGTCAAACTTGCCTTCAGACAAATTTAGTGCCTGAGTCAAAGCAATTAATTCAGCTTGTTGGGACATTGTTTCAGGTGGTAGTGCTGAACCCCATGTCATAGAGTCAATAGTTACCAGTTCCAAACCGAATACCTGACTATCTTGTGCATGAATCTGCTCCCATCTAGGAAATAGAGTATTTCTACATCTAGTCAGGGGGCTTCTGTCAGATCTGGCCTTCAATTTTGGATGTGGCTCAATACTACCAAGCAGTCACTTGTGCCATCTAGATCTGGATCCAGCAGCAGAGTGGTAGGATTAAGGGCATAAGCAAGGTGCTACCAGATACTGGCCAGGTTTAGGAGCAGAAACTGGTAAAGTGTAACAGGTAGACCATGCTACCAGACAAAAGAATTGGTAAAGTTGAAACAGCTTCAAAAACCCCAAGAAATCTCATAATTGAAAATATCTGGTGTTGCAACGAACTCCTAGGCAGACTCTATCTGTCCTAGAACACAATAACCTTGACATCCCACTGAAAGGACCATGACAACTAATCATGTATCATAAAATCTAAAGTTCACCATGCTAATAAGGTATCTAGATAGGCCCTGAGTATTTAATCAATGAGCTTCTTTTCTAGGACATCCTACAAAAGGGATTGAATCCCTGGTTCATCCTGAGTAAGATGCATACATTCCTATTCGCCATGAATAAAGCAGTTTGGACAAGCAAGAACTATCTCATTCATCAAAGTTGGCTTTTGGGGAAGGCCTTCATAATAAAGAGTCACACCTAAATCTTTTAGAGAAGATCTTCTCTCTTTCAGCATTTCTGTACTCTTTGCACTCACTAGAAACTAAAATGGATTCCACCCCCTTCCTAGGCTCAGCCATACCCTTGCTGCCTTGGACATAAGTGAGACATGGACCCTTAGACCTCCATTCTCAACTCCTTGCTCTCCACAGTGATGTCTGGGCAGACAGAAGATTGAGAACCAGGGAATCCATTATATATGAAAAACCCAGGCTGAGACCTCCTATCCTGGACTGCATTCTGCCTTGCCTGAATGGCATGCAGGTGATACTCCAGCATCCCAGCAGCAAGGCAGACATGAAGCCCAACATAATGCACCAGACAGGCATTAGATATCCATTGTGTCTGTGTGTGCAGGGATTCTTAATAACTACCACCCTTCATGCCATCAAGGTAGCCTACCATCTTTCCTACATATATTAGAGGCCACTTCATTGTTGGTTAAGGATACAGGTAAAAATTAGCCTGGGAAAAGATGCAGTGGTCTCTAAGATATGTAGGAAAGTTGGTCATCCTTGTGCCATGGGGTCCAGCTGTTTGGACAGGTAGGCCACAGGTCTTTTCCAAGGACCTAAGGTTTGGTTCAGCACCCCGTTGGCTATGCCTTTATCCTCATCTATGTACAAGTGGAGAGGCTTAAGATGTCTGGCATGGTGGGTGCCAGGGTTTTAAGAAGTGCTTCCTTGAGTCTATGTAAGGCTTTGTTCATCTCAGGAGCCTAATTTAAGGTACTCTCCTGTTCCCTAGTGATCTCATAGAGAGGCCTAGCAATCTCTGTAAATCCTGGCATCCAGGATCTGCAGAACCCTGCTGGGCCCAAGAACTCATGAATTTAACACTGAGTATCAGGAACAGGAGTGTAGAGGGTTGACTGTTTCGGAGACTTAGACAGCAGGTGTTGGCATCCCTTGAATATGAACGTGAGGCATGTGACCTCCTTTTGGCAGAGTTGTGCCTTTTTTGTGGACACCTGATATCCTGTCTGGCCCTGTCTGGCAAGTGTCTTCATTTGGGGCATCTATAAGGAGGTCATCAACATACTGTAAGAGAGTTATTTGAGGGTGGGCCTGTCACTACTCACTGAGGTCTTCATAGAGTACCCCATCAATGATGGGGTACCAGTTCTTGAATCCTAGTAGCAATCTAGTCCAAGTTAGCTATCCATTAAACCTGTGCTCTGGGTGGCTCCACATGAAGGCAAATGTGAACTGACAAGCTGGGACTAGTGGCAAGCTAAAGAAGGCATCCTTGAGGTCCAGTGTGATATAAATATCTCATTTGGGTGGCAGGCTACTCAGTAAGGTGTAAGGGTTGGGCACTGTAGGGGGATATCTTCTACCCTTCTGTTGACTTTAAATAAGTCCTGTACAGGCCAGTAGTCATGGGGCTCTGTTATGAGCAGGAGAAGAGTGTTCCAGGCCAACTGGCAAGGGACTAGTATCCTTTCTTCTTAGAGTCAATCTGTGTATGATGTTATTACTAATTTTACCTCCTATGTCAAGTGGTATTGGTGTACTCTGGCCAGGTTGTCATTAGACTTTAGTTGTACCAGGATTGGGGTGATCTGTTAGCCCCATGGAATTTCTTTCTGCCCATACCTCTAGAATCTTGTCTCATGACTTCTGTAGGTATGACTCCTTGTCTTCATTCAAAGGGCTGTTACATAGAGCTTATATTCTTCCTCTAGTGCTACAGTCAAGATACGGGACCTTTATCATTAAGAACTTAACCTAGGGTTAAAGTGGATTTGTGCTCCCATCTTAGTCAGAAGGTATTGGCCTAGGAGCAGGTGTGAGTATCTGGGGATGGCCACAAATAAATAGGTTATCCATTCCATTCTCAAGTCCACCTTTATTAAGGTACTTCATGAATATTGGTTAGTTCTAGTGGACCCTTGGATCTGTGTTCTCTTGTTAGACAGGGGTCCCATAGATTTTTTCAAGAGAGAATGTGTGTTCCTGTGTCTACCAGCAAGTTGTTCACTTCTCCTCCACATTTAGGGTTACCTAGGACCCATGGAGAGGCTGTGAGTCCTAATGCCCTCAATTCTATTTTCAGAACTATAGGCTTTTTTTCCCTTTTAGTCTTTTGGGGCATTTGTTCTTCCAATGCCCCATTTCTTTACAACAGGAACATTGGTCTTTTTGAAGATGAGGCAGAGAGGGCCTGTTTCCACCTACCTCTTCCATATGCTATATATTTCAGTTCTGAGGTATCTGATGTCTCTCTCCCATTAGATGCCAATAGCACCTTGGCAAGTTCCTGGTCTGACTGTCCTCTTCAGGCCCCCAAAATTGTAGATCTTTTTGGCTATTGCCATGAGATCAGCCATTCATTTACTTTCAGATCTTTCCAGCCCTTGAAGTTTTTTGCAGATGTCTGATGCCAACTGGTCTACAAAGGCTAGGTTCACAGCAGAATGGTTTTCCCTTGCTTCGGGGTCAAGAAGTAAGTAATTGCAGTAGGCTTCAGAAAGGTCTTGAGAAATGCCCCAAGCTTTCTGCCTTACCTGGTATAAACTATCTTAGACAAATTTATGTGTCTACAGGTAGCCTCCTAGAGACACCCCTCATTAGAATCTGGCAGTAGACTTTTAGCCTTTCCTCACCTGTAGGGCTACTAAAATCCCAGTCTGTGTGGGTCAAACAAACAGACAAACAAACAAAATTAGCCACATCAATATCAACTTGAATTGTTGTGGGTGGGTCATTAGCTCCTGGAACCAATTTCTGGGTTGGTGAGTAATCATTGCTGAGTCCAATAGATCTATCCGAGTGGAAGATTTCAGCTTCTGTATTTTTCAGTTATATAGGTTGCTAGTGGAAAAGGAGAGATGTCTGGCCTTCTCATCATGGGTCCACTCACCCACAGGGGAAGTGCGACGACGGTAGAATCCTCCTGTCTTGAAGTTTGGGCCTGCCTGTGTGGAGGCTTGCTGTGTACCCTCTCGCCTCCTCTGGTCCTGGGTGGGCCATTTGTCAAAAAGGGGCATGTACTGGGACAAGATCATAAGGAAGTGGTTAGAGGTTCTCCTCTGGAGTGGAGGAAGGTAAGATCATCAGCTTAATGTCCTTCAATGTCTCTGTTTCCGTAGCCTGCAAGATTGCTGGGATTGATCACAAGAAATGTCTCAGCCAAGAAGGAGGGCTCTCCACCAGATAATGACCAACAGTGCCCAGGATGCCCAGGGTTCCCATAGATGATACCTTTAACCAAATAGATGATGGTGAGATGGAAGGTTCTCCTTTCTGGCCATCCTACATTGAAAGTAGGTAGTTCATTCCTGCAAATTTTTTAAAATCACATTGTCTGCCAGGTGTTGGAAGTCCTTAAAGTGTGACTGGACTAGATCCAGTGGGGTGGAGCTTGCTGCCTGTCCCACGGTGCCTTTCAAGAAAGTAAAACAAGACAAGCAAAATAAAAAAACACAAATACAGAAACAGGCCTACAGGGGATCAAAAGAGAAATTGAAATGATGCATATGGCAGCCTATCTCATAAACAGGCTCCATTGCGAGGGAATGACCTGTCACTATCCACCAAAACCTGAGTCAGACTAGAGATCTCTAGCTCCAACAGAAGAGGGTCCAGAGAGTCCTTAGATGTTGTTGAAGCCTCAGTCCCACCTATGTAGGACTCCAGGTTGTATCGAGGAAACCAGACAAATCGAAGAATGTGGTAAGATTAAAAAAAAAAAATAGCATAAAGTGAGACAGAGACACACAACACAGAGGCATGCCCCAACTCACAGATTGGCGGAGAGACAATTGCTCTACTATGGAGTTAGTATTCCACCGTGTACTAAATGTAAGGGTTTGAAATTCTCTGAAGGAAGGCCCCAGAATCAAAGAGTATGCAAAAGCAAAGAGCATTTAATCTGCAGAAAAAAAACAGCATGTGAGAGTCAGTCGTTCATACAAAATGGCAACAAAGAGTTGAGTTTACAGGCTCTTTATAAGTGTAGTAGGGGGATTTTAAGAACGGTTAGGGTAATTTTTAATATGAGTGGTTAGTTAGGCAGTTGATACATTAGTACATTTCTAATTGGTTGCTAAATTAGCTTTACCAGTTTTGTTCAAGCCTTAGAGAAATTCCAGAAACTGTCTCAGTCCTTGGGCTGGCTATCTTTCTTGGCTAGATGTCAGGGGCCATTACTGATTAATGACCTGTTTCTGTGATTTTTATGAAAAGCTTTGCCTGCTTCCTTTGGGAAACTGAAACCTAGGCCTAGTTATAAAATAAAGTAAGTTTCAATCAGAGCTCTCAATACTACTTTTTCACCTTAACGCAAAGAAATGTATGGAATAAATGAAATAAAAACTGCCAATCTGCAGCTCCCTTTGAAATCAATATGAAGGACTTACTATGTTTGTATGAAAGATGGTTTTGAAAAAGCTGACTATTGTTTCATAACAAATCCAGGTGCTTATCTTAAAAGCAATGTTTACCATAAAAACATCTCTGAAATTCTCCTAATGTACATTTAAAAGCATACTACCTTTTAGATTATCTAGAGGAAAGCTCAGGTGTTATATTACTTGTTTAGTTATACGCCATAATAAAACTGATTTTAATATAAGCTTGCTGCAAAAGGGGAAAAAATCCAATTTCTAAGCTTGGCTCTCTGTTTCGTATCTACTTGGCCACATGAAACCTGGGTGCCTGTAAAGGCAGGATAATAACTAATCCTCTTTAGTGTTTAGAGACACTTAATCCTTTCTGGTACTTATCCTATTAACATTTTTTCTCTTGTATTTAAATGCCAGTGCAGAGCACTCAAATTACTTGCATTTATTTCCATGCTTCTGAATTTGCCCGTTAGAGAAAGTACATTCAGAAATGTTTGACTAAATATATGCATTTATCAGAGTCTATATTCATTTTCAAGAGCTTATTCCACTTTAATGACTTGCAGCTTGGATACTTTAAGCTACCAACTTATGTTTATTATTATTTTGAACTATAAAAATCATATGCAAATAATATTAGCTCTTAAACCAGAATTCCATGAATTTTTATAGACATTGACAGACTTGAATTCACTCCAGGTAAATAAATACTTCAGACATTATTCATCATTACTTATATAAAGGACATTATACAATGCATGTTATCTTTTGTGCAGAATGACCTGTTGAGACCTGGTCTCATACAGACCAAGCTGGTCACATACGTTCTGGTCTTGAACTCTTGATCCTTCTGCCTCCACCTTCCAAGTGCTATGACTGCACATTTGTGTCACACTGACTAGATATTTTAACCTCTTAAGACTGTCCTGTGTCAGATTAGGCTAAACACTGATGTAAAAACAAGCTAAGCCCCAAGTCAAATTGTTTTAGATAAATAATATCTTATTTCTAACTGCATCATCTCATTTGATGGAGTAGCAAATGCAGCTCAACAAGTTAGAGAAAATTCAATCTGTCAAGACATGACCAGCTTCTAAAACTATGACCTTCTATTTGTAAAATTTACCCCAGCCTCACTTTCTATTGACATCAAGCCACTGAGTAGCAGATAGCACCAGCTGGTTAACACCATGATGCCATTTACCAGAAAGAAAGGAGAGAATACTTGTACCAACACATACACTCCTATATCAATTTTAATGTAATTTTAATCCCAAATTTATAATAGAGAAAATTGGGGTCAGAGAAATGGCTCAACAATCCAGAGTACTGGCCATTCTTCCAGGAGACTCAGGTTAAATTTCCTAGGACCCACATGGTGCATCCAAACGGTATGCAATTCAGGTGAAATCTAATAACCTTCTGTGATGGTTTGCATATGCTCATACCTAGGGAGTGGCACTATTTGAAGGTGTGGCCTTGTTGGAGGAAATGTGTCACTGTGGGGACGGGCTTGTACATCTTCCTCTTAGCTGCCTAAGGATGCCTAGTCTGTTCCTGGCTTCCTTCAGATGAAGATGTAGAACCCTCAGCTCCTCTTGCACCTTTCCTGCCTGGATACTGCCATTCTACCACCTTGATGACAATGGACTGAACCTCTGAACCTGTAACCCAGCTCTAATTAAATGTTGTTATGTATAAGAGTTATGTTGGTCATGGTTAGGGTTTACAACAGTAAAACCCTAACTAAGGCACCTTCCTATCCTCCGAGGGAGCCAGATATGTACTTGGTGCACAGACATACATGCAGGTATAACACCCATATACATAAAATGAATAAATAAAAGTTATAAACAGAGAAATAAAAAATACTTTAAAACATTTAACATTGTATGTGTTGATACTCAAAAAGAATTGGATAGAAAACATTGTAGATTTTAGATGTGGGAATTACAGATATTCAACTAACAAATCTACAACTATTAAAAAACCTGAACATTTTTGAAATCTGAATCACATGTAGTATGAAGAATTTTGGATAAGATACTCTGAAGTTATTATGTAAAATTCAGCATTTTCCATTAACAAAAAAAGAATGGGAAGGGAGAACAAAGAGGAAATAATGAATAAAGTTTTAAATGGACACACAGTGATTTTGCACACAATGAGGAAATTGTCTGGGTATATATGCATGAGTGTATATATCTTGATTTCTACAGTATATCTCTATACCTTAATGATTAAACAGACTTATACAAATATCTATACTATAATGTACTATTGTAGATAATGAAGCTTAGACTGAGTAAATTAATCTTTTTATAAAATAAACAATTGCTAAGTCACAACTATGAATTTTTATTTTTTAGTTCATATTTTTGTCAATACAAGAAGTCTACCATTTTGAAAAGTCTACCATTTTGAAAAGTCAGCAGCCCACAGAAGGGACAAGAAGAGTATAAAGCAGCCTGGTTCAGCAGAGTAACATCTGAAGTCTTCACCCCAAATCATGTGCTTAACTGTTAAATACTCCCTTTCATTAATCTTAGAGGGTTCACTGCTTTCTTTTCATAAACAAAAAGTACCTCTTCTTCAAAGTGTACTTTGCAGAAGTCTCACATTTTCTGATGAGTTTGAGATAGCACCTTTTGCCTTGTAGCAGAGCAATATTAGCCTCTGGTTGGTTCACCAGGGGAACAAGAGGCCAACCATGTGGATTTTCATGTGGATGCTGGTCACACTGACTGATGAAGATGGGGGTTTATAATACAAGAGATGACAACCTCAGAAGGCTAACTAGAATTCTAAGCTAATATGAAATTCTGGCAGAGAATGTTTTAATAAATTAATAAGAGTATTTTTTTTAAAGTCAGCAGACCTGTTTTCCTTAATATCTAAACTTCAATACTTTTATATTATTTTCAGTAACTGTCATAATCTCATCCACATATAAAATGGTTACTATCAGTATAAAATAGAAAACTTGGCAACTGCAAATTGTGCAAACATGTTGAAAATAGACAAAAGGTGTATTATAAACTTGTGTCTAAACATGGAAACCTATTTACCTGCATGGGACAACAGTTAATAATATGTGTTGTTCTTATCCAATGTTTTATCTCCCATTCAACAGACACAGTTCATTGACTAAAGGAGAGAGAGAGAGACAGACAGACAGACAGATAGACAGAGACAGAGAGACAGAGATGTAAAAGCCATGCTCCTCATAAAGCAGCTCAGTTGACTCAGATAGAAAGCAGAAAGGCTACGGCAACCCAAATGTGGGTAACAGAAATAATCCTTGTTGGCAGAGAAAATGGAAAGACAATGTTTCAACCTGTCTGGGTTTGTCATCATCGATAATTGTACCTGTTAGCCCATTTATTCAGTATTACTGCAGAAGTCTTATAGAAATATATAGGAAAGCTTATATAGATAATAAAATATATTATTCAATTAATAATATAACATAAATGTTAAGAGAGTTCATCTAAAACTTTTCATTTAGCATAGTGACATATTTCTATATCCCCAGGAGTCAAGAGTATAAGACAAGAAGACAATGATTACACAGCTATAATATTGACAAAAATTCAGCATGCACATAGATAGATGTTGTCTCAAATATTTTAGCTGTTTTAAGTGTATTGAATATACAGTATTTTAGTAAATTTAGTGAGAGTCCCTAAAATACATTGCTAACCTAATCTTGCAGCCTTTCTTGTTTTATTACAAGATGATATTAAGCCCTGAATAGTATAAAAATGTTACAGGAAAAATGTAGAGAGGAGGTTTTGTTTGTCCTAGTGCCATGTAAGTTGTTAGATAAAGTAGAAGAGCGAAAATATATAAAAGGAAAAAGAACAAAGAGAAGTTAATATAAATATTAAAAACAGACAATAGATAAGTAACTACCATAAACTAAGACATACCTACAACTAATACTGGGAAACCCAAAGAAACAAAAATAACTTACTTCGGCAGAGTCTATACATTACTAACCCAGCACCTTGATAGCAGTTCTCTAGTATGCATAACTGGGAAACAACCAGATTCCACTATTCTCAGCCAATAAGTTTCTAGACATATTTTCAAGCAGTTTCAATTAATTATCACATACATAGTAGTATCTTCATTCAAAATAAAAATATCTCCATGGAAAGCATGTAGCTGTTTTTTTTTTCCTTCAAACTTTTATTGGATGTTTTCTTTATTTACATTTAAATGTTATCCTCTTTCCTGGTTTCCTCCCCTCCCAGAAACCCTCTACCACATCCCCTCTCCCCCTGCTTCTGTGAGCGTGTTCACTCACCCACCTACCCATTATTGCCTTCATGCCCTCAATTCCCCTACACTGGGGCATCTATCGAGCCTTCATAGGACCAAAGACCTCTCCTCTCACTGATGCCTGACAAGGTGATCTTCTGCTATATATGCAGCTGGAACCATGTGTATTCCCTGGTTGATGGCTTAGTCCCTGGGACCTCTGGGTGGTCTGGTTGGTTGGTATTGTTGTTTCTTGCTATGGGATTACAAAATACTTCAGCTCCTGCAGTCCTTTCTCTTAACTCTTCCATTGGGGACCCTGCACTCAGACCAATGGTTAGATGCAAACATCCTCTTTGTCTTTGTCAGGCTCTGGCAGGGCCTCTCCAGAGACAGCTATATCAGGCTCCTTCCAGCAAACATTTCTTAGCATCCACAATAGTGTGTGGGTTTGTTGAGGGTATATAGGGATGAATCCCAAGATGGGACAGACTCTGGATAGGTTTTCCTTTAGTCTCTGTTCTACATTTTGCCTCCATATTTGCTCCCATGAGTATTTTCTTCCGTTTTCTAAGAAGAATCGAAGCACCCATACTTTGATCTTCCTTCGTCTTGAGCTTCATGTGGTTTGTAAATTGTATATCAGCTATTCGGAACTTTTGGGCTAATATTCAATTATCAGTGAGTGCATACCTTGTGATCTTTTCAGACTGGATTACCTCACACTGGATGATATATTCTAGTTCTGTCCATTTGGTTAAGAATTTTGTGAATTCATCATTTTTAATAGCTGAATAGTATTCCATTGTGTAAATGTTCCACATTTTCTGTATCTATTCCTCAGTAGAAGGACATCTTGGTTCTTTCCAACTTCTGGCATTATATATAAGGCTGCTATGAATGTAGTGGAGTGTGTGTCCTTGTTATATAATGAGGAATCTTTTTGTGTATATACCCAATAGAGGTATAGCTGGATACTCAGGTAATACTATGTCCTATTTTCTGAGGAACGGACAAACCGATTTCCAGAGCAGTTATACCAGCTTGCATTCCCACTAACAATGGAGGAATGTTCCTCTTTCTCCACATACTCACCAACATCTGTTGTCACTTGAGTTTTTGATCTTAGCCATTCTGACTGGTGTGAGGTGGAATCTCAGGGTTATTTTGATTTGTATTTCCCTGATAACAAAGGATGTTAAACATTTCTTTAGGTGATTCTCATCCATTCAATATTCCTCATTTGACAATTCTTTGTTTAGCTCTGTACCCCATTTTTTAGTACAGTTATTTGATTCTCTGAAGTCTAACTTCTTGAACTCTTCGTATATATTGGGTATTGGCCCTCTACTGGATGTAGGATTGGTAAAGATCTTTTCCCAATCTGTTGGCTGCTATTTTGTCCTATTAACAGTGTCCTTTGCCTTGCAGAAGCTTTGCAATTTTATGAGGTCCCATTTATTTATTCTTAATATTAGAACATTAGTCATTAGTATTCTGTTCAGGAAAATTTCCCCTGTGTCTATGTGTTTGAGGCTCTTCCCCACTTTCTCCTCTGTAAGTTTCAATGTATCTGGTTTTATATAGAGGGACTTGATACATGTAAACTTGAGCTTTGTACAAGAAGATAAAATGGGTTGATTTGCATCTTTTTACATGCTGACCACCAGTTGAACCAGCACCATTTGTTGAAAATGTTGTCGTTTTTTCCACTGGATAGTTCTAGTTCCTTTGTCAAATATTAAGTGACCACAGGTGTGTGGGTTCATTTCTGGGTCTTCAATTCTATTCCATTGATCTTACTGCCTGTCTCTGTACAAATACCATACAGTTTTTATTACTATTACTCTGTAGTACAGCTTAAGGTCAGGGATGGTGATTCCCCTGCAAGTTCTTTTGTTGTTGAGAATAGTTTTCACTATTCTGGGTTTTTTGTTATTCCAAATGAATTTGCAAATTGCTCTTTCTAACTCTATGAAGAATTGATTTGGGATTTTGATAGGGGTTGCATTGCATTTGTAGATTGCTTTCAGCAAGATGGTCATCTTATTCGTGCCAATCCTCAAGCATGGGAGATCTTTCCATTTTCTGAGATCTTTGATTTCTTTCTTCAGGCACTTGAAGATCTTGTCATAAAGATCTTCCATTTGCTTGGTTAAAGTTACATCAAGGTATGTAATATTATTTGTAACTATTGTGAAAGGTATCATTACCCAATTTCTTTTTCAACCTGCTTATCCCTTTATTATAGGAAGGCTACTGATTCGTTTGAGTTAATTTTATATCCAGCCACTTTGTTGAGTTTGTTTATCAGGTTTAGGAGTTCTCTGTTGGAATTTTGGGGACCACTTAAGTATATGATCTTATCATCTGCAAATAGTCATAGTTTGACTTTTTTCTCTCCAATTGTATCCCTTTGACATCCTTTGGTTCTCTAATTGCTCTAGCTAGTACTATATTGGGTATGGAGAGAGTGGACAGCCTTTGTAGTCCCTGAATTTAGTGGGATTGCTTCAAGTTTCTCTCCATATAGTTTGATGTTGGCTACTGGTATATTGCTTTTACTATGTTTAATTATGGGTCTTGAATCTTGATCCTTACAAGACTTTTAACATGAAGGGATGTTGAATTTTGTCAAATGCTTTCTTAGCATCTAATGAAACGATCAGGTGTTTTTCTTTGAGTTTATTTATGTAGTAAATTATGTTGACGGATTTCTATATATTGAACCATCCCTGCATCCCTGGGATGAAACCTACTTGATCATGGTAAATGATCTGAATGATCATCTTGATGTGTTCTTGGATTCAGTTGGCAAGATTATTATTTTGTGTTTTTGCATCAAAGTTCATAAGGGAAATTGGTCTGAACTTCTCTTTCTTTCTTTGGTCTTTGTGTGGGTTAGGTATAAGTGAAATCTTAGCTTCATAGAATTAATTGGTAGTGTTCTTTCTGTTTCTATTTTGTGGAATCATTTGAAGAGTATTGGTAATAGGTCTTCTTTGAAGTCTGATAGAATTCTCCAATAAACCCATCTGGTCCTGGGCTTGCTTTATTTATTTATTTATTTATTTATTTATTTATTTACTTACTTATTTATTTAGGTTGAGGGACTATTAATAACTGCTTCTACTCTTTAGGGATTATGGGACTGTTTAGATGGTTTATCTGATCCTGTTTTAACTTTGGCACCTGGTATCTGTCTAGAAAATTGTCCATTTCATCCGGATTTTCCAATTTTGTTGAGTATAAGCTTTTGTAATAGGATCTAATGATTTTTTGATTTTCAATGGTTTCCATTGCTATGTATCCCTTTTCATTTCTGATTTTATTAATTTGGATACTCTGTGCCCTCTGGTTAGTCTAGCTAAGGGTTATCTATTTTCTCAAAGAACCAGGTCCTGTTTTTGTTGATTCTTTGTATAGTTCTTTTTGTTTCTACTTGGTTGATTTTAGCCCTGAGTTTGATTATTTCCTGCAGTCTACTCCTCTTGGGTGTATTTGCTTCTTTTTGTTGTAGAGCTTTCAGGTATGCTGTCAAGCTGTTAGTTTCAGATCTCTCGAGTTTCTTTTCGGAGACACTAAGAGCTATGAGTTTTCCTCTTATCACTGCTTTTATTGAGTTCCATAAGTTTTGTTATGATATGTCTTCCTTTTTATTATATTCTAAAAATTCTTTAATTTCTCTCTTTATTTCTTCCTTGACCACATTATCATTGAGTAGAGTGTTGTTCAGCTTCTATGTGTATGTGGACTTTCTGTTGTTTTTGTTGTTATTGAAGTCCAGCCCTAGTCTATGGTGATCTTATTGGATTATTTCAATCTTCTTATATATGTTGTTATATATGTTGATGCCTGTTTTGTAACCAATTATATGGTCAGTTCTGGAGAAGGTACCATGAGGTACTGAGAAGAAGGTATATTCTTTTGCTTGATGATCCATTTGGTTCATAAATTCTGTTAGTTTCACTGTGTCTCTACTTAGTTTCTGTTTCAATGATCTGTCCATTGCTGAGAGTAGAGTCTTGAAGTCTCTCACTATCATTGTGTGAGGAGAGATGTGTGCTTTGAGCTTTAGTAAAATTTCTTTTATGAATGTGGATGGCCTTGCCTTTGAGCATAGATATTCAGAATTGAGAGTTTATCTTGGTAGATTTTTCCTTTGACCATTCTGATGTGTCCTTCCTTATCTTTTTTGATAACTTTTGGTTGAAAGTTGATTTTATTCCACGTTAGAATGGCTACTCCAGCTTGTTTCTCAGGACCATTTGCTTTGAAAAGTGTTTTCCAAACTTTTACTCTGAGGTAGTGTTTGTATTTGTCACTGAGGTACATATCTTGTATGCAGCAAATTGCTGGGTCCTGTTTATGTATCCATTCTGTTATTCTATGTCTTTTTAATGGTGAATTGGGTCCATTTATGTTAAGAGATATTAAGGAAAAGTGATTGTTACTTCTTGTTATTTTTGTTTTTGTTATTAGATGTGGTTTTATGTTTGTGTGGCTGTCTTCTTTGGGTGTGTTGAATGATTACTTTCTTGCTTTTTCTAGGGTTTAGTTTCCCTTCTTGTGTTGGTATTTTCCATCTTTTATCTTTTGTAGGGCTGGATTTGTGGAAAGATACTGTGTAAATTTGGTTTTGTCATGGAATATCTTGTTTTCTCCCTCTATGATAATTGAGAGTTTTGCTGGGTATAGTAGCCTGGGCTGGCATTTGTGTTCTCTTAGGGTCTATATGACATCTGCCCAGGATCTTCTAGCTTTCATAGTCTCTGGTGAGAAGTCTGGTGTAATTCTAATAGGTCTGCCTTTTTATGTAACTTGACCTTTTTTCTCTTACTGCTTTTAATATTCTTTCTTTGTTTTGTGCATTTGGTGTTTTGATCATTATGTGATGGGATGAATTTCTTTTCTAGTCCAGTCTCTTTGGAGTTCTGTAGGCTTACTGTATGTTCATGGGTAACTCTTTCTTTAGGTTAGGGAAGTTTCCTTCTATAACTTCGTTGAAGATATTTACTGGCCCTTTAAGTTAGGAATCTTTGCTCTCTTCTATACCTACTATCCTTAAGGTTGGTTTTCTCATTGTGTCCTGGATTTCCTGGATGTTTTGAATCATGATCATCTTGCTTTTTGCATTTTCTTTGGCTGTTGTGTCAATGTTTTCTATGGTATCTTCTGCACCAGAGATTCTCTCTTCTATGTCTTCTCTTGGTGATGCTTGTATCTATGACTTCTGATAGTGTCCTAGGTTTTCTAACTCCAGGGTTGTCTCACTTTTTGATTTCTTTATTGTTTATATTTCTATTTTTAGATTCTGGATGGTTCTGTTCATTTCCTTTTCTTGTTTGATTGTATTTTTCTGTGATTCTTTAAGGTATTTTTGTGTTTCTCCTTTAAAGGCTTCACCCTGTTTACCTGTGTCCTTCTGTATTTCTTTAAAGGAGTTTTTAAAATCCTTCTTAAAGTCCTCTATCATCATCACAAGAAGTGATTTTAGACCTGAATCTTGCTTTTCTCATGTGGTGGTGTGTTCAGGACTTGTTTTGGTGGGAGAATTGGGTTCTGATGATGTCAAGTAAACTTTGTTTCTGTTCCTTATGCTCTTAAGCTTGCCTCCTGCCATTTGGTTATCTCTAGTGTTACCTGCCCTCACTATATCTGACTGGAGGCTGTTCTCCCTTTGATCCTAGTTGTGTCAGAACTCTTCAGGGTCCAGCTATCTCTGGGATCCGGTGATTCTGGGATCCTGTAATCCTGAGATCCTGGCTGTATCAGAGATCCTGGGAGTGAAGCTGCCTCTGGGACCCTGAGAAACTGGTGTGACCAAGCTCCTGAGATCCTGTGTTCCTGTGATCCTCTGATCCTGTGATCCAACTGCTCTGAGTGCAAGGGATCCTCTAAGTTGTTTCAGATTCTGGTGACTTCACACTAGCAGACCAGCTAGGAGTCTGTCTCAGCAGAAGGGACCAGAGGGAAGGGGCAGAAGGGGAGTGGTATTAGGGGAGGGGGGGAGTGTTTGATACGTGATGGATCCCAAGTTCAATGGGCTCCCAGAGGCATCTCTGGGATTTGGGAGGGGATGGGGTAGAAGGGTTGTTATCAACTGCTCTGAGTGCAGTGGATCCTCTAGGATGGGTCAGGATCTGATGTCTTCATGAGCACACCAGCTAGAAGTCTGCCTCAGCAGAAGAGGCCAAAGAGAAAGGGCAAGCATATAGCTGTTAACTAGAAATGAAATGAAAAAGCAAAAACAAAACTAAGTGTCTTAGTTATATTTTTATTGCAGTGAAGAGATACCATGATCAAGGTGAATTATAGGAAAAGAGTTTATTGTGGTTTACTGTCTAAATACTTAGTCCATGATCATCATGACCAGGAACAAGGCACTAGAGCAGTAATTGAGAACTTACATGTTGAAACTAATAACCAGGAGGCAGAGCTAACTAGGAACAATATAAGCTTTTGAATTTTTAAATCCAGGCCACAGTTGCATTTCCTTTAACAAAGCCATTCCTACTAATCGTTTCTAAACAGTTCCACCAACTGCAGGACAAGTGATGCAATATGTAAGCTCACAGAACTAGTCTTATTTAAAATAAGTTACTGAGCAGCACTTAAATTCACAATAGGAATTAAAAAAAGATAAAACACTTAAAATCATTCCTTGACCTAATACCTCCCAATAATACCACTTTAGATACCAAATATTTAACCTACAGATGTTTGGGAAGCAGTCAAGATCCAATGGCTGTATAAAGTGATGGGCACTAATTGCTACTCTTGGCTTATTTAAAGTTTGTAGGACAGTTCTCCGAATACTCAACCATACCTCCCAGGTACTTGTATGTGGTTTCTGTCCAGATCAACTGCAAACCTCTCAGTACATACTAAGTTATAAGCATTTCCAACAGCAGCTCATTAGATGCAGAAGTTGTAAGACATGAATTTTGAGACAGGTCATGTACCTGCTTAAATTATGACAATATAATTAAAATAACCACTGTCTAGTCCTACAGCCATTGTTCTCAAAACTTGACCTACATTTTTTTTTTGACATACTTGAGTCTATCTGGAGAAACTGACATTACTACTATAAGAAAGTTGATTCTAGTAAACAGAGTAGCTCTTCGTAACAAGTGTGTTATCAGACGTAACACAGATCTGTTATGAATCTCTTTTTTCAACTAGCCGCAATACATTAGACATGTGACATACAGTGTGCCTTGCACAGATATTTCATATTAAAAGTTGAGATGGTAATATTGTATTTCAATTGAATGAACACAATAGAGTAAGGCATGTGACAAGATAGACTATGCCATTCTAAATTCCTGGTCTTAATGACTGTCTTATATCACATTTTCAGTATTTCAAAATTTCTGATTTTTTAATATGACTTATTTTGACTTTATATATTTATGATATATTTATTGGAATACATATAGGTTTAACTTGCATAGAAATATTATTGCATTGGTGAAAGTCAAATTTTCTCAGATTTGAATTTAGCACTCTTATTACTGAAAAGAATATCATTTTAAATATGCATCACTCTAGGAAGGATTAGTTTCCTCTTTACCTCTTTCCCTATATTGATCCTCTTTCCTTTTTGCATTCCCTAGTGATTTTTTTTTCATGTACAAAAACTATTTTCTCTGTATTTCCTCCAGTTTTCCCCCCTCATACAGGGCCATCTCCATCCGAATCAAACAATACTGTGCCTGACATTCCCTTAAGACATTTAAAGCTATATTTAAAATCCAAACTAGGACACATGTATGCCAGCCCACACACAATTATAAACATGCAAATTCTCAGCAGCCTTATTTTCTACCAGTAAACTATAAAAAAATATATTTTATGACAAAGAAAGGCAATAGCTCATCATCTCAAGTTTGAGAAAGAGATGTAAGAATAGAAAAATGCAATTAAGTAGTTTCACAAGTGATAATAACATTCAACTTGATATCCCCTTGGAGCATCTTAACAATCAAAATTCAGACTCTTGAAAAAGCCAAATTATTTTTTTTCTCCCAATTGGCTTACTATCTTGGTATCTTTCTTTATCCGGCTGTAGACAAATATAAATGGGGTGCATCTAAAAATTCCACAGATACGTAAATTGAAACCTCTTGTCTGAAACATTAATTACTGCCTTTGCCCAAGAAACATGATTTAGCTTGCTGCAGCTCTCTTTATCTCTTTGTAATAAAAAATGTATGTGTTCCATAGAAGGAGCTCGAAGAAGGAATTTCTGTAATAGAAACTGGCTGATATAAATGAAAATGCCAAAAATGTGAAGGCACCATTGCCATTGCTGTACCCAGTGATTTACCCAGGGACTGATTGGTGGAAATAGAATTACTTTCCTCAAAGGAAAACCCTAAGATGATGAATGAGAAAAAAGAGAACATCTTAACTGTTAGTGTACATGCAACTTACTGTCATACTTAAATTTGGGATGAAGTTCAGCTAGTTGATGGATAAGAGACAACACTTTCTGTGGAAGTTTGTTTGCATAAAAGCTTAAGGAGGCTGTGGCTCTGGACAACTTCTGCATCACTGAAGAAACTGAGCATGATGCTCAGTGGAATGCCAGTGTGATAACCTATGCCAAATAGATCAAGAAAGTGAAACGTGTGGTACAGCAGGCCAAGAAACATAAATGGATGAAAAGATTGTCTTTCTCAACATGTTTAAATCTAATTTGTTTTTCTTTTAGAAATCTTTGTTTTTCCATTTCCTGTATGTTTTCACGTAAAACATTTGCCAGTTTCCTTACAACAATTTCATAGAAAAGAACCTGATGTAATCTTCAACAATTTCCTTAAAATTTCTAGTGTGTGCTGAACACAAGACAGGAGACTCATACATATTGGATTGAGCAGAGGAATCAGAAGCCCTGCTCTTCTTTAGCTTTCAGACTATGATAAGAAAATAGTTTTCAAATAATTATAAAATCAATATAACGTTATCCATTTTAAAAGGCTATGAGGGGGAAAGTGCAGGATCCCATGGAAAAATAGAAGAGAAATACCTAATTTCAATTAGGAAGATATAAAAGGTTATTCTGTAGGGCCCATGGAAAGGAATGTGGTTTTAATTGAATTAAATATTTATACTTTCATAATTTAATATATGCATATGATGCATTCTGGTCACTGTCATTTCTCTTCCATCTATTCTCCTTATATCTCCTTTTAATCCCATTAAATTGTCATCCTACTTTGATGTGTACTATGGTGTTTTTGTTGTTTTGTGTTGTTTTGTGTTGTTTTGTTTTGTTTTAGACACAGTAACTTTTACCATGGGCACTCATATGGCTCACATGGATATGAATATGAAGCTATCTACTTGAGCATGAATAACCTACCAGTGGTGAAGGACTGAAGACCAGTGACTTGCTCTCCTTCAGTAGCCCTCCCAAGGCTACTAACTTTAACTTTCTAACTGAATGTTCAGTGTAACTTCCTCTTAAATATTTGTATTTAAAAGCATAGAAATAATTTGTTTTAAGTTTATAATAATACAAAAAAGCATTAAAGAATAAAATATTTTCTTAATTTTGAAATATGCTTCACTATTCATAAATGAAATTTCATTTCAGACAGACCCATGCTCATTCATTCATATAGTAACTTTTTTTTTCAGTTGTTTTCCTGCTGTTGACAGACTTGTATATTTAAAATAAAACTGTATAACCCACGAAGCTTACAATATCGTTCTTTACAGAAAACATATATTAATTCCTGGTTTAGGATTTTAAATGTCTCCACAATGAGTTCCCCATGATCTAAACTAGAAGCTGTTTTAAAACTAGGGTGGATCTTGACTAGATATTTTAAAATCCTAACTTCAGAGGAAATAGTGGAAGGTGGGAGCAGAAAGATTGCAAGAGACATAGAACATCTGCTATTAAGTGATGTCACTTAACATGATAGGGAAAATGCATGTATGCACTCTAAACAATGAGATTGTCTGAAAAGGCCAGCATAATGACACTAGCCAACCTGTCAAGGAAACTATACATGGTTCCAGCTCTAGATGAAAGGCAACAGAGGGTGAATGTCTGCAGCAAGTGGGAGACTATATTTCCTCCAGTGATGAGCCCCCATGTAATCACTATACTTCACTCTTCTCTCTGTCTTGTCCTTTCCCTTTTACTTCTTTCTCCTCATCTTTCTAACATATCCTTTCTTCCTCTCCCTGTCTCACTATCCTTCTCCTTCTCTTGATCTCTTTCCTGTTCCATTTCCTTCCCAGGTTCTCTCAGAATTATTTATTAGCATACAATAAAAAGATCTATGAATGTGGGGATACGAGCAGCACCATCATCTTGTTTTGGAAGCCTCACAGCTCCTAAGTCATAGGTGGTAATTTCTTACTTTATGGATCCAGACTGAAGATCTGTTAAAGCAGATTGACACCACTGTAATATATTAAATAATAAAATTCAAGGATATGTTTTACATAGTATTTTACAACCATCCTTTAGTACAGTTTTAGTTCAGATACTATCATAGCTGTTATATAAACAAAGATGAATTAATCTTACAATATTTAATTTTATTTTTAATTGGGTGTCCGTGTTTGTGTATCTGTGTGCTCCACCCCTCCCCAACCCTCCTCTCTCTCTCTCTCTCTCTCTCTCTCTCTCTCTCTCTCTCTTTCTGTGTGTATATGTGTGTATGTGTGTGTGTGTGTGTGTGTGTGTGTGTGCAGGTGTCCAAGAAGGCCAGAAGAGGGCATTGAATCTTCTGTGAATGGAATTGCAGACACTTTTGAGATATTTGATAGAACTGCTATGAACCAAACTCCTCTGCAATAGGAGCAAGCTCTCCTAACTCTTGAGCCATCTCTCCAGATCCTAGTGTATACTATCTTCTCAATTTGCTTACAGTGTATTTGATATAAATTGTTCATAGACTATTAACATGTTTTAACCCTTACTTTCCAACATCTTTTAGAGAAGAAATGAATGATGTCTTTCTAAAGAACTCAAAACCAGTTTTCAACTCCTAGGATTTACGTTATAGATCAATTTCTAAGTTTTTGTTTGTTTGATTAGTTGTTTTTGTTTATTTTGTTGTTGTTTTGGGGGATGCATACTTTTTTGTTTGTTTGTTTGGTTGGTTGGTTTATGTCCCGCGCTACGGTCTCGCCAGCAAGAACGACGCGGCACACATAGGATCCTTCTGCAGTAAAGCTTTAATGCCTCTTGAGAGGGAGAGCATAAGCTTGCCACGAGTGGAGACTCAGAACAATAGAACACTCGCCCTTTATATGGGTCACAGCGCTTGCCTGGGACATGGAGCTTCCCCATTGGCTCCCGCACACCAGGCCAGATGCCGCCACGAGAGAGGCTGAGATTCTGAAGTGGAAAATTACCAGGTGCATGCGCACTAGCCTGTTTACAACTTGTCCTCGGCCGAATGTAGGCGCCATCTTGTAATGGCGGATGTGGGTGCTCAGGCGGCTCCCAACAGGTTTATTTTGTTTTAATCTTGCATATAATAACTTGAAAGGTACATACTTGTTCATCATCACAGGAAACATTAGGATAAAGAACACTAATCACCAATAAAATAAACAAATTATGGTGGGTGAATGACTGGGGACACTAAAGAGGAAGATCACAGATATTTCCTAAAATACTAAATTTCATATCAGAGAAGTTCTTTTCTCCAATTATTTTCATTCAAAATCAAGGAGAAAGTCACAGAGGTGGCAAAATGTCTCTGGCAGTCTTACACACTAAATGAAAGGCACATTGACTGCAATACCACTTATAGTATACTATTTATATATTTGTTTTGTTTCTATAATTATATTCAGTTTCTCAAAAGTTGATCATATTTTTTTCATTTTGAAAAATGGATAAAATTTTCCCTTAAGGTAAACTTGATAAAGTGAAAATAAATGAGTTGATTTACAAAAAAGAAAAAAAAATTACTTCACTTGGCATGCAGAAGTGAAAAATCCAAACCAACCACAGTTTGAAAAATATTTCATTATGTGATGTTGTCTTAGGATTTTTTGGTGGTTCTTATCTATTTGACTTGTGTTTTGAATAATATAATCTTATGACTAATAAAGATTTCCCAAAACATAATAACAACTACCTTTCTCTCTGGTAATATAATCTTATATCAAATTAGTATGCATGCATAAGAGGTTTCTATTGAAGTTCAACAAATTGCCACATATTTAGTTGTTTAGTGGAACAGCTGTATTTTACCTTCCAGGTGGAGAGGTCAGGACCCTTGAACTCAAAGTGTTGCTGGGATGAATTCCCCATGAAGATCCAAGAGGTAATTTGTACACTCTGCAATCTCTTGGTGTTCTGTCATTCTTTGGCTCCAATCCATGAGAACTATGACCTTTGGTTTTGTACTCATAATTCATTATGATTACATTGACCTACTAAAATGAAGAAAATCTTTCCAACAAAAGAGACAAGCGATGTCATTTTAATGAGTTCTTTTCTGATAAAAGGAAATATAAATTATCTGTAAGATTAAGGTATTCATATTCTTGTGGTATCATAGGATATGTACTCCAACATTATACACTTGAACACATAACCTGAAAAAGGCCCCTTTTGATCTTCACACCAACATGAAATCAACCTCAAGATGATCTGTCCATTCTAATTTATATATTGTACACTATAGATGTATTGGTGTAGAGTCTAGTAATGTAGTATAATGATCCCTGTCATTCTTATCCTAATAGTTGCTAAAAGCTTTCAGATGAATAGCCTTTTCACATTCTTGCCTTCTCCATGAAAAGGCCATCAGTGAAGTTAATAATAGTTAACACTACAATAAAATATCAAGCTTTACTCTAGCCAAGCACCTTCATTTTGTCAGGTTTGAATTTTCATTGTTATTTATTCATTGTATTTACAAACTAATAAGGTTCAAAATAGTCCCATGTATACTTTTATGAAACATACACATACACACACACACACACACACACACACATACATACACATATGCACACACACACACA
>JADRCH010000175.1:459648-469806 GCA_019843965.1 Rhynchomys soricoides
ACACACACACACACACACATACATACACATATGCACACACACACACAAGCATGCACATGCACATATGCATACATGCATAGATATGTACATATGCACACAGACACACACATACTTCTTCTAGTCATTAATTTTCAGAGCACGTAAGTTGCCTTTTTGAGTATAGCATTCTCTGTTTAAAAAGGTAATATATTATCCTTTATTCTTGCAAATAACACATGGATTATACATGGCTGAATAAAACTAAATATAAATATAGCACATACTACTTCTCCTTACCTAGTACTGTCTAAAGCACATTGAAAGGTCCAGTGAATATGGATGTTCCTCAACCTGAATGTATACCATATTTTTTTCTCATTTCATTTCTTAGGATTGTCATCCTTAATGGAGCAAGATGGAATGCCAATATAATTTAGACTTACAGTTTGCATATGAATAAGGATATTTAAATTTTCTATATATATATATATATATATATATATATATATATATATATTCCATTTCTCTGTTCCATGGATTGAGTGCTTTGTTTAATTATTTATTTAATTCCTCAAAGCCATATATAGTGTAGATATTAACAACATGTCAAAAGTTTACATGGCAAAAACTTTAAATTCTTCTACAGGCTACCGTTTATTGAGTTGTTTCCTATGCTACTCAGAATCTTGAATTAGATTGAATCTGACCTGTGTTTTACTGCTATGGTTTCCTTAGATGTTGGGTTACTTTAAAGAAGGGCCCTGCCTAGACTTTCAAGTGTTTTTCTTAGATAGTTTCCATTTTATATCGTTCATTAAGGTCATTAATCCACTTTAGTGTGAGGAAACAGTATAAAGTTTCATTCTTTTACATATGACTGCTTATTGTCCTTTACATATATTAAAGAGGCAGTCTTCTCTTCAATGTGTATTTTAGGACCTGGTATTAAAATTTGGGTTACTCTAGCTATGTGGCTTTTTCTGTTGGTCTTCTAGTCTATTCCCTTGGTCTACATGTCTGATTTTCTGTCTGTAAAGTACTGATTTTGTTATTTTAGCTCTATGTATTTTAAAATTAGGAGTTATTATAACTTTTCTAATTCTTTACAGAAAGTCATGTTGTCTTCAGTTATGTTTTTCAGTGTTTTATGTTATGTTCTTCAGTGTTTTAAGAGTATCCTTGTAGATATATTTAAATCTTGTTCATATTTTTGCCAAATTTTTCTTTTTAGTACTATTTGTTGATTTCTGGAAACTGAATAAATCTCCCTCCTCTTCTTCTTCCTCCTCCTCCTCCTTCTCCTCCTCCTCCTCCTCCTCCTCTTCCTCTTCCTCCTCCTCTTCCTCCTTCTCCTCCTTCTGGTTTAATTGGTTTTGTCATTTTTATTATCGGTATATAAAACAGATTGACTTTTCTAAGTTTTATCTATTTGTTTAAATGTTTATATATTCTAAAACTTTTCTGACTTGGTTTTTAGGATCCTGTAGGTATAGGATCTCATTATCTGCAATAATGGATATCTTATTTATTTTTTCTATTTATAGCTCTTCTATTTCTTTCTGTTGCTTTTATATCTGGCTAGACCATCAAGACTAATACTGAATGATAGACAGAGTTAGCATTCTTATAAAACTTCTGATTTGGTGTTAGTTTTATCCTGATTACTATAATCTTGCCTATTTTTGTATTTTCCACCTTTAATTATGTTGAGATATGTTTCTTCAATTCTCTGTTTCCTTGAGGACCTTTATTATGAGAGCAGTTAAACTTGGTTGAAGGCCCTTTCTGTATTTCTAAAAGTATCAGTTGATTTGTGTCCTTAGTTCTATTTATACCCCATATCACATTTATTAAATTTTCATATGTTGAACCATCTGTGCATCCTTGGAATGAAGCCAACATGTTCATAATGTATCATTTTTTAAAGTGTACTTTGTTCACAAGTAATTTAATTAGTATTCCTGTACATGTTCCCTATCCTCCCCCAGGAAAAATTGACTTATAATTTGTGTGTTTGCTTGTGTGGGAGAGAATGTGTATGTGTCTGTGTGTATATTTTTTATTCTTTTAATTTCAGACTAATATGTTCATAACATGAGTTTTATATTTTTGCTAAACTTTCTGTTCATTACTCTTTATTCTTCTTTAGGATCTAGTATTATTAAGCAAAGAATGCATCCAGTCTTGGGCTCTTTTTTGCTTGGGAGATACTTTCTTGCTGATTTACTTCTATTACTCCTTATAGACCTGTTTCTGTAGTTTGAGCCCCCTTGTTTAGTTTCTGTAGACCACGCCTGTCTATAAATTTGTCTCTTTCTTCTAGATTTTCCACTTATTGGAATATAAATTTCTAAAGTATTTCTACTTGACCTATTGGCTTTCCCTGATATTTTCTATAATATTTACATTTTTCATTTTTAATTTTCTTAAAATCAATCTATTTCTATTTTGGTTGATTTGTCTAAGGGTTAACCATTCAATTTTATTTCAAAGAGGCAATTCATCTCGATAGCTGTAGTTATAGATTGCTTCTCTTTTATTATTTTTTTTATGAGAATATCTTTACCAAACATATTCTTCTTTTGCTTGAATTGTGTTCTAAAAGATACTGACGATCCACAGGAAGGCCAAGACAGTCAACTAGCCTATACTGTTGACTCTGTCAGAGGCTGAACCACCAACCAAAGAACATACACAGGCTAGACCCTAGACCTAGGCCCCTCAGCACATGTGTAGCAGATATTCAGCTCAGTCTTCATGTGATTCCCAAACCTCTGGAGCAGAGGGCTATCCCAAAAGCTCTTCCCTGCATGTTGGGATATGTTCTCCTAGCTGGACTGCCTTGATTGGACTCAGTGGGAGAGGATGCACCTGGCTCCAAAGAAAATTTAAATTTCAGGGTTGGTTGATAGCCAGGGTGACCTCCACCTTCTCAGAGGAGAAGAGTGAAGGATTGTAGGAGGAGCTGACTAGAAGTAGGGGCAACAATCTGGATGCAAAGTGGATAAATAAAATAAAGGAAAGGAAAAAGCAGAAGTATTTTTAAAAAGTATTCAAATTCTAGTTATTGGATTCCTTCCAATGTCTGTGAATATCACAGAAGAAATTTTATTCCACACCAATACAACTAGCTATTTACAATTGTTTTTAATAAAAAAGCATTCTATGAAACCACGCATCTTGAATTTAAGTAATGTTCTTACTTTTCCTTGGTATTGCCTTTTTCATACTTTTCATAAAGATTGTGAGAAAAATATCTTTTGGACAGAATAGAAAATGATATCATCTGTATAATTTGCATAAAAGCAAATTCCACTCATTATCATCTTCTGTTTACTATAATGAATTTGTCTTCATCAGATGTACTGCATTGAAATTAGTTAGATAAAAAAGTAACTACATAGGACATACATATCATATATTTGATTTGTTAATAAAGCAACAATGGTTTTCTTCCACAAAATAATTGTTCTGAGATGTTTTTACCTTGAAGTACATTTTTCTATGACTATTTGATCAAAGTATAAAATCATAATTTCTCTCATATATATATGATATATATGATATATGTATATATATATGATATATGTATGATATGTATATATACATATGATATATATATATGATATATGTATATATATATGTATATCATATATATATATTACATGACAACTCAAGTCCCATAATGCATAAGGTTATCTCAATAGTATTATCTTTAAATACACTCATAATGTACTGTTCTAAATATTCTTCACTTCTATTAACTCAAGAAAATTACAGTAACGTCTCTTACCAAGACCAAAAGAATGGCTTCACAGTTGCTCTCTCTGATTCTTATTTGTCCATCACCAGATATTTAACTATAGTGGGTTAGATGGGTTCTTTGCAATATCTTATCATCCATTTTATTAGCTCAAAGAAGCCTCAATAGATTTTCAAGTTATTATAAGTAAAATTCAGAGTATCAGAGATTAAAAGGCTTAGTATAATCTTGTCTTCAATGATACATAATTACTTTGACTCATAAACTACTGCTGTCCAAGATTAACATAAATGCTAATTAAAGCAGGGAAAATATATTCATCTATTAACTAACTATAAAAGAGGAAATATTTGAACTGCATTCAACTTGTAGAGAGTTCACAGGATCTTCAAAGGAGGGAATGGAGAAGAATGGAGTCTGGACAGTTGTAGAAATACAAATTATAAACTACTAGAAGAGGTTTCATTTTATGTCCATCTGAGCTCCTGTACAACTGACACTTGTTTGAATTTAACCCACTTTCCTACATAGGGGTGTTTTTTGTTTATATGCTTGTTTTTTAGTCAAAGATCCTTTACTCAGTTAATTAATGCTTAATATTTTGAATTAGTCAAGAAGTAAGTGTCCTGGACATACTGTTTTTTGTTTTTGTTTTCTTTTAAGATAATCTCTCTCTATAGCCTTGGCTGTCTTAGAGCTCATTATTTTGGCTGGGTTGGAATTGGACAGTGGGCCACCTCCTTTCCATGTGCTGGGATTCAAGACCTATGTTGCCATACCTGGCCTTTAAACATATTTGGCAAAGGAGACTTTTTGTCACATTGATTTAACACATCCACCTATGCTGGCCACCTGCTAGTGCCTCAGTACTCCAAGCACACTGCTTTGTGCAGTATGTCAGATTGAATCTATTCCTTTCTTCCACCTAGAATACAATACTCTAATCATCACGTTCCTTCAGCCTCAGTCAAGCCTGCACATTTTCATCATGCCAAGTGCATAACTTGATATAAAGGACACAGTGCTACTTGGGTTTTATTGCCCTCCACCTACATTCATTACATCCATGTTCTAACCACAGTGGTCTCTTCATACACATAAAGCTTGTTTGTTTTTCATTCATTCGTTTTTTCTTTCTTTTAAAAGATTTTGTTTAATACACATACACACACACACACACACACACACACATATATATATGACAAATACACTGTAGTTGTCTTCAGACACACCAGAAAAGGGTGTCAGATGCCATTACAGATGGTTGTGAGCCACAATGTGGTTGCTAGGAATTGAACTCCGGACCTTTGGAAGAGCAGTCAGTGGTCTTAAGCACTAAGACATCCCACCATCCCCTTGTTTTTCTTTCTTAACTTTACAGTTCTGTTGATTGCACAAGTGCCCTCTGACTGGTTTGAGTTTGACAAGCTATAGACTTAAAGGACAATATATTTTTTTGCTTCATAGTGCTCCTAAACTAGATAAAATTTCTAATTAATATGTTTATATTTGCTTAATTTTATTTATTTAGGAGGATCCTAGTATACACCTGACATCAAAGATGGGATGTTTTTAATCTCATTAATTAGTTACTAGATATCTTCAAGTTGTTAACAATTCAATTTCAATGTGTTGGGGTGAAAGATCAGGAAAAATAATATTGCTTGCCATGACAACCTAATTTATTATAATATTTTATAAAAGAAATACATATAAATTCAGTTATGTGCATTTATATGTAGCCAAGCTCTAAGAGAAAAATAATCTGGTTTATAATACATAAATACAGTTACAAACTGATTCTACTTCAAAGATTGTATATGCATAAAAACAAAAATGTTAACAAAGCAATTTATAGATTCAATTCTATGTAATAAGCAGGCAATGAAGACATCAAATGTTTCTAACTTCCACAGTTTATTTTAATAGGCAATGACTTCCTGAGGACCATTCCTCTTAGAGCTTGCTTCCAGAAGTTTCCTCACTGGGGAAGAGAAAAATGCATGTGTAAGTCCTGATAATTGGCCTTCCCTGTCTTATCAAATTAATTCTAGTATTGGCCTCAGGCATTGCTGCAATCGTCCATTTCTGAGCCAATAGAAGAAATATGTAGATGTTTGCCTAAAATAGATATTAATGACTACATCTAGAGAAAGAATTGGGGTACCATATGGAACTAGAATAATAAGAATACATAAGAAGAAATTTTATTCTATTTTTAAACTATATCCAATAGAAAGCAAAATTCATGCTATATCCAATGGCACTGTAAGACTATAATCACCAAATGATGACCAAGTAAACACTGGCAAACTGAAGTTGTTTAAAATTGATAATATAGTACAATCACCCAGTTGCCCCACTTAATTTATTTGCTTTAAAACTCTACAGAAAAGGAGAAGTATGAAAGCAGGAGCCTAACTTTTCTAATAAAGCATATAGAACTGCTCTAAATTAAGATAGAGAATTAATTTTTCTAAAATTGCAGCACAGCAAACAAATATCTAAGATAAGTAGTTTATATTTCTTTGGTTGAATTTTTTCCCCAAAATTGTGGTTTATATACTTTCTTTGTGAGAATCAATATCATTGTTGCATTTGTATGTGCCATTGAGAAATCACTTAAAGTCAAGATGCTTCTGCATCTTTATTTCTAAAATAAGTGTTATAGTGATGATTGTTTCAGTGAGTTGGTGAGAAGTTAAAATAACCTTAGTGCTGTTTCATGAACTAATATGAACAAATCAGTAAGGCGGTGAATGTCCATTGAAGACTCATTGATATTTTCACTGTTAGTATCAACATTTATGAACTTAGCAAAAATGTATTAAATGGGTGCATGGCTTTTTAAAGATTCATGGTCCTATTCTCAGTTTTATAGTTATAAAAATATTGTCAAAAGAATCTAATATATATGTTCTTTATTAAAATTGACACATGACTTAATTTCCATTAAAGTAAAAGAACATTAGGAGAAGGAGGAAGATGAAAAGTTGAAGAAATATATAGATGATGAATGACATAAGGTTAAAAAATGGCCATCATTTCCTGAGTGTCACGTGGACAGGAAGAGAAATGGGTGAGGCAGACAGCTCAGGGAAAACCATTTTAAATCATAAATTTTATGCTTCACCAAAGCATTCTTTAGAAAGGAAGCATCCATTAAAGGATTTCCCAATAAGCACTCTAGAAGAACTAACTTAGCAGAACATATAAGAGGAATTAAGAGCTATTGTTCATGAAGGCTGATAAGACAGATAAAAAAGAACACTAGCTATTAGCTAACATCTCCATCAAGGCACAAAGGCAACGCTAAAGCTAAGTACATGGAAAAATATAAGGCAGTATAATAATAAATAGAATTGTTTATTATGCTTCCACTCTCCTATATGATTTGAAAGATTACTACCTAAAACAATAACAAAACTATATAAACTTTCATATGCTATAGTAAAATATAATTTAAATAATGATAACATTGCTTGTCTTTCCTTATTTACATATTTATTCCAAAACTATGATATCAGCATGATGGGGAGCTGACACAGTAAGCATAAATTCATGGATTGACCATAAGAGTAAATGAGAAATCCTCTTACATGGATATCAGAGGATATCCATAGGATCCACATAACATGGAAAAGAACTACCCTTGCAACAAGTGGCACTGGGATCAATAATACTGCATGGGATTCAAGAATACAGTAAAGAAGATGCCCAATATTATACAGAAGACAATGAGAGCTGAAGGAGTAGCTCATTCACAGAACAAGAGCTAAGCATTTGTGAGATCCTGGGTTCCATAACCAGCATTGAAAACAAACAATGAAACAAACAAACAAAAAAAATAAACCAAACAGCAATATAGATATTTAAAAAACACTAAGTAGGCAATCAAAAATAATAATAGAAAATAATTTAACAGCAAATTTTATTATAAAATGTTAAAATAATTTTAATCCTCAGTTTTTATTAGCCAATCTTTCTTACACTATTCATTGAAACCACAAACCATAAAAGAAAACACTAGGATACAGAGATTTTATATTCTTATACTCAACCAACAAAGACATTATCAAAATGAAAACACCAAAATGAATGTATTTGATAAATATACCGTTCAGACAACATAGAGAAATTTGCATTTCAAAAATAATATTGTAAGTTAAAAATTTCCTAACGATTTTGAATGGTTTTCTCTAAAATGGTATGCACAGTTCAACCTATATCTGAACAAATGTTCAACAGAGTTCACCAGTAGGAAAATACAACTTCAAATCATAGTGAGATTGCAATTCACATGCACTGGAAAGTAGTGATAAGCCTGTGTGTGGGGAGAGAGAGAGAGAGAGAGAGAGAGAGAGAGAGAGAGAGAAAACAGCCCTCAGACACTATTATATTAATGTACCATCATGTAAATATATTGGGAAAGGTTCTCAGAGTATTTCTCAAACTGTTAAACAGGTTCTCTATAATTATACTGCCAGTAAGTATACTGCCCGTTACATACCAAGGAAAATAAAAATGTATCATAACTAAAAGCTGTACATAAATGTTCACAGCAGTAGAAATATGTAATATACGAAAAGGTAGAAATAATGCAAGTCCACCAACTGATTTATAAACAAACAAACATGTTTTAACCATACCATGAAATATTCTTTATCCATAAGAGAATATAAATATTGTTATATGCTGAAATGTGAAAGAACTTTGGAAAATAATAAATGAATTAAGTGACTCACTAAGAAAGGAAGATCAACAAAAATTTTATTTTTCTTTTGTTTTATCTATTTATTTACATTCCAAATGCTATTTACCCTCTTGGTACCCCTTTACAGAGTCCCTTCCTCTCCACCCTCTTCTTTGAGAGGATGAAGTCCACCCTGGGTATCTTCCCAGCCTGGAACATCAGCTATCTGCCAAATTAGTCATATCCTCTTCCACTGAGGCCAGACGAGGCAGCCCTATTGAGGAAGGAATACCACAGTCAGGCTGCAGGGGCTTTTGTTGTTGTTTTGTTTCATTTTGTGTTTGTTTATTTTTTATTAAATGTATTGATTTACTTACTTAACACATTATCCAATTATCAAATTATCAGTTAGTTCTTTTCTCCCAGTACCTTCTCATGTTAGCCCGCCCCCTATGACCCTTAGAAGGGGAAGCTCCCTTTGGGTATCAAACTCCATATCCCCTACTCTACCCTCTACACCTTATTCATCTGGTTTACCTACTCCACCCTCTACTCCCCATGCCCAAACACCCCAGCCCACACATTAAGTCGCTGCAGGAATAAGCATATCCTCTCTTATTGATGCCAGCTGGGTCTGTCCGTTTAGGGGTGCAGGATCCACAGGGAGGCAGGGAGGCAAGAGGCTCAGGAGAGTGCCTGCTTTAGTTGTTTTGGGGAAACAGCAAGGCTACATATATGCAGGGGGCTGAGGTCCAGCCCATGCTCACTCTTTGGTTGGTGATTCAGTGTCTGGGAGCCCTTAAGGGTCTAGGTTAGTTGGGAGAGAGGAGGTGGAAGGGAGGGGGTGTGGGAATCATATGTAGGGAGAGCAGGGGAGAGAGAAGGGAGATTGGCAGGGGCTGGGTCAATTTCTAGGAAGTGCCAGAGACCTGGGATGGGGAGAGGCCACAGAGGGTCTAAGGGGATAACTCTAGCTATGATTTCCAGAAGTGTGGAATGCAGATCCTAAAGTGGTCACTTGCTATAGCCAGGCAGGACTTCCAGTGGAAGGATGAAGACAGAAATCCACCCACAAAACATTTGACCCAAAATATGTCCTGCCTACAAGAAGTGCAGAGACAAAGGGCAGAATCTGATGGAATGGCCAACCAATGACTGCCCCAAATTGAGACCCATCCAATGGGCAAGAACCAAACCTTGAAACTGTTAATAATACTCCTTTATGTTTGCAGACAGGAACCTAACATAACTGTTCTATGAGAGGTTCTAACCTCAGCCTTTGGAAAGAGGTAGAGATTCAACCCCAAATAGTCACTGTAACTCGGGGACTCTAACAGAAGAGATGAGAGAAAGATTATGGGTCTGACTGTAATGGGACAGAGACTTTACAGGACAACAAACAGTGTACACTAACTAGGCTACAGTTTTAGAGAGAGCCTGCACTCCAGTTGTTGAGGGTCCCCATGGATACAGAGGTGCTACATATATGCTGAGTGTCTTGTTACAGCCTGCATATACTCTTTGGTTGGTGGAACAGTTTCTGAGAGCTCCCAGAGGTCCAGATTAGTTGACTCTGTTGGCCTTCCTGTGAGGTTCCTATGAGAAATATTTAGAATAGGCAAAAATGAAAACAGAAAAGTAGCAAAATGAAAAACAATTTTAGACAGAAGGAGAATGAGAAAGAGAGAGAGAGAGAGAGAGAGAGAGAGAGAGAGAGAGAGAG
>JADRCH010000175.1:469906-598535 GCA_019843965.1 Rhynchomys soricoides
AGAGAGAGAGAGAGAGAGAGAGAGAGAGAGAGAAAGAGAAAGGAAGAGAGAGGGAGAAGGGGAGGGGGATGGAGGGGGGGGGAGAAGGACAGGGAAGAAGAGAACTATAAGAGTTATGCTGGTAGGTAGGGACCAGGACATCTGGAAGACACTAGGTGAGGTGAAGAATATGGGCAAAATACACTGTATAAAAAATTAAGAATAAGAAGAAAAAATATAAGACAAAGCATATTATAATTTTCTAGGAGGGAGGATGGATAAAGACATGGATATATTAACTGTGCAACAATCTTAGTTTTTCTTTTAAATGAAAATATCCTAAATTAAGAGACGTGACTACTGTATTAAATTCTACATTTCAAATGCTTAGATTTTGTGGCATATTAATTATTATTTAAGAAAATAAAAGTATAAAAGTTATATTTTAATAAAAATTTTACAAAACTTCTATTCATTAAAATATAGCTATACTTTCTTTCTAAATCCAAAAGTCTATGGTTCCGAAGTCTTTGAGGTTTGTAGTAAAAAACCTTCTTACAGAAGAAGAGAAAGAGAACGAGCTAACCAATGTCTTTATTTTGGTTTGCTGTTCTTCGGTTTTTGTATTTGGCTTTGCTTTTGTCAGAATCAATTTAGCCATGAATTATTTAAAGTTATTTTTGTATGAATTCTAACTGTTTATCAGCTATCAGGCTTGACACATAGTGGTTTTCCACACTTACTTCCTCCGAGTTAGAAGACAGGAAAATAAAATTAATGTGGAAATTAATAGGAGCAAGAAACAAAAATAATAAAGTAATCTGTGTGCCAGTTCTTGTTCCTTGAAAAAAATAAGTAAAATATCTAGATAGAAGGGACACTCTTGTGACAGTTGTGTCCTATAGAAATTAAGCAAGAGGAGTCAATTTACTTTCAAATTACAGAAACAGATGTATAATCACCTATGGAGGTAAAAGAGCAGAAAAATGTCTCCCAACTCAAAATAGCTCAGGAATGGATGAGTTCCCTGCTGAATCATACTACACCTTAAAGAGAAATGAACAATAATCATCTTCAGGAATTCTATGAAACAGAAAGAGTAGTAGTGTTAACATGCTCTTGTCAGAAATCCATTTCTCTGAAACTAAAGCCAGTAAGAACACAAACACAAAAACATACACACACACACACATACACACACACACACACACACACACACACGCATTACACATACACGCACATTTCCTCTGTAAATTGCTACTTAGGAAAAACAGAAAATAGAATACTAATTAAATTACTTGTGAAAAGGGTACACATTTAAAAAATGATAAATTATGAGAAGGTTGGCCTTATTCCAAGGATGCACAGACGGTTCAACATATGGAAAATCAATAACTATGATATGACACATAAATGGAATTAAGGATACAAATCAAGTTATCCTTTTAATAACACAAAAAGGAATTTGATCATCTTCACTGCCCCTTCTGATAAATATTCTAAAATAAAGAGTCAAAGAAAACAAAAAGTCAACATAATCCACTGAAGAACGTGAAGAATGTAGAAAATGAAAAATTCCCATGTATATTGCTAAGTAGAATACTGAGAAATGGTTATTCTACTCACAACAGTCCAAAGCAATTCCTATCATAATGCCAAGTACGTTATTTACAACATTATAAAAGGCTAATATTAAAAATCAAAACCCCAAATAACAATCTTCAGCAAAATGTGAAGGATTTATCATAGTACCTGATTTCAAATAATATGCAGTATTATTGCAGCCAAAGAAAGGGTAAAGACTAATAGAAGACATGTAGAGCAAGGGAACAGACAGACCCCAGTGAGTAAATCTACACTTCTATAGCCACCCACATTTTTACTCTGATTCCAAAGAGAAAAATGAAAACCATACGTAAAAGAAGAAAGCTTGAAACTTGTCCTTCACCCTGCATGAAAGGAAATCTGAAATGGCTTAAAGACCTTAATGTAAGATATGAAACAAGAACCCCTAAGGAAAGCACTTCAAAGTACAGGCAAGGTCATTTTTTAAAGGACTCCAACACGTTGGTTTAAAAAAAAAATAGCAGGAAATCAGAAGTGGAACACTATAGTATTTGGAAGTTTTGATTTCCTTCTCTCTCCTTCCACAAAGATGGAGCATATACTGAGGGAATATCAACAAAAACCACTCCAACTTGAGACCCATCCCATGGGCAATATGGGCAAGCACCAGTCCCTGACACTAATAACGATAGTCTGTTATACTTGCAGACCGGAGCCTAACATAACTCCTCTGAGAGGCTCCACCCAGCAGCTGACTGAAAAGATGCAGAGACCCACCACCAAAACCTTGGACTGAGCTTGGGGAATCTTATAAAAGAGTTGGGAGAAGGATAAATTAGAAAATTAATAAATGTAAATTAGGAAATTACTTGTATAATTATTTGTATAATTCAGGGTTCTGAATGTGGTTAGGAACCTCACAGGAAGACCAACAGAGTCAACTAACCTGGAACACTGGGGGCTCTGAGAGACTGAGCCACAAACCAAAGACCATACACGGGCTGGACTGAGTGTCCCCTACCCACCTACACGCACACATATGTAGGATATGTGCTGCTTAGTCTTCATGTGGGTCCTGAACTACTAGAGCAAGGGAGATTCCTCAAGCAGTTGTCTGTACAATCACTTACCCTAACTGTGCTGTCTTGTCTGGCCTCTGTGGGAGAGGATGTACCTAACACTTCATAAACTTGATGAGCCAGTGTGGTGGTGATACCCAGGGGAAACCCCCTTCCTCACACAGGAGAAGGGAATGGGGGTGAAGGGAGGGACTTGTGAGGGGAGGACCAGGAGGAACAGCAGCGATTAGGCTGTAAAATAAATAAATTAATATATCATAAGTAAATTAAAAATAAATAAATAATTTAATGTTAAAAATAAAATTCTGAGTGAAAAAAAAAAAAAAATTTTGGTAAGCATTCAGGAAAAAAGAATCCTTATTCACTGGAGATAGGAAGGTAAATTAGCTTGAAATTATGTGCTTAAGTATAGAAGAAGAAAGGACATGTGGTGCATATGTAGTTGAGTTTTATTCAACCATTAAAAAGAACACATGTTATTTGAAAGAACATAAAACAAGAGGTTATTATATTAAACACAATAGACTGCATTCAGACAATAAATATGATCTCTTTCCAATGTAAAAACTAGAATACACACACATACACCCATTATGTGTGCTTGTCTATTTGGGCAAAGAAGACAAGTTAGTGTGAAAAGAATAAGACAACCAATGTTAATGCTCAGTACTAATAAGTTATAAATACATTATATACTGGAATTAAATGTATTAAATGGAATTCAATTTTGAAAATAGGAATACATGCTGATAAACATTCAAAGCCAATAAAATAAAAAAGCTTCACTAGAGTCAAGACTTGATATTTTTTATATTAGTTATTCACTTCAATCATTTAATTTCGCTTGAAGAAGTGAAAAATATAGACTATAATATTTCAATTTAACAAGTGTCTCTAGGAGAACTCCAGGAATCATTTTACTGGCCAGCCATAGTTAACTGAGATAGGTTTCCTGCTAATTTGAAGGAGAATATATAGGTGATTTGAATCAGTTTGTGTCAACTCTATAATGATAGGGTGCACTGATATTGTTGCCAGAATAGCCATGGCTGAAAACTAGAACCAGTAGATATAATATTCCTTAGTACTGAGAAAGAACTTTGCAAATATCATATCTTCTGAGGCTCTTGTCTCTCTTGAAGGGAGAAGAGTTTTATTAGCACACAAGTGTAATTCTAAAGAACTATGAAAACAAAACACCAAGTTATACTTTACAAGTCCATGAGCCATAGACTGAAGGAACATCAAAAAAGAAAGAAACAAAAGGAGAGGAGAGGACAGAGAGAGGAGAGAGAGAGAGAGAGAAAGAGAGAGAGAGAGAAATTAGGAATATAGATCACATCCTAGATCTTTAGAAGAAATTCATCCTAGAACATTTTGAGTATTAGAGTTCAGATATCTCAGCTGGAAGATAAGACCGTGTTCTTGCATTAAGAAACTAAAACTAGCCGGGCAGTGGTGGCACATTTCTTTAATCCCAGCACTTGTGAGGCAGAGGCAGGCAGATTTCTGAGTTCGAGGCCAGCCTGGTCTACAGAGTGAGTTCCAGGATAGTCAGGGCTACACAAAGAAACCCTGTCTTGAAAAACCAAAAAAAAAAAAAAAACAAAAAAACAACAACAACAACAACAACAACAAAAAGTAAATTTGTGGAAATTTGTTACAACTGCTATAGGATATATTATGTCTAATGCATACAAATGAAGAAAAGTTGCACCATCAAAGAGATGATAGATGCTATGTGCTCAAAAATATCTATTAATCGTGAGATTATATTATTTAAATCATGTGTCAAATAAGATCAGTGTAAATCTGGCTAAGAACCCATGACTTTAGAGCCTTCTAATTGCTATGTACCTACTGTTCTTCTTCTCAGTGGGGTTAATTAGTATTAACTACACTCTAGATTTACATGTCTCCACTCCATAGATCAACACAACTCTCTTACTTCATTGGAGAGTTTCTTTGGATAATTCCAGCACTGAGTAGGAGGGACCCATGAGGATCTATAGACACTACATGGCTTCTAGGGAGAGAGGCGGTCAGATTTGTCTAAGATTATGGTTCCTGATAAGTTGAGAACATTCCACTGGTGGCCTCTAAACAAGAGATTCCAGGCAACACAAATTGGACTCAATGGATTTTTATTTAATAGAAGAAAGTTATGGAAGAGTTGGGGAAGTGAATATGGATCTTGAGAGAAATTACAAAGAAAACTTGGATGTGGGGAGGAAAATGATCTGTGTCTGTTGTATGATATGGTCAAAGAATTAATATTAAAAATAATAAGAATTTTTAAAGTCTTTAAATAAAAATTAAAGGTGCTATTTTATCATCTCTGGTTTTTAATGTTTTGATTTTCCTTGCCGTTGCTATTGTTCTTATTCATGGTTTCTCTGTAAGAAGCAAGCCATCCCAAACCTATAATCCTCCTGCTTAGGAGCTGCAGCACTGGGATCACAGTCTCACATTATCATAGTCAGTAATATTTACTGAAAAATCACGTAGTACAAATCACCATTTTAAATATATTTCTAATCCTGCCATTTCTAGTGAAATCTATTTCAGGTAGTTATTGTGTGAATTAAGGGAAAAATAATCAGAAAAATTGTAAAAATGAAAATATATAATAGAGCCTGGCAGCTAATATTGTTAGTACAATATTGGAGGAAGGTTCTCTAGCATTATCAATGCTCTCACAACATAGGTGTCCTCTAAAAGTACTTGTTAATTAAATCACTTCAGCAATACTGAAGTGATTAACCCATTTAGCATTTATTGCTCAATAAAGCAATCATCTTTTATTGTTTCCTTTTTTAAGGTTTGTGTGTGTGGGGAGGGGGTGACGATTCATTGAACATGGAGTTGAATGGTATTTTGCATAGGCCACTCAAATGTCACTTGTTTTATTCAGCCACCATAGGCTGCTGAGTCATGAGTGTCATGGTGAGACAAGAAAAAAATCATTATATGTGGGTGCTGTGATTTCACAGCCTCTGAGTCCAAGCAGATCAAGCATTTCTTTTGCTGTATTCAAAAATAAAAATAAATTATTTATTGCTTCCCTAAAAATATTGTTTTCCATCCTCAATACAAGTTTGAAGCCTGAGAATATTAGAACACACAAATCAGTTATAACATCATTATATTTAATTTTCTATGTCAGGTAAATGGCAAATTCAAATAATTGATTTTTAGGCATTTTATAAGTTTTGGTCTGTGTAATTTATAATCGTTTACACTGTAATTAGGACAGAGTTTGAATGAACATATTCAAAATAAAGTACAACCTGAACAGTTTATATAATATGAATTCAACAGTTTTGTTACTAGTTCATTGCTTTACATTATATTTTACTTACACTTGTTAAATTTGTAAAAGGCAACTAATGCAGGGTTTGTTTGTGGTTTTCTGTGGTAATCAAGACTATGAAAGAACCAATCCACAAACTCAGAATAATACAAATGAAATGCAGAGACTACACAAGGAAGAGAAACAGACATAAATGTGAATTAACAGACAAGACCATATCTAATTGACTGTCTGGTAGAAGACTCTATGCTTCAGGCTAATGAACTATAGGACTTGGCTATGTCTGGTGTACTTCTAATGCTTCATTCATTTCTGTTAGTCATTTTTTCAAAATGTCACATATGACAAAGAGTAGGATATCTGTGATTTAAGGCTACAATTGTAAGACAATCTAACTTTCAAGGCAATACTGCAGCTGTAATTCTAGCAAAAGGGAAGCAATGTCAATATAATAAAAACATTACACATTGAACTGAATTAATGTTTCTTTGCAGCAGGAGGAAAATTAAGGCCAATTTAACAATTCTATGAGTTGAGCCTTAATAAAATGTTTATTGATTTGCTGCAGAAGCATTCTTTGATGTTGGACTCAAGAACTATGAGGATGAAGAACAAAAAGAAAAGATAAAAGGAACCTGTCTATGTAAATATACTTGATTTTCAACATGAACAATAGATTTAGACTGATAACATTTTTCTCTAAAGCAGTAGATCAGGACATGAAAGCCATTAAATCGCTTCCTTAGTTGTGCACAGAAAATCAATAATATTCATAAATTTCAAAGGATCCCTGGTTCTTTAGGAGCTGGTTCATACTGGCATAGATAGCCTTAAACTATAGAAGCACTTGGAGGAACCCCAGAATTCTGCTGCAAAGACATTGTGTACTGTGTTTCTTCCACTAAGTTGGAAATCTATGACTTTCACCAATGAATTCTTTTTGGAATTTTAAGAGTTTATAGCAAATATAAACAAATATGTGCAAGAGGAAACAAAAAAATACATAAAAAGTCTATGTGTTGATAAATCTAGTGTGAGAAACCCTATTTTCTCTGTTTCTTTAAACTGTCTTGAGTGTAAATGGTTGTACTATTTTCTTAAGGGAGGTTATATAAACAACCTAACACAGTGACTAAGCCATGTGACCACTAGAAGTGGGAGGCAAACACAGGTGGAGTTTTGGAGTTCATTGGATAGACAGGCAACCTATTTGATGAACTTTGGGTTCAAGGAGTGACATTATCTCTAAGGGAGAAAGGAAGACTTCAGGATGGACAAATGTATGCATGCATGCCTGCATGTATGTATGTATGTTTGTATGTATGATAATATGATATACACACATGAACAGAAAATCACAGACATACACCACACACATACACACTCACACCCTTAAAGTATAAACACCTGGAGCAAGCCCCCTTGAAGAGTTACTATCTGGATGAATCAGTGTTCACTTTAAGCCATACCCTGCAAGGTCATGAAGGATGGTTTCAATTTACTTAAGATGAGAAGGTAGAACTGTTTATCTTACTTCTCTAGATCTAAAAGAATGCTTAATATGAGGTTACTCACAAAACTTGTTAAATATGGTTTCCAATTTCATGTATTGTTAGAAATGAAGGATTAATTTTGCCAGTGAGTAGCATAAAGTTACGTATTTAAGAAACATGTAAATAAACTGTGACTTGAAGTCTCAGTATAGCCCACATAAATGAGCCCAGTAATGGCCAAAAATAGTTGGTTTATGTTTCCCTAATTAGTTACTATCATGAAATATCCTCATCTTTATGCTGTAACAGACTTATAACTATCTTTTTCTGTAAAAATAAGGTTTTGAAAAAAATTTTATTGACATAAAGGGCATGAAATTTTGAACTGTTCATACCTCATTTTTATCAGCTGCTTGACAATTCAAATGATATATTTTCTTTGCGTTCACCTTTTCTCCAGATCCAAGCAGGCTCACCCTCTGCTCTACCCACCCAACTTTAAGTCTTCTGTTCTGTTATTTTATTTTGTTTCCAATACCCTTCAGGTACATATTGTGCAGCTCATAAACTGAGATGTTTAGTCTTTCCATCAAGCATGGCCGATCTAGACAGAGTTGTGCCTTTAATGAAAACTAATTCTATCTCTCCCAGCAGCTCTCAACCTGCAGTAGCTCCTTACCAAGGGTAGAGCTTTTCTTTATAAGCTTGGATATGGTCTAGCCTGAACTCATGAAGGTCTGTGCTTATTGCCTCATTGATATGAATTCATAGGTTCTGCTATGCCAGGAAAATATTTTCTTATTATTGTTCACTGCCTTTGTCTCTTACATGCTTTTAGCAGCATATTCATTTTGAAATTTGCAATTTCTTAAATTGGGAGTCCATTTGTTTTGATTTTTTAATAATAAAATACACTTATATCCAAATTTTATCTATGTTGCTCCCTTTATTTTACCATCTGAATTTTCTTTTTTATTAATTAATTTATTTACTTTACATCACAATTGCCTTTCCTTCCTCCCAATCCTCCCATCACATGATTCTTTCCTTTACTACCCCTCCATCAACCTCTGAAAAGGAAGAGGTGTCCCCCACAGATACAAACCCACCCGTAGCTCAAGTCACTGCACTACTTGGGTCATCCTCTCCCACTAAGGCCAGGCTTGGTAGCCCAGGTAGGAGAACAGGATTCAGAGGCAATAGAATCAGGATAAACTTCCACTCCTGTTTTGGGATCGATCTGCATGAAGGTCAAGCTGCACATCTGCTACATATATACTGGGCAGAAAGAGGATGGGTGTGGGGTTTTAGCTCATGTTTACTCTTTGGTTGGTGATTCATTCTCTGGGAGCCCTCAGGGTTGCATGTTACTTTTCTTTGTTGGTCTTTCTATAGAGTCTCTGTCTTCTTGGGATCCCCCAATCTCTCACACACCTGTTCCACAAGACTTCCCAAGCTACATATCTGCATCTGTTTAGGTCAGTTGCTGGGTGGAGCCTCTCAGGTCTGTGAGTCCAGGCTGGCAGATACAAACATAACCTGAGGTTCCAAGGTTGTTAGGAGTAAGGTAACCCTGCAATATGTACCTATGGATATTCTTAGGTCAACTCAGCACATTCTGTCCCAGATTGGCAGGGATTGCTACTGCATTCTTATGTCCATCTCACACAGGACATCTGTCCATTTCTAAATTTTTCCATTCTAAGCAGTGTCTTGTTAAATTTTAGACCATACAAAGAACAATTTGATGTAATCATCTGGTACTTAGTTGTGGTCCAAATAAATCTGATCATATCCATGCAGGCTTTATATTAATGTAATTTTTAATGACTATAATTTATTTTTTCATTGAACTTCTAAGATTAAGAATTAGAAGAATGAAAAGAAACTCCTCAGCTGACTACACTATAGGTAGAGTTGAATACTTGAATCACAATAAAGTATTAAGACTTAGGGTACATATGTGGGGAGTTGGTGACTTATAGTGGGATTTTATTAAGGAACTAAGCAATTGACCTAATATAACTACTGAAACGTAATTTGAATTTAGGCATCATCATTAAAGCTTTTACTGGAAGGGTATCCTACTCCTATGTGTTTAATAGTAGTATGTATCCAAAAGATCATATAAGGGGAATCTCCTGATCCTTGTTTTTGTCATAAATTATAAATCAATAGATTGAGAAGGTAAACTTCAGTAAGTTATGGTGCTGGTATGGCACTTCCTTATTAAATAAAAGATTAATGTTCATTGTTTTAATAAAACAAATTTGTATTATCACTTTTCTTTTAATTGAAGGTATGAAAATGACTAAATTTTCAATAGAGAAGGAGACTTTACAAGTTTACCACAGAAATACAAGTGATAATTAGAGACCACTATGGATGACTATTTTCTGAATGTAGTGATTCTAATACAATGTATAGATATGCATTTCCCTCCAGAATTGAAGTACTAATGATTACAGCAATGGAAAATGGTGAAAGCAAATGAGCAATAAAAAAAATCACCAATCAGTATATGCCCAGGACAAAATTACTTTGCTAATAAAGTTACCAAACTATTCAAAGTGGCTGGATATTAAATAAACTGAAACAAGTAAGTAGCCTTCCTCTACTTAAAGGATTAAACCAGCTGAGAAATAAATTAGGGGAATGAAATCCTTCACAATAGTCACAAATAATATTACATACCTTGGTGTGACTCTAATCAAGCAAGTGAAAAATCTGTATGACAAGAACTTCAAGTCTCTGAAGAAAAAAAATCGAAGAAGATATCAGAAGATGGAAAGATCTTCCATGCTTATGGATTAGCAGAATTAATATAGTAAAAATGGCCATCTTGCCAAAAGCAATCTACAGATTCAATGCAATCCCCATCAAAATTCCAACTCAATTCCTCATAGACTTAGAAAGAACAATTTGCAAATTCATTTGGAATAACAAAAAAAACAGGGTAGGGAAACTATTCTCAACAATAAAAGAACTTCTGGGGAAATTACCATCCCTGATCGCAAGCTATATTACAGAGCAATAGTGATAAAAACTATATGGTACTGGTACAAATACAGGCAGGAAGATCAATGGAATAGAATTGAAAACCCAGAAATGAACCCCACACTTATGGTCATTTGATATTTGACAAAGGAGGTTAAACTATCCAGTGAAAAAAAAAGGACAGCATTTTTAACAAATGGTGCTGGTTCAACTGATGGTTAGCATGTAGAAGGATGCAAATTGACCCATTCTTTTCTCCTTATAAAAAGCTCAAATCCTAGTGGATTAATGACCTCCACATAAAACCAGATACACTGAAACTTATAGAGGAGAAAGTGGGGAAGAGCCTCTTACACACGGGCACAGGGGAAATTTTCCTTAACAGAAACCAATGGCTTATGCTCTAAGATCAAGAACTGACAATTGGGACCTCATAATACTGCAAAGCTTCTGTAAGGCAAAAGACACTGTCAATAGGACAAAATGGCAACCAACAGATTTGGAAAAGATATTTACCAATCTTACACTCAATAGAGGGCTAATATCCAATATATACAAAGAACTCAAGAAAATAGACTCCAGAGAATCAAATAACCCTATTTAAAAATATGGTACAGAGGTATACAAAGAATTCTCAACTGAGGAATCTAAAATGGCTGAGAAGCACTTAAAGAAATGTTCAGCATCCTTAGTCATCACAGAAATGCAATTTAAAACAACCCTGAGATTCTACCTCACACTAGTCACAATGGTTAAGATCAAAAACTCAGGTGACAACAGATGCTGGCAAGATTGTGGAAAAAGAGAAACACTCCTCCGTTGTTGATGGGATTGTTCCTCTGGTACAATCACTGTGGAAATCAGTCTGGCAGCTCCTCAGAAAATTGGACATAGTATTACCTGAGGACCCAGCTATACTGCTCCTAGGAATATGCCCAAAAGATACTCCAACATATAATAAGGACACATGTTCTACTATGTTCATAGCAGCCTTATTTATAGAAACCGGAAGCTGAAAAGAACCTAGATGTCCTTCAACAGAGGAATGGATACAGAAAATGTGGTACATTTATACTATGAAGTACTACTCAGCTATTATAAATAATGACTTCATGAAATTCTTAGGCAAATGGATGGAACTAGAAAATATAATCCTGAGTGAGGTAACCCAATAAAAAAAGAACACGCATGGTGTGTACTCACTGATAAGTGGATATTAGCCCAAAAGCTCAAAATACCCATGATACAATTCACAGACCACATGAATCTCAAGAAGAAGACCACAGTGTGGGTGCTTTGGTTCTTCTTAAAAAGGGGAACAAAATACTCACAGGAGCTAATGGGGAGTTAATATGTAGAGCAGAGAAAGAAGGAAAGGCTATCCAGTGACTGCTGCACCTAAGGATCCATCCCATATACAGTAACCAAACCCAGACACTATTGTAGATGGCAAGAAGGGCTGGCTGAATGCAGCCTGATATAGCTGTCTCCTGAGAGGCTCTGCCAGAGCCTTACAAATACAAAGGAGGGTTTGCAGCCAAGCATTGGACTGAGCACGGGGTCCACAAAGGAGGAGTTAGAGAAAGGTCTGAAGGAGCTGAAGAGGTTCACAACCCCATAGGAAGAACAATAATATCAACCAACCAGATACCTCTAGGGTTCCCAGGGACTAATGCACCAACCAAAAACCACACATGGAGAGATCCATGGATCTAGCTGCATATGTAGCAGAGGATGGTCTTGTCAGGCATCAATGGGAGTAGAGTCCCTTGGTCCTATGAAGGCTGGATGAGTGCCCCAGTGTAGGGGAATTCAAGGGTGGGGAGGAGGGAGTGTTTAGGAGGGTGGAGAAACACCCTTATAGAAGCAGGGGGAAGGGGGATAGGATAGAGGGTCTAGGGGGTGGGGAACTCTAGAAAGGCGATAACTTTTGAAACAAGCAAACAAAAAAATAATTACACTCATAAGAAAGGCAATTTTATGAGCATATTAGACGGGGCCAGCTTTACTCTCATATAGCAAATAAAGGAGAAATTATACGTTAACAACCCTATTTATAGATGAAAAGTTATCAAAGTATTATCAAGAAAATACAACAGTACCATGAAAAGATTATTGAAAAGTATCAAGTGGGATTTAGCCAGGGATGACAAGAGGATTGAACAACATATACAAATTAATACAATGTATCAAATCAACAGAATAAAGGGAAAAATTCATGTAAATTGTCTCAACAGATTCAGAAAATATAGTCAGTAAAATTGATGACATCCTTGTGATGAAAACTCTGAAACTCTGTGATGAGAGATTATGCCTCAAGATGCTACAGGCTTTAATAACAAAACTCATATGAAATTTGAAAAGGCTAAAAGTGTTTCCCACATGATCTTGAATGAGAAGATGGTGTCTACTTCTTCCATTCTTTTTCCATTATTTAGCTAAATTTCCCAAAATTTAACAGGAGTAATTATGTAAAAGAAAGGAATAAACTGCACACAAGTGGGAAGGAAAAAAAAAGATAAAGTTTATGGATGGCATGATTTTACATATAGAAAAGATTCTACCAAAGGATTAATAACATTGGTAAATAGGTTTAATAAAAATAATACTATAGAAAATTGGCAAACACCTATAGAACCAATAATAAAATTTCTGGGAAACAAATCACAAATCAGTCTAGTTTCTATTAACTGCAAAAAAAAAAAAAAACTTTAAAAAAAAGAGATAAATCAATAAAGTAAATAATATCTAAAATGAAAATCATAAAACACCAATGGAAAAAAATAGTAGAACACACATATACATAAATTGGAATGAACTCTCATGTTCATGGATTAGGATGATATTGTTAAAATACCAATACTATATACTATCAAAATCAATTTATCCATTCAAAACAACCCTATCAAAGTATTGATGTCATCCATAAGGCATCAAAAAAAAAAATTCATACAAAAAATAAAAAAGGAAAAAATGTTGCCAAAACAACCCAATAGTGGGCAAGCAACATCAAACACAATTTCAAGATTTTCTATAAGCTTTCAGTAGGAAGGGAAATATGGCACCATTGTAACAAACTACAGTGCTTAGCAAAAGTCCACACAACCATATCTGATGTCTTTCAAAGTACCAAACATATACCAAAGAAAGTGCACCATGTTACATACTTAGTGCTAGGAAAAGAAATAAACATGCATCTGTAAAGTAGAAATGTGTTTCTTCTTCATGCCCTACAAAAAAAGAATGCAAAAACTAATCACAGATTTACCTACCTATAAGGCCTAATAACATAGCAATATTTGAAGAAAACAGCAGAATTGCTTTAGATGGCTGGTATTATCAATGATCCTCTAAAATTTATCTCTGCACATAAGATATTTGAAAAGTTAATAGTTAATCAAATTTTTAAAAATCATTCAAAGAGAAGTTTCTTAAAATAAGAAGAAAAAATCTAATGGTCTCCATTTGTTGCAAAAAGAAAGTTTCCTTGATGAGTTTCCATTTATCTGAAGATATAAGGACAAATGCTTATATTGTAGCTAGAGATTATATTAGTTTAATAATGTGGTGGCTGTAGGCTTTCCTCTAAGATCTGTGATTTCAATAGCATTGAGTATTTGGCTAGGTTTTCAGTCCCAGGCGTAATTTCCTCTGAGCCAAGTACAACTCTTTAGGGGTGGAGGGAATGTAACAAGTATGGAACAAGAGTGAAGTTGAGATGCATTTTCAGTAACCTCCATTATGAATGGACAGTTCTTCCTCAGGGAATTGCTAACAACCCCACCCTCTGCAAGGATGCCGTGACCACTGCCAAAAATCTTGGTTAGACAAAGGGCTCAATAGCTACCATTACATAGATAACATACTAGCATGAGGAGATCTTTCCACTTCCTCTTTCAAAATTAAAGATCAGTCAGTACCTTCCCTATGCTCCGTAGTATTCAAAATAGCTGTATACAAAATACAGCTTATTCTGCCCATCGCATTTTTGGGAACTGAAATTTCCCTCACTTCAATATGCCCTCTTAAACCCATCCTTTTTCTCCCCCCAAACGGAGCTATCATCTCCCTCCAGAGCTTTCTAAGTAAACTTAACTGGCTCCCTCCTGCCACAAGCACTTTTCAGCCCTTCTTTGACTTCTTAAAAAGAAATAAACGGCCCTTCTCCCCACTAACACTTGCCCCAGAGGCAATTCAAGCTCTAAATTCTATCAATACAGCCCTAAAGGACATGACTTGGAGAAATGACCAAAATTCTCTGTGCAGCTTCTGATCTTTAATTCCTCTTCTACACTTCTGAGAGCCCTATAATCAGCCCCAGGGAATGCTGAAATGGCTCTGCATGCCAGGAGGTACTGTACCCAGAGTTCTGAGGTGGATGCCCCCGCTATTAGGTTTTAAAATGGCAGATATAGGGCCCTAAAGGCCTTGGGGAAAGAATCTGATATTCTTGTCACTTATATTTTGTGCCAATATTCAAAGGCTACTTAAAAATTCACTCCTGTTTTACTATTAGCTTAATAGGGATTCTCAAGACAAATTGATAACCATTGCACTAAGAAAAATGTGTTTCTGTCTTCCTGTGTTGTGGTACCAACTCCTCCCACTCTGGCTCTTTACAAAGAAGCCAATCACCAGGGCCCCCTCAATATTTACTGATGGAGAAAAGAGGTGGAACCACAGCAATAACATACTACTCCTCTGGAGATAAATCTCCTGTTATCTGTTCAGAGATTTACCTCAATACTTTTCCCAAATTCAGGAACTATAAGCTGTTTATTTGGCCCTAGAAGAAGTCAATAGTCCCTTTAATCTTCATTCAGACTGTGTGGATTAAACACAAATTCACTCTCTTCTCTACTTGTACAGGTCTCCACCCTTTTACAGGGAAGAGCCTCTCCCCTCTACATCTACCATATCAGATCCCACACTCCCCTGCTAGGTCTGATATCTCAGGGAAATAGCCCCTCTCTGATCAGGTTGCCTCTACAAGAGCATACAGCCTCCATTGACCAACCAGACAAATTTCATTCATACCCACACACAAACATAAAAGGGCTTCACGCCTGATTCCCTCACATCCTTCTTGCTCAGCCTCAGAGGATGATAAAAACATTCTCTTCTTGTATATCCATTTTTACCATCCCAGCTTTACAGGGACTAATCCCTGAGGTCTCAACTCTAATGCCCTATGAAAAATTGATGTCACCCACTTTCCTCAATTTAATAAACAAAAACATGTCATTGTTACCATTGACACATATGTTGGGACCAACCCTGACACGGTGGAATGAAGTACCAAATGTCTGTCTGTCTCGGGGCGCTGCAGCTCTGGGTGGGACAGCAGACACTTGGGAAGTGACCTCTCAAGTCTTCCCACACAGTCTGACAGGCAGGTGGGGGTTGTGGGAAGCCTTTGTGGACCCTACCTGTGGGTGGGGGAGAGGGCCATTACTGGGGGAACTTGCAGCAGCTGTCTCTGTGGGTTCTCTATTGCGGGGCACCACAGTTGCTGCAGGGTGCCGCAGATGGGATAGCAGGAGTGCAGCTGGGGTTCCCTCCAGGACCTGGTCTCTGCAGACTTGGGTGCCAGACTAGTTGCTTAGGCTTGTGTGAACGGGTACAGTCTGGGAGTGCTGGGATTCCCTCAGAAAAGATTAGCCACTGCTCATTAATCGAGGGCCGGACCCATGGCGGGTCCTGAGACAATCCATAATTCTAAGACGTTTATTTTCATATGTGGAGAGTAGCATGAATGGAATTGTACCCCCGCCTCTCTGGGGAGACCAGACTCCCTCCTTACGATTAGAAAGGATTTTGCTTATGTCTTTCCCCACAGCCAACCTAGGCCTATTTGGTTCTCTGCCAGAAATCTCCAATACTGTCTTACAGACCAAGAGGATGTGCCTTCTCTCACTAATGGATCAAGGATAGAAGAGGAAGAGACACAGCTGACAGAACAATAAAATCTTCTTGAAGGATATTATATCCTGATAGCTGCTTTCCAAGCAATGTACCCTCCACAGGCTTCCCTTTCCTCTGTTCTTATGGTTGTTTTTGTTATTCTTCATCCTAATTCTGCTACAACCCAGCCACTTTCTAACCACAACACTCACAATATCCATCACTGTAGATTATTTGCTAGAGAGAGCTACAATAGACACAACAATATCATAGTAACCCTGGACGGCCTAGTTCAAGGATCCCAGACAAGGACTGAGAACTCCCTAAAACCCAATTCCATCCCCAGCTCATTCCTCTGCTTTCCTTACCACAACAAAAGTGACTGCTTTCAAAGCCCTCTATATATTGAGGTTTCAGGAATAGGGATGCCGAATTGAATCCACAAGACATGGTGGTATCTTGTTTTCCAATCTTAAAACTCATGCTCATCTTTTGATCTGTAATTCCTGGATTGAACAATGGCTCTTGCCTGCTTGTCCCTACCTACAAATTATTCTTTATTCATGTTCACATTCTTCAACAGAAAAATCAAACTCGGAAGGAGATCCAAGCCATTCTTTTCTGACTGCAATATATCCAATATACAGCTGACCTCCTTCACCTATCCACCCAAGTCCTATCAATGCTTCTTCTGGTTGCTGTTCCCATTACCATCTCCCTCCATGAACTCCATGGACCCTTACTTAAATGAAAGATACAAAACATTCTTTGCTACAATTCACCCCTCCTCTTTTGCCTTATAGGACCCTCTTCCTACATGTCATATAACATCACTGTCACCAAGATAATATGTGCTATTCTCTCCTCCATACCCCCACTCTTCTCTGGAGCAACAACACTACAAGTTCCTGCATTAAACCACTTTTTCAAGGATTCTGTACCCCCACAGTGACTGTTCCCCAGATTTATCTCTATGATCCTGAAGAGTTTGCTTTGCAACTGGGAGATCAAATGAAAAGAGAGGTCTTTATCCCTGTGCTCATCTCACTCAGTTTCATTGTCTTGCTGGTCACCATGGAACCTACTAGAGCAGCTCATACTCAACCATACCTTCTGGCCAGTGACTTCTAGGACAAGGTTGACCAGACAATCACTCCAGCAACAGATCACTTTCCTGTCAGGAGTTGTTCTGTCAGGAAAGGGCCCTGGATTTAGCGACTGCTGAATAGGGATGAACTTGCATTGTCTTGGAAGAGAAATGTTGCTTCAATGTCAATGAATCTGACCTTGTGGAATGAGACATAAAAATGCTCAAAGATCTTTAGCAAGATATCCTTGCAAGCTATGCACCCCATGCTATGTACCCCATGGTACTCAAACCCTCCTGTATCATGGCTTCTCCCACTTCTTGGCCCCCTATTAGCCACTGGAGTTATATTCCTCCTGACACCCGGCCTCATCCAATTTCTAAAATAGCAGTTAAGTTGCATTGAAAAAATCACTACCAATCAGGTTCTGGTTCAGTACCAAACTGTTCCCAAATAGAGTCTGAAGACTATGATGACATCTCTTCTTTATAAAACAAAAAGGGGGGAGATGTATAGCCAGTAGGTGGGAGATCAAGGAGAACAGGCCTGGAACTAGAGTGTGGTCAAGGTGTGTTCAAACCCCCAAAATTTCATCTTGAGACTGGCAGGATTAACCACCTTCCCCTCACCATTCTCAGCCCACACACCCAAGGCAGGTAACCCTATGACCCCTACATCTACTACAGTTGAGGGAGTTTTATACCCTCTAATAAAGAGAGCTATAACACTGAAAACTGTCTCAGAGGCTTCTTACCTGGGCACTAAAACAGCAGAGTTTCTGCAAACCCACCTAATCAGACAAGCTTAGTTCCTCTCATTCCTGTACACTGGTGCTTGAATACTCTAAGTCAGAAGGAAAAAACAAACAAACAAACAAAAACAAACAAACAACTACAAAACAAGCCTGCAATTTCCTTCCTGATGAGAGGTCTTATATAATTAGGGAGATGTTCTTACTGTCAAGGCAGGTATGCCACTACTGAAGCTTATCATGGTATGTTGATCATTGTGATTCACAGACATCATATCTGAGAAGGACTTTTTTTTGCCTTCTATTGGAAACTTACATGTGACCTTCCAGTACTGGGAAACATAGTCCTCAGGAATGGGGTGGGATTCAATACTGTTCCAGCTCAGAAACATCTGAACTATTTGCTGAAGTAGATGCTGTCTTTGACAATAGGGACTCACCACTGGAAATGGGGGCAACCAAGGGAAGAAATAGTCTTTACCAGAGAATGGCAAGTATGGCATGACCTTGGTGGGGACAGAATGATGTGGTTTCTGCCCCTTGGGACAGGGCCAGCAGATTCACTAGTGTAGATGTCTGGCAAGACTTGTTTGTATAATAATATACATATTTTACATGTTTCTACCATGAATGTCTCCCCTGTTAACATTAATGACTCCATGATAATCAGAAACAGCATGAGTCCAGGAGTTGGGGGTGTGACTATGTCTCAGCAATATGGTAAATTCTGGGACCTTCAGTACAGCTCTTAAAGCTGTTGAAAAGAAGTCTAAAAAATTAGTTCAAAAATATGCAACTTCTTGACTATTTAAAAAATAAGTATGTAATATGAATTATAAGAGGGGCTTCACAAACCTAAGGGAACAGAGGCAGCTACATTATGAAACAATTTGTCAGAAAGATACTAAGGAAGGGGATAAAGAGATTTAGGGAGTGGTGAAAAGCCCACCCAGATAAGATTTTTTAGTTATGCTTGCAAAGTTAAACAGATTCCTGAGTTCCAGAGCAGCTTGGGGCAGAGCAAGGTTAGGCCCAGGTGTGGTAGAAATGGTAATTTCAGGACTGTGTCTTACCCAGCTAGTTTATCATCTATGGTTAATAGAGGCAGGCAGATCTGTGAACTCTTTTGCAATGTTAAAGGACTGTAAATAAAATAATTTTTAAAAAATGCAAAAAACATTAGGAGCTGGCTTGTCTCCTAAGAATTAATGGCCTGGGGTCAAGGGATACTGATTCATAGGAAAATCAAAATGAAGCCTGGAGTAAATTGATATGTAAAATAAAAGACTGGGCTTATGATCTGCAGGATGTGAACTACCCAGAAAAATTTTGAGAATAGCAACAGATAATTGCTTGGAGAACTGTTTCAAGCAGAGTACAGAGAGAGAGTTGTCTAGAGATCTCCACAGAAAGCAGACCAGAGAGAAAGTAAGCAGAATGAGGAGAAAGCAAGCAGGAAAGCTGTCTCCAGCAGAATATAGACTGCCAGCTTCGGCCCAGGATTTGATTTCTAGATTTCCAGATATTTTGTTTTGACAGTCTCAGACACTTCTTTCAGAACCCCTCTCCAAGCCCAGCATGGTCCTTGGTAAGAGAAGAACACATCAATTGTTATTCAATATCAGCCTTAAAACAAGGCTCAAATGAGCCTTGATTCAAATGATCAGCCTTAGAACATGCACACAAGTAGCTTTATTCAGAGTGTTACATCTTACGTATTACAAAGATTACATATACGTGCATATAACAATTAACAAAAATGAGGTCAGGAATTTGAAAGAGAGCAAGGAGAGGAACATGGGGGATGTGGAGGGTGGAAAGTGAAAGGAGAAATGGTGGGAGGGAGCTGGCAGGAATGGGGTGATAATGAACTATGGTCAGGATGTATTGTATGAGATACAGATGTATAAACAATGCCATGCTTTTATTTCATCAAATGATGGGATAAGATGAGAGCCATACCCAAGCTGTACACATATATGACTTGAGCTGAGCACAAAGCAATTCTTTCTCTGTTCTATCTATCACTAGGCCTAGGCCTGAAAGATTCTAGCCTCCATTTACTGTCATCGTCCAAGCTGACTGATTCAATCTGGCTTCTCTAGGCTTCTCACTGAAATGCTCTGCTTGACCTCATAATAACTTTGGCAATATGATCTAATCTTTTGGCTCCTTTACATTCTCTAGCTCAAGGAAGAAATAAAGTAATTAAAGACTCCATAGAATTTAAGGAAAATGAAGGCACAACATACCTAAACATAGGGGACACAATGAAAGCAGTGCCAAAATGAAAACTCACAGCTCTGAGTGCCTCCAAAAAGAAACTGGAGAGAGCAGACACTAGCAGGTTGATAGAACACCTGAAAGCACTAGAACAAAAAGAACTAAATATAACCAAGAGGAGTAGATGGTGGGCAATAATCAAACTCAGGGTTAAAATCAACCATGTAGAAACAAAAAGAACTATACAAAGAATCTACAAAACCAGGAACTGGTTCTTTGAAAAAAAATCAACAAGATGGATAAACCCTTAGCCAGACTAACCACAGGACACAAAGACAGTATCCAAATGAACAAAATTAGAAATGAAAAGGGAGACATAACAACGGAAACCAAGGATATTAAAAAATAATTCATCAGATCCTACTACAAACTCCTATACTCAACAAAACTGGAAAATCTGGATGAAATAGATAATTTTCTAGACAGGTAACAGGAAACAAAGTTAAATCAGGATCAGATAAAACATCTAAACCATCCCATAACTCCTAAAGTAATAGCAGCAGTCATTAAATGTCTCCCAACCAAAAATAAAGCCCAGGACCTGATGGGTTTAGAGAAGAATTCTACACAAAATAGAAATAGAAGGAACACTACCTAATTCATTCTACAAAACCACAATTATGTTTAAACATAAACCACAGAAAGATCCAATTAAGAAAGAGAACTGTAGACCAATTTCCCTTATGAATATTAATGTGAAATTCCTCAATAAAATTCTCACAAATCAAATCCAAGAACACAACAAAACGATGATCCATTATGTTTAAGTAAGCTTCATCCCTGGGATGAAGGAATGGTTCAATATACAGAAATCCATCAATATAATCCATTATATAAACAAATTCAACGGAAAAAAAAAAAAAACACATAATACTTGTAAACCCAAAAAACAACTTCAGCAAAGTGGCTAAATATAAAAGTAACTCAAATGAATCAGTAGCTTTCCTCTAATCAAAGGATAAACAGGCTGAGAAAGAAATTAGGAAAACGACTTCCTTCACAATAATCACAAATAATATTACACAGTCATTTGGTGTGACTTTAACCAAGCAAGTGAAAGATCTGCATGACCAGAACTTCAAGTCCCCAAAGAAAAAAAATCAAGGAAGATCTCAGAAGATGGAAAGGTCTCCCATGCTTATGGATTAACAGGATTAATATTGTAAAAATGGCCATCTTGCCACAATCTACAGATTCAATGCAATCCCCATCAAAATTCCAACTCCATTTCTCACAGACTTAGAAAGAACAATTTGCAAATTCATTTGGAATAACAAAAAACGGAAAGGTAGGGAAAACTATTCTCAATAATAAAAGAACTTTTGGGGAAATTACCATCCCTGACCTCAAACTGTATTACAGAGCAATAGGGGTAATAATTGTATGGCATTGATACAAAGACAAACATGTTGATCAATGGAATAGAATTGAAGTCCCATAAATGAATCCACACACTTATGGTACCTTGATATTTGACAAAGGAATTAAAACCATGGAAAAAAGACAGCACTTTCAACGAATGATTCTGGTTCAACAGGAGGTCAGCATGTGAAAGAATCTAAATCTCCTTGTACAAAGCTCAAGTCCAAGTGGATCAAGGACCTCCACATAAAACCAGGTACACTGAAACTAATAGAGGAGAAAATGGGAAATAGCATCTAACACATGGACACAGGGGAAAATTTCCAGAACAGAACACCAATGGCTTATGCTCTAAGGTCAAGAATTGACAAATGGGACCTCATAAAATTGCAAAGCTTCTGTAAGGTAAAGGACACTGTCAATAGGACAAAATGGCAACCAACAGATTGGGAAAAGATCTTTGCAAATCCTTCATGCATTAGAGGGCTAATATCTAATATATACAAAGAACTCAAGAAGTTAGACTCCAGAGAAACAAATAACCCTATTAAAAACTAAGGTACAGAGCTAAACAAAGAATCCACAACTGAGGAAACTCAAAGGGCTGAGAAGCACCTAAAGAAGTGTTCAGCATCCTTAGTCATCATAGAAATGCAAATCAAAACAATCCTGAGATTCCACCTCACACCAGTAAGAATGGATAAGATCAAAAACTTAAGTGACAGCAGATGCTGGCAAGGATATAGGGAAAGAGGAATACTTCTCCATTGCAAGCTAGTACAAACACTCTGGAAATCAGTCTGACAGTTCCTCAATAAATTGGACATAGTATTACCTGAGAACCCAACTATACTACTCTTGGGCATATACCCAAAAGATGCTCTAAATATAACAAGGACACTTGCTCCACTATGTTCATAGCAGCCTTATTTATTATAGGGAGAAGCTGGAAAGGACCCAGATGTCCTTCAACAGAGTAATGGATACAGAAAATGTGGTACATTTATGCAATGAAATAATACTCAGCTATTAAAAACGATTACTTCATGAAATTCTTAGACAAATGTTTGGAATTAGAAAAAATCATTGTGAGCAAAGTTATCCTGTTTCAAAATAACACACATGGTATGTACTCCCTGATAATTGGCCATTAGCCCAAAATCTTGGACTACCTAACATACAATTCACAGACCACATGAAGGTCAAAATGAAGGAAGAACAAAGTGTAGATGCTTCAGTCCTTCTTAGAAGGGGGGAAAAATACACATAGGAAGAAATATGGAGACAAAGTGTAAAGGAGAGACTGAAGGAAAGGCCCTCCAGAGACTGCCCCACCTTTGGGTTTCATCCCATATATGCTCACCAAACCCAGATAGTATGGTGGATGCCAAGAAGTGCTTGCTAACAGTAGCCTGAGATAGCTGTCTCCTGAGTGGCTCTGCGCAGCCTGAAAATATAAAGGAGGATGCTCACAGCCAACCGTTGGATTGAGCACAGGGTCCTCAATGGAGGAGTTAGGAAAAGCACTGAAGGAGCTGAAGGAGTTCGCAACCCATAGGAAGAACAATAATATCAACCAACCAGACACCTCCAGAGTTCCCAGGGACTAAATCACTAACCAAAGTGTACACATGGAGGGACCCATGGCTTCAGCCGCATATGTAGCAGATGATGGATATCACTGAGTGGAAAGGCCCTTAATCCTGTGAAGGCTCATTGCACCAGAGTTGGGGAATGCCAGGGAGAGGTGGCAGGTGTAGGTGCCTGGTTGGGGGAATACCTTTGTAGAAGTATGGGTATTGGGCATGGGTTTCTGAAGGGGAAACCAGGAAGGGGTTTTAAATGTAAATAAATAAAATATTCAATAAAAAATTAAAGTAACCTTACCTTCCTTGTTAGGGATTTAAAGTGGTATGTAGGGCATCTAGGTATCTCTGCCAGATCACAAATTAATCCAGAGCAAGCCTGTGCTCAATTCAGATCATATAAGCTCCATTCAGATCATATAGGCCCAGAAGATCTGTTGATCTTCCAGATCTTTTAAGTTGCTGGGTTAAAATTCCTCTAAAAGAATCAGTTTCCCGCCGGGCAGTGGTGGCACATGCCTTTAATACCAGCACTTGGGAGGCACAGACAGGCGTATTTCTGAGTTCGAGGACAGCCTGGTCTACAGAGTAAGTTCCAGGACAGCCAGGGCTATACAGAGAAACCCTGTCTTGAAAAAAAAAATCAATCTTCAATAAAAATTTAAAAAATCAGAAAGAAAAAAACAAACAAGAACTTAAATAGCCAATAAGAAAATATTCACCATCTCTGACCTTTGAAAAAATATAAATAAGAGATAATTTGAAATTTCATCTCACTATAAAAAAAACCAGCTGTCAGCAAAAAATTAAAAAGAAAAAACAAAAAGCAAACCAACAGCAGCAGCAGCAGCAGCAACAACAGCAACAAACCACGTGACTATTAGAAGTATGTGCTTTTTAAGTCCTGACTTGGGCAGTCTGAGACAAAAGCATAACATTAAACTTGATAATATTCTGGGCTATATTCTGAATTCCATGTCAGCCTCAGACACATATTTGTGTTATTTTTGGTTGGAATTATGGTGCATATTTTTATGTTTATTTTACTTTTTGACATAGGTTATACTTATTTTGAATTATGAGAACTCTTGCTTATGTAGCTAGAAGCTTGGTTATGGTTGAGTTGCTGCTTTTTGTAAGTGGTAGGGATTCCCAGTCCTCTTTATGTCTTGATTTTTATTTTTACATTGACTTTGTGAATTCCTAACACAATTCTTCACATAGATTCCATGCCTTTTATCCTTTTTGGAGTATGAACTTTTCTCAGTTGTTAAGGCTGGGGAGTTCTCGTAGACAGATTAAATATAAAATTCCACAGAGCATTTTCAAGTTCTTCTGAACATCATAGATAGAATTCATGTACAACACAAAATAAAAAAATTGAGAGAAATTTTATAATTAGGCCAAACTTTTGCTCAACAAGTATTCCTGGCTTTTAGATTCACACTTAAGTGTCTTAAGCATGACTACCCATATATGTTTTTCTTCCTTATGATACTACATTACAGTATCATAAGGGATAAAATTTACATTTATATTCAAAGATTTGGAAGTGTTTAAAAATTAAGTTGAATATATGTGATCTGGCTTACTTATTTCTATTACAGAAGGCTTGTCTTCATTAAAAGAAATTGAAAGTTGGATTATGTGTATACTGGTCTAGTTTGTTGCTGAAAAATAAGAGTAGATAAGGTCAATTGATAAAGATTTTAGAACAAAACATTTTGTATGTATAAATGCTCCCCCCCACCCCCAGAACTTTGGCTTTGTCATTTCTATCAGGAAATCTTATTTTGGAAGGAAGGTGAATTTGAGCCTGAGAGCTATGGGTTAAGCAGGGGCTCCTTATATTCACCATGTCCTTCATATTTCCCTGACATTCTGTCTTCACTCAGACACTGATTGTTCTCATGAAATACAAGTGCAAGAAATGTGTTCTGTAACAGTTACTGGACAACATGCATGGTTGTCTCTTAAAAGGTATTGTTATTTCTCCTTTCTACCTTTTTACCTATGGATACTGTCACTCCACTCCAAGAAACTGCCTCCTATTGACAATGTTAGCTTTTAATATTTTGTTTGGTTTTTTTTCTGTCGCCCCCCCCCCCATTGGAGCAAGAAGCTGATGACAACTGAAGTGGGATGAATTCTCTTTCCTTAACTAAAATAAGACTGATACAAATCCTTTCTTCAGAGAATGAATATGTGACATTGATAAAAAGCTTTCTAAATACAATTGATCTGGAACAACACATGCCTGCACTGGGAGTATCCAACTATATGCAGAATCCTATTTCTCTTTTTCTCCATATTTATAACAATTTGAGAAAAACCTCACAAACTATATAGCCTTGAAACTTTCAAAATATAAGAAAAAGATGTTCTATTAGTGCATAAGTTGTACATGGATAATAATCTACTTTATCTCTTACAACAATAAAGAATATGCATTCGAGAGAAATGTAAACATACACAAGAAAAGATTTTAAATCATAATTGTGTGAAATTACCAGTCTCATAAACTCTACGATTGTAGTAATTTCATAGCTATTTTTATGCTACTATTCTAGACAATCTAAAGGCATACATGGGTATCAAACTGTATGAGAAGTTGGTACTCATAATATTGGTCAAGGAACAATGATATTTCACACTCAAAAATGTATGCTTTCTCAGCTATATCAAGGATGGAACTTTCGTAAGAGTGATCCCAAAAACCTGATGATGTTTCTGGAAGTAAAATACGTGAAAATTATACCACATCCTTCTGCATCTACTACCTCATTGATGCACACACTACTTCTTAAACTGGGATTCACAACCCCACATAGGCATGCATAATTAAACATGGGCACCACAATACTTTGTCTTCAGGAAAATGTTTCCCAATAAGTAAAGGATAAAATTACTTTGTAATCACACTCACACACACAAAGGCTGCATGGTGTTTGTTAGTATCTATTTGTGTTACATGGTGTAAATTCCCTGCAGCCTTGCCTTAGAAGATGCAGTACTAATGCTTAGCACTTTGCATACCTACAAGCTACACAAAGACAATCAATGTTCTCCAAAATGCCTTGGATAGGATTCATGACTTTTATATGTAATGAGTAATGAAGTTTTTATTGCATAAACAAATTTTATGCCTTCAGGGAAATGATGCAGTTTAATTATAGGAAATTCAGACTCAGTAATTTTCTGCTTTAAGTTTCCAGCATATAGATATGAAATTTGTGGATCTTTGGATTATACTGTTTCAGAATTTCTAATTTTTTAGTTTGTTCTTTGAGTTGTTGACTTGAGTATTATATAATATTTTGCTTGAACTTAGGGCAGAGTGACAATTGTTAGAATGACAATGAACATACTCTCGTACTTTCTACTACACATTTCTGAAATGCAGTGTTCACATTGTTGACGCTTATAAAAAGAATGTCAAAAAAAACTCCAAAAAATATTAAAAAAGGGTCTCTATACTGCAGCAAGTAATAATACTAATGATTTCTCTATGTAAAAATAAATGAGTACTTCTGTCACAATATTATACAAATTTGATTTCCTCTTTAATAGATATGAAATTATATCTATTTTATATCACATATTGCATATTATATAGACAAATAATCTCTTTAAAGGAAATTCATTCATAATATATTATTGCTAAACATTTAAGCTTTATGGAAACTTTGTATGCAATAATTCTGGAGTCATCTTTATGTTCCTAGGTAATAAAATGCTTCAAAGAGAGAGAGAGAGAGAGAGAGAGAGAGAGAGAGAGAGAGAAAAGAAAAGAAAATGGTTTATAAGTGCTAGGCTAAGTGAGTAGAGACTCAGTCTGAACTGTTTGCTGTTGATTCTCCAAGTTTTTGGCTGTAGGTGGCTCATGCAAGTAACTTTCCATGGGTGTTTCTGTCTCTTCATTTTTTTACTTAACCTTTGTTCTATAATATGTAGTAAAAAACACTGTGTATGTATTTGTTACTTTTTAAAATTAGTTATTTCTTCCATGAAAAATCTTACTAAACTTATGGTGAGTTATATACACCACATTTATTTATGGAAACAGAAATACAGGATGAAATAATTTTTAGAGTGGGTTAAAATATAGCATGTAAGAATATAAATTTAATAGAAGCTTATTCTATGAAGAAACAAAGTAAGGTTTCTTTTTCTGGAGTGGGAGAAAATTATTTAATGCTTATTCTTTTAAAAGAGAGCACTTTGACTTTAATTAAATTTCTATCCACTTAGTTTTACTCAGTTTGAAATCATGAATATATATTTATTTATATAACATCATCCTGTAGATCCTCTATTCCAAGAGGATATTGAGTCTGATAATTTCTCGTCTAATTAGATTGATTCTTAGACTAAGGAAAGGACAATTTAATTTTAGCTTTTAGGATTTTAGATGATTTATTCAGAGGTCAAATGTGAATGTTCTTTGAAAAGCAATGAATTCACTCAGTGCACTGATATATATATATCCTATATTTTTATCCTAAATATAGGAAATATATATATATTTCCTATATTTTTAGAATTAACAATAGTTCTGATATATATGCATATTTACTTTAGAAATTAGAAAAATATGATATTGCCATTTAAACTATTAGCCATTTTTACGTGTGTGTGTTGCATACTTCCGGTGACTACTCTTTCAAGATTTAAAATGATTCTTCATAACATTTCTCCAACATCAGTAAAATAGGTCAAACAGTATGTGAGCACAAATTAAAATATATAAGAAAAACTTCTTTTGCCTTTCTGAATGCATCCATCCCACTGAATAGAGACTGTCAATAAGGAAATGAAGAAACAGGCTATTGTGTAGGTATTTAAATTGTGTGCACTGACCTAAACCAAAATTGTTAAGATAATTCAGAGCCGTAAGTTTCAGCAGATAAGTGTTTGAATGGGAAGATGTGCGTGTTGGAATACAAGGTGACATACTGATTCTCAAGAGAGTAGTTAATGCAGCTGTGTCCGGTCTGTCCTACATAAACCCATAGTATTGTTTTCAAAAGGGCAATCTTCTATGACAACATGATACTTAATTTTCAATGTTATTACTTGATATTAGACAAAGATATTAAATTTTCATTTCCAGTTGCTAGTTTTTAAAGGAGAAAAAATTCAAGAAAAATTCCATTTGTGCTATGCTGATGAAAAGAGAATTGTGTATTTTAAATATCGGGTAACTGTTGTAAAACTGTGAATTGATAGTGGAGAGAAAATAAAATTACAAAATCATGTGTAGAGATTAGTTAAGTGAAATTCCTGCAACAAATCAAATATAACAAGAAATTAGCATGATTATGCCTATGGAGACCGTTGGGAGAATTGAACACATATACGGGAAATCTGGTTGATACACTGAACACATACCTATACAGGAAATCTCATGGACGCAAGGGTAGAATGGCTCAACAATATAACTGTAGTTTATCTGGCTTTTCATTAATTGTCTGGAAGCTTTTATAAATTATACAAATGTTTCAAAAAAAACTAACTATAATTGTTCTCCTGAAAATTGAATATTCATTGTGAAATATTTTTTGTCATTGTTAGTACACAAAGTTGCAGCTTTGAAAAATAAGAGTTTTTGAAGATTGACAGATGTCCTAAGTATCTGAATTGAAACTTAGAAGAAGGAGGTTATTTGAGAAAGTTTTAAGTGTACAATTCAGAGACTTTAAATAAAGGAAATTCCATAGATGATAATCATAATAAGTTCAGTTTCTAAACCCTTTAGTAGTTATTGATAACATTTTAAAACATTTACTATTTGTGGTTTAAAAATATTGATAAACTTACTTAATCCATGATTTTAATAATTGTTGAGAGTACAGAGTAACTAATATGAATGATTGATTTTCTCAAGTGGGATCTAAACATGGATAGATGCAAAAAAAAAAAAATCCATTGTAAAATGGGACATGTAAAAATCACTACAGAGACAAATACCAAGATAGTGAATTCTAGAGTAAGAAGCTAGATCAGCTCAGGCATAGGATATCTGTGAGAGTGGCATTTTATTGTTGGAATAGGTTTGGTATCTAGTATCCTCACCTTAGCACATATATGTGTGTTGTAAAATCACACTACAGCAACCTTTCTTCTTCTAAAAGGCTTACATCTGGTAATAGCACGAATCAGAACAAGTAGTTTTCAGCTAAAAATCTGAAATTATTCACATTGGTATTAAAGAGATCAGCAAATCATTTGAGTTTTTCCTTTGAAATTTATGACAGTATTGTTTTTAAGTTCAAATGTATTTCAATAAAATGATGTATTCCACTTTGAGGGATGTAAACAACAACCAAAATATTGCTCATTTTTGTTTCCCTGTGTGAATCATAAACTAGTGAACAAAGAACATTTGTCAAAAGAATAAAGTGCAGGTTACAGAAGTTTTGCTGACTTAGTGACTTTACTGAGATCTGAAGCTGTGATGAAGAGAAGTTCTGAAGAGAAGTGAGTACCTAAGCTGATTAGAAACTGATAGTTTAAAACTACTGAATATGATAAACGTAATAGCAAATCCCCAACACCCATTTATCAAAGATTAGTGTGAGTCACAAAGATGGAAGATGTAGCAATTCATGCCAGGTTTGGGAATCCCCAACCAGAATTCCATCCTATTCATCTCCCTTTTTAAAATTAATCTCTCTGAAAACCCAAAGTATTATGTGACGAGCTTAGTTTACTTAGCTTAGTTTACTCAGATTTTTTCACTTGACAAGTGATCTATGGTTATTTTGTCTGGATCACCTCCATAAAAAAACTTTAGTTCTTTAGTTAACAAATTTCCTCACATAGCATATCCTGTATCCTATTATAACTTCTCCCTCAAATTCTACCTGCTTCCCTAAGTATTCAACATTGTTCTCTCTCTCTCTCTCTCTCTCTCTCTCTCTCTCTCTCTCTCAACTATAGCATAATTCCATTTCCATCATTTTCTTCTTTCCTTAAGCTCCTTCAAAACTTTCCCATATAACACTCCTCGTTCATTTTCAAATAAATGACCTTTTTCATTAATATTTGATGTATGTGTTTCTAAATATGTATGTAAAACCATCTCAGTTGGTATAATGATAGCTGATATATTTTTGAGGGGCTAACCATTAGGTATTAGTAACTAACTATAGTATTCTTCCCTAGGTAATACTATTTCTGCTCTCAGCATTCATTCCTTATTGCTTATAGTACTTTGGGTAGGGATAAAGGCTCATCAGCTTCTTCAGTCCCCTTTAGCATCACTAGTGTTCTTATCCCTATTAAGTGCATGTTTAGGGACTTGATAGATATAGCATCTGAAATTTCTAAGACATAGAACTTCACACCCAGCTCTCTGTCATCTGGCTCTTGCACTCCTTTTTTTGGCATTCTTGCAAAAACTTTAAGTATAGGAATTGTTCCGTAGTTGTGTCCATTGGTAATGAATTTCACAGCTCTGTATTTTGATGTTTTTAGTTCTGTAAGGATATTTGTCTGCTGCAGCAACAAGTTTTCTTGATGTAGAATTATAACTATACTTATGTGCAAAGGCTAAACTCACAACCAAAAAGAAGTGGGGCATTTGTTTTTAGCCTCTGTGCTATATAAGCTCCTTCATTCTTCCCATAATAAACTTGCCTCAGCTTCCCGTCTGTCACAAGCATATCCATATGTATCAATAAATAAAAAAATTAGAAACTCATTTATGTACACATACATTTCTATCCCATGTACTGATTTTTTGCTTGAAAAAAATGTCTATTCATACTCGATGGACATTAGTAGCAATAAATGAATTATCTCTTCTGCTCAGAATACCACTGACAGCCCTTCTGTTTGAGGACATGGTCTTTTCCTCCAAAATGAATTTTGCTCAAAGGTGTCCACTTCAGGGAGGAAGGATAATTTGCCTTTACTACTGCCTTAGTGGAACTTTTTTGAATGATAGATGTTATAGAGAATGGCAAGGTAGATTTGCCTCAAAACCAAATGCTTACCCTGTTCTATTTTCCACAGGATTTTACTTAAGAAAACTTTTCTCTTACAAACATTGTTAAATATTTTTCATTGACAGATCCTAAATGACATAAGAATACAGTCTCCAAGGTATTTTTTACATATCACACCCTTTAAAGATTTTTAGTAAAAAATAGTGAATAATTTCAAGGTACTGATGTATCCTCTACAGAAAAAAAAAATCAATTCTGTCAGGAGGTACATATGCAATTTCAATCTGTCATTTCTTACCTCAGGTTTCCACTTTGTAAAATAAAACCAATAATTATTGCAGGAGCATTTATTGTTTTATTATGTGGATGAGAATTCTAACATAGAGCAAACACCTGTTAAGTGGGGACTTGAAAAGTCATGAATACAGAATCAGCGATATTCAGGGGAATTCACTTGAACACTTTAAAGAAGGAACACTGAAATTGATTTTTTATATTTCTCTTTGGAACTGTCAATGTGAGTGACAAGAACAAAGATTGATGTGGTTGGCAGGATCCCTTGGCATTATCTTTGCATCTTACGCTTTCTGGAGATTTTGGTACTTGAGGTCCTGAGGGCTTGCTGGGAAATCGTTCTCAGTTTTCAGTATGAAGAACCATATTCTCACAGAATACCTACCATTAAGGTACCTAAGGATTTCTTTCCTTTGCTTACATGATTCCATTTAGTAAATGATTGTCTTTAACAAACTGGTTTATTTATTTAGTCATTTTGACTATGTGCTTGTGCGTTGTGCCCTGCTAATGTGTACTAGACCATGTGTACACATGTGACTATGGAGGTCAGAGGTAAAATAGTCTTTAAATTAAAAATGACTAAGCAGGCTGGAAAGATGGCTCAGTAATTAAGAGTATGTGCTGCCATTCCAGTGGGCTCATTTCCGAGCACCCACATGAGGTGGTTCAGAACTTTCTGTAGCTCTACTTCTAGGTGACCCAAATCCCTTTGGCTTCTGCCAGCACCTGCATGCATTTGGTGCAATTAAACCCATGCATGCACACACGTGAACACAAACAAATGAAGAATAAATAGACAATTTTAAAATGATTTTGATGGTCATGACCAAATAGTTTACTTGTTAAGGGATCTGGGTGTGAGGGAGTGAATGTAAAATAATTTTAATAAGATTGAATCTTTGAATTTAAAGTTATTAAATTAAAATTAAGTATTTTAATAAGACTTTCCACATAAACTCTGATTGCCAAGCTTTTCCACTGAAGCTTCAAAGCAAGTACTTTAAATGTATTCAGAAGTCCAATATCTTTTCTAGACATTTCTCTTTTTTGAAAAACCAAAACAATGTAAGAACATTTAGAATTTTCTTTGTTGGGATTTCAGTGTACAAAAACAAACCAAAGGCTAGATGTGGTTAATGTTGTGGAATTGTGTAGTTTGCCTACACTCTTTGGTATTCTGGTAATAGAGGTATCTCCACCATATACTTTGGGAGGAAACAAATGAGAAGGGAGAAATGACATCTCCTGGAAAGATAATGAGTCCAAAAAACCCTCCAGAAAACCCAATCACCAGATTCTAGCATATCAAGGATGTGTTAAAGAGGAATGTAAGACCTGGAGATGACAAACCTGCCTGATTGGACTATCATATGGAAATGCAATCAATACTATGCATTTATATCAACAGTCTAGCTGATACATTTGATTTTAGGTGGGTTTTTTTTCTTTCCTTTGCCTTTTTGCCCATTTCCCTTCTGTAGATAAAAATAGTTTATAATTTTCAGACACAGAGAGCTGAGTATCTTTCTTTCTGTCATTTAACATAAAAGACCAAGAGGAAGAATTGGTGGTTATTACATGATTTTCATTTGTTACTTTCTTTAGAGAATTTCTTGGTGTGGCTTGAAATGAATATAGCAAAAACGTCTAGACTAACTTGCAATTAAGAGACTGCTTTACTAAGACATTTTGGCAAAAAAGAATCATCTACATTATATCTATGGGGTGGGGGCGCGAGACTTAATTTCTTTTAGTATTTCCATCCAACAAACCAGATGAAAGGTTTTTTAAAGTCATACACATAAAGAGGATATTTCTGTGGCATTCTGAGAATCCATATTTAGAACTCTAATTACAATCAGCACACACATTGCAGTGTTTCCTCAAGAGAGTAATAATACATTTCCTTCTTGACCCTGTTCCCCTATGATTTCCTCATGGAGAATTCACATTTCAACCACAAAGGCTACTAGTAAGCAGGGAAGTATGTTGATAGATTTGAAAAGCTTCCTGTGGAGGCCAATTATCCATGGAGCACTTTTTGATGCTTGAGTCAGACATTTCTTATAAGATGCTCCATTTAAGAAGATGTGGCTCTAATATTTAAATAATCCTAGTTGCCACACAAAGAAGGAAAAGATGGAGACATAACACATAATAAAGAAAGGAGATAATTATAACATAAAGTATTAAGAAAAAAGAAACAGAGAATTAGATCATGATGAGGGGACTTGGGAATGCACAAAAACATTATTAACAATTGTTATAAGAATCATATAAAATGATAATTGTGGAGTAAAATGGAATTATGTGGGGGGATTAAATTTTCTGTTTGTGTGAAAGCTCCAAGAAAACCATTTATTTTACAGGTTGTTCCTCAAGTAGAAACAATTGAATTGAAACTATATCTTCAAGATATGCACCTTAATACATAGACATTTTAGAAATTTATATAAAAGTGAAACTATTAATCCTAAAATGTAATAGAATCAAGAGTTACACTGACTGCACAGTGGTCATGGACTAGCTGTATGTAGCAACTGAGCACCTTCAATGAGGTAACTTAAGCAGCACAGCAGAAATTTTAACTTCATCAAATTTTGTTCTTTTATGGTTAAAAAGAAGCTGTGTGTGTATGTGTGTGTGTGTTGTGTGATAGACACCTATGTTGTTTTAAAAAGATTGCATTCACTATAAAAATGTCATCAAACAAAACATGGTCCCCTTGCAGTGCCCCATGTAGAAAAATGTTTTGCAAGGAGGGAATGCTGTGTGATATTTTCAGCATTTTTTCTATGGAGACAACATGACTTGGAACAATAATTATGTAATTTTAACTATTAAGTAAAATGATGTTTTAATTAAATGACACTATGCTCAATATTTTTAAGTGCCTGAATAAAGTTTAAGATTTAAAACTGTGGTATATGATTGATCATAGAAGACGAGAGTTTGTCATAAAACTATCATAATAACAAAGAAAACAAAAGTACTGGAGAAAGTATGTTAAAAATTCCTTGATCTGTTATTCCTACAATGTGTTATTGCAGAGTCAAATGAAAATGCAATGCTTTATTTTAATAAAATAATATTTGAAAATAGTGACATCTCTAAAAATGACATTTTCTTTTTTTGAATTTTATTTTTCATATTTTATTTACATTTCAAATGTTTCCCCCTTTCCAGATCTCCCTTTTGGAACCTCCTCATTCTCTCCCTCCTCCCCCTGCCTCTATGGGGGTAATCTCCCACCCACCCACCCACCCATTCTCGTCTTCCGTCCTTGGCATTCTCCTCTACTGGGGAATCGAACACCTCAGGCCCAAGGGCCTCTCCTCCCCCTGATGGATAACAAGACCCTCCTCTACCACATTTGTGGCCAGCACCATGGGTCCCTTCATGTGTATTCTTTGGTTGGTGGATCAGTCTCCAGGAGTATCAGGGGTCAGGCCAGTTGCCATTGTTGCTGCCTCCCTGGGGATGCAAACTCCCTCAGCTCCTTCAGCCCTTTCTCCAAGTCCTCCATCTGGGACCTTACACTCAGCCCTACTATTGCTGTGAAGTGACTCTTGGGTATTTCAAACTTTAGTAACAAGATTTATTTATTGAGATCTTTTCCATTAAGATAAAAATAGTTCATTTCAACATCCCTCAATGCTTTTAAAAAGCATATGCATATGATCTAAAGGTACTAATATATATGCATGCATCTTTTCATATGTTTTAAGGAAAGAATGAATCTAAAATACAAGCACTATTGTGGTATTTTATAAGTAGATGCAAGTTTTCATGTTCATGTTTTATTTCCATTCAAAAATTGCATTTCTTAACTGTGTTGTTATGCTGGTTTGAATGGGAATGTCCCCCCTATGCTCATACATTTGACCATTTCTTCTGTTGGTAGACTTATTTGGGTAGGATTAGGTTGTATGTCCCTGTTGTAGGAGATATGTCACTGAGGACAGATTTTGAGGTTTCAAAAGCCCACACCATTTTCAGTTATCTTTCTCTCCCCCTGTCACCTGCTTGCAGATAATGATATGAGGTCTTAGACACTAGCACTAGGCATGCAAACCTTCTTCCATAATCCCTGCCATGTTGGTCACGCCCTCACCCACTGAAACTGTTATTCCTCCAATAGACTTTTATTCTCTGTGTTGCATTGGTCATGGTATCTTAGTACAGCCATTTAAATGTAACTAAAGCAGTGCTTATACACATGTGCACACCCTCCCACAGATTTCACAGCACACAGGGATGCCAGATAACTTGCAGAAGACTCTTCTTTACTTCTGGTCTGTGTATTTCAGTTATGAAATTTAGATCCCCAGATCTATCAATGAGGCCCCTCCTTTTTCCTTCTAAGCCATATAGCTGTCCATTCTTTACATTTTTTTAACCGACAAAATAGTTTTAAGTTCTTCGGCTTTGCTTTTAGATAAGAACTTCATGTAACCCAAACTATGATTAGATTTTTTAAAAATCAAAAATACTTTTAAATTTTTTGGCTTTGCTTTTAGATAAGGGGCTTATATAACTCAAACAATGATCAGACACACTTTGTACCTGTGAAGTCTGGTCTTCCTGTCTCCATTTCCAAATTCTAAATTATAGGCATATGTCATAAGAAATTTAAAGTGAAGTTATTATAATTCAAAATTCTCCTACTATTTATTTTCATAATAGGTCTGGTAGAAATTATATACACTATACATTAGCAAGCACACATAAAATTAATAAACATTTATTATAGGAAGCATTGCTATTAATTAGTCTAAATTGTTTATAAATTTGGATGATATTTTCTTTCTGAAGTATAGCTAAAATTAAGCTTTATATTCTTCCTTAGAGTTAAATTTTTCTTTGCAAATTTCCCCACAAAAACACAATAATAAATAATTTATTTTAGCAACAAAATTCACTTTATTTTTAGGTTTGTAAATCATCCAATATCATTTGAAACTTCACTTCTGCTGTGTCTGGATTTCAGTAAGGATTCGTGGAATGAAGAGCATCATAGGAAATCACCAATCAGTGCAACTATCTAGGACACAAACTCAAGGTTGCAACATGTAAACTCACATTACAGTGTTTTAAACACACCGCTCTACTGTGTACTCTGGTCTGAATCAGCAACTCCCAACTTTTGTGTCAAACAATAGGTGAGTCTATTGTTTCAGTGTGTGATACCAGAATATCACAGCCAATGAGATACTGTTCTCACTGCCCTTACACTATAACCTCTTCCTAGAGGACACATCCAATGGCACAAACTAGTCGGAAATTATTCAGAGAAAAGCAAAATTTCGCAGGGTACTTGCATTTGAAAATGATAAGAGCTGTGTGTGTGTGTGTGTGTGTGTGTGTGTGTGTGTGTGTGTACATGCCACAGTAATCATGTGAAAGTAGAGGAGAACTTACGTATGGGTCCCATGGTTCAAGCGTAGGTAAACTTACAGCAGGTGTCTTTACTGAGTCGTCACACCATCCTACAAACCTTTTAAATAAAATACTATAGTTTTGAGTAGTTGTCATATTTCATGAACTTGGAATATTTAATAAAATTGAACTAACTTAATATTAAACATGTGGAAATGAGGCTCAAAATGTTCAAATAGTTTTCCAAAAATCATTAGTCATGTAAGGTAAATGTTTCAACATAAAAGTATCACATTCTTTTTCAGCTATACTGTTCCATGGGGTATTTTGTTTATTGTCTTTTCAATGTCTAACATGGCCTTGGCCTCCATAAGGCAGAGGCGGTGACGTAGTTCATAAAGCATTTGACAGTTTTCCTGATGGAGCCATTCAAGGGTTGCTCATTTCCATCACTGGAAGAAGAAAAAGAGATGTTAAGCATCTTATTGAAATGGGCAGAACTCTGCAAATGGGTCATGTTTATAGACTCACATGAAATCTAAAATTACTTTGTAAATGTAACAATTTAAAACCGTAGCCAGAGTTTCTTAATGCCTCTATTTAATTTTTGAAAGCATTGCAGCACTACTTTGAGCAAATCTTTAAAATAGAGAAGAAAGTTCAGAATTATGCTTGGACCATTTTTAGTACAATATAAACAGTAAACATTCACAATAACTCAGACGTATAATTGTGATCATTGAAAAGGAAAGGCACTAGTGATTTATGCTGCCTCCTTTAACTCAAATCACATTTTCTTAAATGTGATGTGTGTATGAATATAGAGAGACATAGATACACAGATAGTTAGATAGATAGATAAATTATGTAAGACAATCATAAAGAAAATACAAATAGCCTTCAAGATTATATTTTTATCTGAAAGACAGACCATATTTTGTATAATTTAAAAAACATGACAAATTTTAAAAATCTTACAATTTCTTACTCCATAATGTTTTCTGACAAGCAATTTTTGCAATATAGAATAATGCTAAGACACCAGGCAGTGGTGGTGCATGCCTTTAATCCTAGCACTTGGAGGCAGAGGCAGGCAGATTTCTGAGTTTGAGGCCAGCCAGGTCTACAGAGTGAGTTCCAGGACAGCCAGGGCTATACAGAGAAACCCTGTCTTGAAAAACAAAACAAAAAATAAATAAATAAATAAAACTAAGACAATCAAGGACTTGTATGGGAATGTAACAGATTTCTGCCTTAGCTGCTTCTCACATTTTCACTTTATCTCATTGTTGGCCCTGGCATCACTCAGGACTTTCATGTTCTTAAAATGTCCACTGTGTTTTGAGTATAACCTTAAGTGTGTCTTTCAAGAGCTCCTCTGCACAGAACTTTAGTTTAGTTTTAGTCTTTAGTTTGGTTATGCTGAAAGATAATGGACCTAGTAAGCAGTAATAAACTTACTAGTGAGCTTGGTCCTGGATGGGACTAATGCATAGTATGTTCTCACTTGGGTGGGCTATTATCAATAGAGGCAGAACATACTTTTTCTGGTCTTCTGATTACTGCCACAACCCTTGGTCCTTCTTTACCTTTTCTTGCCACAGAGCTCTCACAAAACATGAACAAAAGGAATAAGTATACCCTTAATCCTCCAAAATTGTCAGCTAAATAAAATTCCTTTCTTTACCAAGAACTCATTTTGGGTCTTAGTGTTAAAGAAACATAGATGCTGTGAGACAACTGTGAGTTCCACAGTTCAAAAATATAGAATTACATTTTCATGTTCAAATTTACAGATTTTACAGTAAAAGTCATAATATGCCCCAAATAGATTATATCTTCTTTGCATATCCTATGATCTATGTCCTTTCTAATTCTTAATCATTGGCTAGCAATTAACAGACATGGCAATAATCCCCACTTTATATATTATAATATCAATGATTAAATATCAGCTAAATTACTTTGAAAACATATGTGAAAATCGGATTGAAGAAGGGGACAAAGTAGGTTTCAGGCCAGGAAGTATCATAATTCTTTATTCTATTATACATGACAAATTACTCACAATTTGAAGGGACTATTCCAATGTAAATAAGTCAAGCTTCCCTAATAAACTGGAATAACCTGTTTGCCACAAAGGAAATGTGGACTGTTCTTCTGACTCCCTTGCGATATGAAGTGGAAATTTGTGGTTTTTTTGGAGACTCAATTGGGTCATAATGATGTTCTGCTGGGGCAGACAGGTGAAAGGACATTTCACTAGTGTATACGTGTGAAAGGTTGCATGATATTTAGAAAGAATATAAATATGACCCCATAGGCAGTGGGAGGAGGCTCTAGCATTGGTTCTCTTTGCTTGGTTTAGCTAGCCGCACCATTCAGTTGAACCTTGTGGTTTATTCTAGATTAAACTGCTGCTCCTGCTTCTTGTGTACTATCTGCCAAGTGGACTGAACTGCAGCTGCTGATTCATGTGTGGTGGTTTGCTAGTAGACTGCACCTCTGATATCCTGGCAAGGAAAGGTAGAATCACCCCAAAGAACTATTTCTAAACAAGTCCACTTCCACCACATCCTAATAGCCTTTGATTTCCACTACCTCTGGTGGGTTGTGGGCTAGAAGGGAGGCTAAAGCACTTAAGGATCCATGTGAAAGTAGTTTTTGAATAATTTAAGCCTACATATATCTTATGAATATTTGTTAACATTAGGACTGCTCAGTTGGATTAGGTAGTTGCGGCAGATAGAAATCTGATTACTTCTTCCCCTTTGAACTTTGAGTGTTGTAGTTTTCAGAATTTAATGTAGTCAACTTGGTAAACCCCAGTAATTTTTCAACATAACTGGCTTTGTTCATATAGAACTACGAACTGCAAGAGAAATATTAAATGTGAGAATTCCGTGGTCATTTATTTTCATTATTGCTAGAAAGAAACAGTTGTACTAAAAATTTGAAATGTTTTCATTAAATAGTATTAAGTAAGTACATTACATAGTAAGTGGTAATAGAATGAAAAAGGAGAAAGAGGAAAACTACCATCTATGTATGTCAATCAGTCAGTCTATATGGTCATCCTTCTATCCTTAAGTTAAAAATAAATCTATAAGTAAATAAATAAATACATAAATACATAAAACACAAGGACTCAGACATAGAGTATGTGCATCAGTAACTGCATTAAATCTCCAAAAAAAATTAAATAACAAGTTGAAACATAAGAAAATTTGATGGGGCTGGAGAGATGGCTCAGCGGTTAAGAGCATTGACTGCTCTTCTGAAGGTCCTGAGTTCAAATCCCAGCAACCACATGGTGGCTCATAACCATCTGTAATGAGATCTGATGCCTTCTTTTGGAGTGTCTGAAGACAGCTACAGTGTACTTAAAAAAGAAAGGAAGAAAGAAAATTAGAATAATTGCTAAGAATTATGCCAATGTTCATAGTCTTTTCTTTCCTATGACTAGACAGATACTTAGCTATAAAAATAAAAGAAACTACCTTGTGAATCATACTTTTACAATAAAAAACATTATTGCTAGCAGTAATTCTACAAGTTTAAAATGTGTATGAACAATCACACACAATGAAAGACTATAATGTGGATTTGTCTTTGTAATGTAAACTTCGAATTCTAACTATTCCATTAAATTTGCAAACCTAATGTTGCATTAACTTTTATTTAAGCTACTTCTTGCCTCTTTTCCCATTTGTATTTTAAAAAGCTGTGAGTGTGGAAATTCTATCCCTATTAAGCAAGTCTTTTCCCCCCAAAATTACCTCTTTGAATTGGATTTTTTGCCATACAGTATTTTATTTTCTCTTCCTAAATATTTGATAAACATTATCTGGAACCAATTAACACATTGATAATTTCAATGTTTATTAAAACCCCTTTAATGACTTTTAAGGAAGAAAAATGGTTACATTAACAAACTTTATATAGTGCGTTAATCTAGGATATCATGCAGAGAAGAAGACATTGAAGTCTAATTTAACATTAGGTTCAGTTAGCAGTTTGGTAAAATATTCTCAGATTGATGTTCTGAATATAATAATAATTTCTGGTAGAAAACTCAAGACACCTAAAGGGAATTGTTAAACAGTTATGGGAACTTCTGAGAGGGTTCTAGAGAGTTCCCAGAGAAGGGTTTAAATGTACTGAGTAACGTAGATAGTTGCAGTAGTTTTAGTGAGTTAAACCTCAGAAAATGGGCAAGAAAGAAGCAGTCACATGTAGCTTAGGAGTTCTTCTGAAGGCCAAGGACACAACTCTGACTAACTCTTGAGATGATTTCTCTTCTTGAAACTGTCACCTTACTTTCTGGCTAAGCACATACTAGTTGTCATATGAATGTATTTGATGCTTCATTTCTCACTGTATGAGATAGCCTTGTTTAAAAACAAACTGAAAATTCACCTCTTCGTTTCTCTGCCACACATTAAGACAGAAATTCCATCTTCTGCTTCATCTTCTTAAGGACAAAGTTACTCTAGTTAACTATTTTATCTGGAAGCTTCTGGACAGATCTTGACAATGACAAGGCTAGAAAGAAGCCTCATACTTTCCTTTACTTGGGCGACAGTTATAATGGGGGACCTGACAACATGTACTGTCACTTTACAGCCCCATATGTTAAGAAAGATTTCTTGCAGTCTGTTTAAGCAGAACCTCCTTTGGCGGCCCTGAAACCCAGTGGGAATTGACTCTAGGTCTCAGGAGTCACAGTTCCCTGGCTTCAGACAGCTTTGGTGACCTCTTCAAAGTCCTCACATGGATTAGTCTGTCACACCTTGTCAGGTAAGCTAAGCTTTTAGAGCTTCATCCTTCACAATGTTTGCAAGTGTTCTCATTACAGTAGAATTTCTTCATTCATAGCCTCTATATTTAATTTCCATTCTTCCTATATTAGCATATTTCCAAAACTCAGATAGAATTGCTACTGCTTCTAAGTCTTTTTATCCCTGCCAGAATCTTAAAGGAATGCCATCTCTCGTACCATCACTTCAGCTACATTTCTATTCCATAGTAAGTAAAACCTCCATGTCATCCCTTGAAAATATTACTTATCACTGAAGCTAAACTCAAATGTTACCTTAAAAATATCTATTAGGGACTGGGCAGATGGCTCAGTAAACCTTGCATGATTATGCATTCTTTGTAACCCTAGTCTTATCAGGGAGAAGGGCAAACACACAAAGATCATTCAAGCTTGCTAACCAATAATGTACCAGAAAAAACAGCAAGCTCCAGGTTCACTGAGAGAGCCTGACTGGAGGAATTAAGACAGAAAGCAATTGAGGACACTAGGTAGCTTCCTCTTCACATACATGTGCACAAACATGCATTCAACACACACATACAAACAATCATACACATATATTTAGACCTATTTGGAGCCTACAATTAAACATAACTGTAGAATAAATGACATATTCTTGGTATTTATAAGTGTAATAGATAAATAAGCACTATAATATCATGGCTTAATTGGTGTTCAAGATACTTTTATTTGATGGGGCCAAAAACAAAATGCATCCTTCAAAGGCATACCTTTCCACAGACACTTGCTAAAATAAATAAATTTTGAAGCCAAATCAGCCAGTTCCTCTTCATTTTTAACTCTTTGAGAGTACAAATTTCCCCTTATATTTTGCATATTCCAATATAATTTTATTATAAGTAGAAACCCAAATGCTAAAATAAATACTTGAAAACCTTAAAGAATGATGAAATATAATGGTATATTTTATGCCTTCACGTTTCTACAATATATGTCTTCCAAACTCTAACAGGCAATAAGATATATAATGACATCTGATGTCAAGGTACACCAATGTTTTGGAAAGGCAAATAATGTGCTGTGTATCATCCTGAGAGAAACTACTCTGATTGACTTCATAAAAGTGGTAAAACAAAAAACAATGACAAACTTAAACATGTATAAGGACAGACTGTTAATTAATGAGCATTTTATATACAGTAAATTATTTATGAAAATTAATTTCAATAGTTTAGTGAATCCTCAATATTTTCAAACTCAGATTTTAAAGTGAAATGGAATGCATACAGTGTTTCAGGCAACCTGCAGGAAAAAGAAGTCTCAGTAAATCATAGTAGGTTAATTGTGACAGGTAGTTATTTACAGGGTTATGAGTGAAAAATAATGAGGTTTTATTAAAGTGCTTTTTAAATGTAATTTATACTTAAAATACTGTTCTTTGTACTCTACATAGGCATGTAACATTGTTTTTTCCCTAGTTTATAGATGAGTAAATTTTAGTTGACAAAAACTAAGAAAGGTCAGTGTAATATACAAAATCAGATATTTGTTTGTAATCAAATCTTACATACCTTTTGAACATATGTGCTTGATAAAGACTTTTCAAAAGTTCTTTGTAGGAAAACAGTGCTGTAAATGGAAAGTGGGGGAAAATGGAGACACTGGGAAGCAGAATAAAGTAATACTAAGAATGTTGAAAATGCCGTTAGAGATTCATATTATTTTATGTTCACTTAAAATGTGTATATATAGAGTCCTGCCTGGCCACTGGAGGTGTCCACTTCAGTCTCCATATCTCCATCTGCTAGGAGTCTCAGCTAGGGTCATCCCCATAGACTTCCAGGTTCCCCCCCATCCCTGATGTCTGGCTCATCTCAGTGGAGGGAGGGGGACATCAACCCACTCAAAATTTCTTCTATCCTAAATTAGCTCTGCCTACAAGATGTGCAGGGATAAAGATGGAGCAATGATTGGAAAAATGGCGAGTCAATGACTGGCCCAACTTGAGACCCATCCCATGGGAGAGAGACAAACCCTGACTCTATAATGATACTCTGCTATGCTTATAGTAAAGAGCATAACACAACTGTCTCCTAAGAGCTTTCATCCACCAGCTATGGACTTCGCCCACAACCAAACATGACATGGAGCTCAGGGAGTCTTGTGAAAGAGTTGAGAGGTAGGGAATTGAGGGAACCAGAGAGGTCAAGGACACTTTAAGATGACCTACAGAATCAATTAACCTGGGCCCATAGGGGCTCACAGAGACTAAACTGACAACCAAAGAGCAAGCATGGGCTGGATCTAGCCTTCATACTCACTTGTTGCAGATATGCAGCTTTATTTCTATGTGGGTCCCTTAACAATTAGATCAGGGGCCATCTCTGACTCTGTTGCCTTCCCTTTTCCTAGCTAGGTTACCTTGTCTGGCCTCAGTGGGAGAGAATGTGCTCAGTCCTGTTGTGTGTTAGAGCAAGTTGGTACAATTAAGGTGCTTCCCTTTCTCTGAGAAGAAGAGGAAAGGGTAATGGGGGAAGGAATAGTGACAGTGGGGCCGGTAGGAGAAGAGTGAGGGGGATATAATGTAAAGTGAATAAATGAATAATAAATTAATGAAATAATAAGAGTGTAAGTGTGTATACATAAATCTACACACAATCGCATATATACATATGCATATATATTTATGTGTTTATATATAAACTAAGACTAAACATGTATACATTTGTGTATATATATATGTGTGTATGTATGTGTGTGTGTATGTGTGTGTGTGTGAAATTATGCCACAGATTGTGAAATGCTCTTTCCAAAACCATATATTAGCTAACAAAGGCCAAACAAAACAAAGTGCCAGTAAGGTTAATGTTCTTTTAGGTTTTTGATAGAGTGGTCTAAGAGATACCCAAACCAATATAGACCATTGTTGTAGTTCTTAGTTGCCTTTCAGAAATTGAGGAAAGAGCCTTATTGCTGAAGGTATTACACACTTCAGAAACATCACGAGGAAGAACCCAGATAGAAATGCCATTGAAGCCTTCTCTCTGAGAACAAGCTCTCATAGAGCTGAAAGAGGCACTGCCAACTGCCAAGAGACAAAGAGCCATTAACAGACCTACCTAGCTGTGAACTAAAGCCTGTGAACATAATGACCAACATGGCAATATATCTCTAAAGGTGTAATAATGGCACTCATGGTGTAGGGATGATCAGCAACCATCTAATGGACTTCAGGCCTACCTGGTAGGAAAGACTTCATGCCAGGTACTGCTAGTCTGCTTATTCCCTGTAGCTGCTGAGGATGAACTCTTTAGTGGATAACTTATAACTGCTGCTTCCCCAAGCCAGTGTGGTTTCTAAATGAATTCTAATGACCTGTCTTTGTACCCACAAATTAAATCTCTCTCTTACTCTTCATTAAAGGACTTATCCATTGTAATAAACAGAGATCATTAAAGAAAGCCACAACTGGGCACAATGCAGAGATCAACCAACCATTCATGGCAAGCCTCAACTGATACACCTACAACACAACTCTTGTAACTAAGGCTCAGGGAACATCACAACTTGGCAAAGGGGGGCAAGGATAGTGGTTGTAAGAACCAGAAGACATTTGCTGTGAGCTGGATTTGGGCTCAACAATAGGTTAAAGAAGACCTAAATAAGACCTGAAAAATAACACTCACTGAGAAGTCAATATTATGGGGAAAATCTAACAAGGCCCCAGGTCTAGATAAACAGCAAAGGCATGGTGATGGTTGATGAGAAAAATCAATCTTCTCCAGAGATGAGTCCCCTGACAGATTATCCAATCCCAAATTGACTGAAGATAAATAGTTATAAATGTGAACAGCACTAAAACTGTAATTTTGTATTTATTAATGTGCATAGGTGTGTGCATAACATTGATAACCGAAGAATAGATGAGTAGGAGCCCATGAGTTTCGAGAACTTGGGAGACTGTGAAAGGAGATGAAGGCATGAGAAAACATTGTATAATGTAAATAAATACAGTACTCACCTATAACGTTCTCCAAAATTATTTTTGTTTATGAATACTTTACTTCATAAGCATGATTTAAGTGACTTAATTTTGGAGAACATGCTTTGCTTGCTTTCCAGTTCATAAGTTAATCACATGATAGCATTAGTTCTGATAATAGTGAACTATGATTATTATTAGGTGGCCCTGTAATTGTAGAAAGCACCACCCAAATGGTTCTTCTTTCACAAAATGAGGATTTGGGATTTGAAACCTCATAAGTTCTACTATAAACTCTTTTATTGCTTAGATGTGTTAAAGGTTACTCTTGTTGTGAGACCCTCGTAATAGCTTTACCTGTTCTTAGCAAGTCGTAATGACTACTGTTTAGGAATACATTAACTACATGTGCTGAATAATTATCATGACATGCGGGAAGCCTCAGTAGCTAACACTGAGCACACTGATACAGCTTATTCTAATATATACCTATGCACCATATTTAAACAATTTATAACGTGAGAAACATGTTAAGGGAACAGGGTGCGCAAGAGAACAATGTGAAGGTGGGTAGAGAGAGATAGTGTAACAAGCTGACAGATGAGGGATTATGATGGAGATTATGGGACAAACATATGTGAGACACAGAGGTGTGACTGGGTCTAAACCTTTTAAACCCTAAAAAAAATGCTGCCTGGTGTACTTTTATTTGAATCACTCCCTCCTTTAGGTACTTTGGCTCTCTTTCTACAGCCCAGACTGTATACAAATTTGGCAATTTTTAAAAGTCTGTCTCAATCGACAAATTTCTGGGGTCATAGGTAAGGACTGACATATCTTGAGAAACAGAATCATCCCTAAGAACCTTCTAAAGAGATCACATTGTCGCACATCATAGGAAGAAATAAGAGCAGCCAGCCCCTGAAATTTCATGTCCTAAGAATTTTGGGATTAGTTTTCAAAGAGTCTTTTTTCTTATCATTGGTATCTTAGATGACAGGTTTTACTATGTACACTTTATTAGGTAAGGTAGATTTCAAGAAACAGATACTCTGCTAAGATTACCTTCGTGACCACTATGTCTTTTACAGAAGCTTTGTAAGGAGGTATCTGCTAGTGTAGCTGTATACTTCTGCATCTCAGAGGAAGTGGGGCAGACTGAGGAAACTGATACATGTCATAACACACTTCAGAATCAGAAATTTCAAATGAGTCTTTAAGTATCTTTCCAAATGTGCCTTTTCACAAATCTTATAAATATGTGATTGGATTTTTCAAAAATCGAATCCATTGTAATAACAGATCTTCCTGACTTCTTTTAGGCCTCACAGCTTGTCGGACACAAAACTTCCACTTGCCAACTTCTCTTGAATCTTGCTCATTTCTGTGGCCTCCAGCATTAGTTTTTCTCTCTGTGTCTAACACTAGCATATCTTATGGAAAATCCCATAACAGTGAGCATCCACATAAGCAGGAGTTTTCCTGTCTGCTTATAAAGCCTGAAATTAGCACTAAAACTCTACTGAAGATAATTGTATCTTTTTCTGATGACTAAAAACTACTTCAGTTTCTGGGAGTACCCTAGAGTCATCTTCAAATGTAGTAACCATCCTTCCTATTATTTGTAATTTCTTTTTTTCTCATAAAAGTCAAGTGGGAAGATAAATTAGTGCACTGAGCTTTCCAGTAACTCAGACTCCAGATAAATGAAAATGTATTGCAATTGTGTGTATTATAATTGAAGAAAGAACCATTTCCTCAGATATAAGATTAGAGTAAATGACCTCTAACTTCCTCTCTAATACCTTTTCTAAGAGTTCTATGATCCACATGAATACAGTTCCGAGTTTCCCGCTTCTTTACGGTGATTGCTTTCCCATGGTCATACTTGCACCTGAATCCTCTCTCCTGTTAAACACCTTGGTTAATAAAGCATGTGAAAGATAAATATAATATTTTTATTCACATCATAGTAATGTGACTTATTAAAAATTTTGTTGAGCTTTGCGACTCTATGATTCCATGGAAAACATACTATTTCCTAGTTTCATGTCAATTCTACTAACCAATTTCCTATCAAGGTGCTATCTTTGAGGGAGTGATAAAACCTTTGGTAACAGTAATATCAAGGAATTTTCAGACATTCTAAATATAATCCATTCCCACTTATAAAACTTCTGGTAATTGTTCATTTCAAAGAATTTTTAGACAATCTATGTAGATATCATTCCTCCCCATAAAACTTTTTGTAATTGTTCAGACAATCCATTCTAATCTAAGCTCAGAATAACATTGCATCATCTAATCATCTTTGTGTGTGTTTTTTACCATTTGTATTGAACCTAGTACATTTATAGGCACTTGTAATAGAGTATTAAAACAAAACATATTCTGGCCTCTACTGAGGTTATATTTTGCTCACCTTCATAGTGTTGTGATTTCAAAATAAATAAGTCTTTCTGGACAATTAATCTTTAGCGGCTATTTTATATTCTTTGTTTTGTTTTCAGATTTTTCCATCACATGTCAGGGTGAAATGTGGATTGTGTACTGAAAACAGGATTGGGACATTTCACCTTCCTTACACAAATGAGAGAACCTTGGATCTTTTAAATCTGTAGGTAAACTATGTTTGGACAATTGTATATGAATGTCAAATTCAATATTTACTCAAAAGATAAAAGCCTAGTTTGGGGACAAGTTTCATGGTGATATGCTGAAGATTACAAAACAGTGTCATACAATGAACCTGAAACAAATAATCTATTTACATTGGCCATTACAAAACAAAATTAAACCCTTCTGCTCCCTTCTATAATAAACCAAGTACATGGAAATTATTTGTAGCTATGTTTAAGGAAAATTTTTACTTGAGAGCTAAATAAAGTCTTTATAGCTCATTATGTGGTCTCACACTTGATTGAATGATAACCATTTCCTATTGTTTACATAAAGCATTTGATACTGTAGTGATGACAAACTAAAGTCTCTAAAATTTAACTTAATGGTGAATGTGTGTGGTGTATACACATGTGTGTGTGTGTGCACTTGTGTGTGCACGAGTATATGTATATTGTCATGCTATTGAATGTGAACTTACTTTTTTCAGAAATTATTCAGTTTGTGCATTCATAGAATAAGGAATCACATGACACCACAGGGATATATTAAGATGCATGTTAAGCCATGCAACTTTTAATGAAACTACCTTATAATGAAATGCATTGTTTTAAACAGACGATTGTGTAGTCATTATATTTAGTTTTTTTTTTTCTCTTATGAGTCTCTTTTATTTTTCAGGTAAGAATTATTTCTCTGTGTAAGACTAATATTTCATCCTCTGTGCCTCTAGGCTTTGTTACTAAGAAAAGAAAAAGGAGTCTTGTTCTTCTTAATCTTATGCATTCCTTGAAACAAAGATGTGTCTTTTCTTTTAATTTAACATATTCCATCAATAGTACTCTTAAAATACTTCCAATAGGAAAGTACTATTTATTATAACTTAATTATCATAATAGTATCTGTGAATGTTTTAGCTTTACCTCTAAATATTTAAATTACAATCTGAGAACATAATTAGAATATATACTATATTAAATATTATACATTAATGAGCCAAATGCTGATGTTCCAAAATATGAAGAACAAGAAAATATTGAAACTATTTTTTCTTTTTTGGTATTTTTTATAAGTGAAATTTCTAACAATGTCTAAAATTGAATGAAAATACTTTTCTAGATATCCATCTCAGGGATTATCTAGTTATCTTACATAATTTAAAACACCTTGCTTGTCTTTGAGAACTTCTCTTTTTTTGTTGGTTATTTTATTTATTTACATTTCAAATGTTGTCCACCTTCCCAGTCTCCTTCTCCACAAATCCCATCTGATCCAACATTTTCTTTGTCTATAAGAGGGTGGTCCCCCACCCATCCACCTCACCTCTCTAGCATATCTCCACTCTGAGACATCAAACAACCATAGGACCAAGCACCTCCACTCCCATTTATGCCAGATAAGGGAATCAGAATCATCTGCTACAGTTGTATTCTCTTAGGGTCTGTATGAGATCTGCCCAGGATCTTCTAGCTTTAATAGTCTCTGTTGAGAAGTATGGTGTAATTCTGATAGGTCTGCCTTTATATGTTACTTGCTCTTTTTCCCTTACTGCTTTTAATATTCTTTCCTTATTTTGTGTATTTGGTGTTTTGACTATAATGTGACAGGAGGAATTTCTTTTCTTGTTCAGTCAATTTGGAGTTCTATTAGGCTTATTGTATGTTCATGGGCATCTCTTTCTTTAGGTTAGGGAAGTTTTCTTCTATAATTCTGTTGAAGATATTTGCTGGTCCTTTAAGTGGGGAATCTTCGCTCTCTTCTATACCTATTAACCTCAGTTTCTGTCTTCTCATTGTATCCTGGATATGCTGGATGTTTTGGGTTAGGAGCTTTTGGCATTTTGCATTTTCTTTGACTGTTGTGTCAATGTTTTCTATGATATCTTCCTCACCTGAGATTCTCTCTTCTATCTCTTGTATTCTGTTGGTGATGCTTGCATCTATGATTCCTGATCTCCTTCCTAGGTTTTCTATCTCCAGGGTTGTCTTCCTTTGTGATTTCTTTATTGTTTTTTTTCTATTTTTAGTTCCTGGATGGTTTTGTTCATTTCCTTCGTCTGTTTGATTGCCTTTTCCTGTAATTCTCCCCGTTTGATAGTGTTTTCCTGTATTTCTTTAAGGAATTTTTGTGTTTCCTCTTTAAGGGCTTCTAGCTGTTTACCTGTGTTCTCTTGTATTTCTTTAAGGGAGTTATTTATTTCCTTCTTAAAATCTTCTAACATCATCATGAGATGTGATTTTTAAATCTGAGTCTTGCATTTCTGGGATATCCAGGGCTTGCTGTGTTGGGAGAGCTGGCTTCTGATAATGCCAAGTAGCCTTGGATTCTGTTCCTTATGTTCTTGCCCTTGCCTTTAACCATCTGGTTATTGTGGGGCAGTGATCTTGCAGGCAGTCTGGCACACTGGTTAAGCACAGGCAAACTCTGGGAGATCCTGCAAAGTAATTCGCAAGGGACAGGAAACATTATGCCAAGGTCCCAGAAGCTTTTTGGCTCCAGCCACGGTCACATATCACGCCCCAATAGAGGCATGGCCACACAGCCCCAAGAAGTCCCCATGTTAGTGAAACACCTAGAGGCTTAACCACACCCCTTCCTAGTTACTATATCTTACCCCTCTCTCTGGGAGAGGCGGGAGGTACAGTTCCATCAATGCCACTTTCCACATGATAAAAATATGGACTGTCTCTTCATCTGGACACATCGTGGGAAGCGAGGGATCTGGCCCATGATTAATGAGCTGCAGCTAATCTCTTACCATGGGAACCCCAACGCTCCTAGATGGTACCCATTCACCCAAGCCTAAGCAGCTAACCCGGTGCCCAAAGAAGCCGAGACCCAGTCCTGGCAGGAACCCCAGCTGTGCTCCAGCTAACCCGTCTGCGGCACCCTGCCCCAGGCTAAAGAACCCACAGAGACAGCTGCTCTCCTCAAGTCACAGGCCAAGCCCACAGAGACTTTCCCCAGTCCCCAGCCTGCCCGTAGGACCATGTGGGAAGATGTTCAGCCACTTACCATGTGTCCAGTCCCACCCAGAGCCACAGAGAGGGACAGGCACATGGGGCTTCATTCCACAGTGCTGGGCATGTTCCCAACAGGTTATCTCTGGTGTTAGCTGGTTTTACTCTCTCTGACTGTGGCTTGACCTTTCTGCAAGCCTCCATCTCAATACTCCTTGAAGACCAGCTCTGACAGGAATTTGGGTTTGGAGAGCTGTGGTACAGCTGTGGTATGTCTGGGGTTCAGACATAAACCAGAAGGATCTAGTCCCCAGGTACCCCTTGGTTCCTGTGTCCTGATGACTCTACAAGGGTCCCTCTTGGTCCAGTGACTTTGAACAGAAGTAGTGGTCTTGCCTGTGCTTGAAGGTGTGTTGGCACTCCTGGGATACCAGCTCTCTCCTGGCACTATTTGAGAATGGAGCCCTGTGTCACAGGATCCGCTCCCCGGCCACCAGAAGAAACCAGAGGACCACTCCTCAGACCCTGTGTCTTTGGGAATCCACGTGGGTCCTTCTGAGCAGACAGGCTTGCCCACTCTCCTGGGAGTCTAGCTTTCTCCCTGCTTTATTTGGCTATGGAGCTCTGGTAGCCCAGGCAGAGATCTTCTGCCTCAGATGGAAACCAGAAGCCTCCTTCTCTCAGCTATTCTTCAGTCCCTTTGTCCCAAGAATTCCAGGCGAGTCCTGCTGAGTAGTGCTGCTCATCTTACCCCCACTCACAGGCTTTTCCACACTCTTGGGAGGCTAGCTATCTCCCAGTGATATTTGGCTTGGAGCCCTGGTGGCCCAGGCAGAGTTCTCCCTCCACAGATGGAAACCAGAAGCTCTTTAATCTTTTTTTTACATTCCAGTCATTATCCCACTCCGGACCTATCCTCTGACTGTTTCTCATCCCATTTCTCCTCCTTGTTTCCAAGAGGATGTCCCCATTCCCCTACCCACACTCCACCACACCTCCCCATACCCTGGGGCCTTGAGTTTCTAGAGGTTAGATGAATCTTCTTTCACTAAGGCCAGACCCGGCAGTCCTCTGCTGTATATGTGTCGGGGCCTCATATCAGCTGGTGTATGCTGCTTGGTTGGTGGCTCAGTGTCTGAGAAATCTCGGAGATCCAGGTTAGTTGAGAGCACTGGTCTTCCTATGGGTTTGCCCTCCTCTTAAGTTTCTTGAGAAATAGATCATTATACTTAATTTGAATTTTAGGTATATTTTAGCAGTAACTGTAATAGGAAAAAATTGCCAAAGGAGAATTAAGGGTAATTACATAGTAATACCATTATAAAATAATATTAAATGTAGGAAGAAAGTAAATTTTACTCACCCTTTCTTGAAATATAAAAATATTGCATTGTACGAGATCATAATACACAGAATAATACAGATTCATGGCATAGATACAGAATGGTAATGCTGTAATGGGGTTGATAGTGTACATACAACTTGAACTGGGTTATAAAAGTTTAATCTCAGAATTTTCTGCATATTAAATATGGAATCTTTTCTTTTTTCCTCTCTTTTACTCATATTTTTCTATAGTCTGAGATAACAACAGAACTGCTAGAAAATAAAATGTTTTGTTAATACATTTGGTTGGGATTTTCTGAAGTTCACAACACTTCTTCCCTCCTTCATCATAATCTATACATAAACACTGATTCGCTCTTAACCATTGCCACATTATCTCTGACACATGTATTTCTCTCCATGCTCAAAGCACTAAATTCATAGTCCCATGTAAACAAAACCTTAGGAGTGAATTATAAGCTTGAGTAATAATACACACCTCCTGTTAGCTCTGGTATTAATACATACTTCCTGTGACATTTTGCTATCTTTATATAGGACAGCCTGTTACTAGAGACTACGGAAGAAAGTGAGTATGTTTTTAAAGAGAAGATTGTCATGACTTATCTCCTGAAGGTGGGGTTACTTTTTGTGTCAGATAGAAAAAGAGACATTAGCAAAGATTCCTCAAATGAAAAGAATATGGTAATATAGCATTGGAGTGATCTTTAATCACTTTAACAATATACCTGTTGGTTTCCTAGAAGAAAGTAGCACACACTTTCCAAAAGTGACACAGAGGCACCTGTGTGAAAAGACACCTGAGTGACATTTTTTGTATATTTCCTAAATACAGTGGAGGCTCATCGGTCCTAGTCCTTCACTTATGAAACATCATCAATTTATACTAAGTGTTAGTTAAATTACAATCAGGACACTCACTTCTGGGCTTCCTGGTTTTCATGAGTACCATAACAGAATCACCGTTTCTGATTAGGTATTACTGTTTCCACTCAATTATTTCTATATTTATAAAAAGTAGGAGGAAAGGAAAAGTCTCACTTCTAGACATCATAAGCTTGGTTGACAATTTTGTGTTTGTCATTAACGTAACATTTCAGAAAATAAATACCCAGGAACTAGTAAATAATCATTAATCTTTGGAATCCCCAAGAAAAATCAGGGCCTATGATCTTTTTTTTTTACAGAAAGTAGATGGAAATACATATTTTCTGTTCTGCTAAAACAATCAAATATAATATAGAGCTTTTTAAGGACTTATATCAAACCAATAAGCTTATTTGCAGTTGGATATAAGTCTGTAAGTGAACTACAATTTAAATAGATCAGTTTTCTTTGATGAAGAGATAAAAATATAGCCAAATAATCCCAAAGGATCTCTGTCATTTCATATAATTAATTATACTCCAGCATTCATATGAAAATAATGTTATCATTATCACAGGTTTAAATGAAAGCCAGCTATAAGTGAATGTGAATTGAGTAAACTCTAAAAGTAAGGAAAGCATCCACACATTGTATTCACATGCCAATAACAATGGATAGAGATTTCTGATAAATATGTCAGTGCTAGTTGATTTCGCAAATAAATGCACAAAATTTGATTTAGCAATCTAAACAGGAAGTTTTCTGGGTGCTTATCATTGTATTGTATGAAAAAGAAGCAATACTAGATACTAAGGTTAAAATCATTTGACAACACAAATATTCTTCTAAAAATGAGATATAATAGATTTCATTCAGCAAAAATTACAGTGCAGGTAGATCGTTATTTCTGACATTCAACCATCAACAATCACCTTCACTGCTGAGACACTTTTCATAGCTGAACACTCCAAAACAACAACTGCATCAGAACATTCATGAATAACACATGAAGTCGAAATTTACATTTTTCATTAATAAAACTGCCTACTTCTTTCACAAGAACATTGTTTATTTGGGTAAATAATACAAAACCATGGCTGTTACATAATTCTTGCACAAATTGAAAAGTATCAGTGATAAACTCCCTCAACAGAGGATCTAAAAAGGTTAGGTCCTGATTACCCCTGACAGATTCATGTTTTTTACAAGATAATTGCTAACAATGTAAAAAGTATTAAGAAAACTCATGTTAGATAATATATTATATATTCATTTGTTCACATAGACGGAACTTGACACCCTTGAAAAATGTCTGTTCTCTCTTCTCTTGTACTTCTTAAACTTGGTCATTTGAAACAAAGTATTTTTCTATGGATTCTACTAGTTTTGTTGATAATTGGAGAAATTCATGAATATTTATAGGAACAATGATGAATAACAACAAAAAAGCCACAGAGCGTCAATGTTAAACTGAAGTTTCACAATACTTCCCATGGAATTCACTTTTCTGATTTCACATGCTTTTCATCACAATGGTCCTACTTGTCCATTAGTCTATCAGTGAACTGAGTCTATTGTTTAGTCTTTGTGTTTTATGAGGTTCACATTAAAATTTTAGTTTCTACTTAGACAACACATACAAACTAAAAAACAAATGAGCATAGAAATAATAATATATATTTGTGAAGCTAAATAGAATCACCTGTCTATGGTGCAGTTGTTATGAATTTCTGACATGTCAACTATGTCCACTAACTCTCATCTCTATTTTCAGTGGAGAAAGTGCAAGATTCCCCATGCTTGAAGATGAAAATTCATCTTGTGACTGGTCACATAAAATCTTTTCCACTTGTCTACAATAGTAATCTTGTTTCTTAGTGTTTCCTTTTACAATAATAATAATAATAGCTGACATGATCAAGCATTTATATTGAGGATAGAACTTTTTGTATAATTTTTGTGTATTAACCCACAGATTCCTCAGCAATAGATCCTTCTTTTATTGAGGGATACTGTCCTGGAAAATTGTGGGTTGCTTCATAGCTACTCTCTGCTAAACACTAGGCATTCTTCTTTATTACACAACTAAAGATGTCTCTAGACTTTACAAGTCTCCTGCCCAGCACCATCACTATGTGGGAAACATTAATCTAAAATGGGACACGGTGCAATTATTTCTAATTTTGTGGGAGATACCACTAGAAATATGGATATTATCAATGCATACTCAGAAGTCAGTAACGACAAAATACTAATGTTTACAGTCTATTCTCAGAAACTACTCACTTACTGTATTTTGACATCTTCTAGATATGACCAGGGGTTAGTCAAATTATAATATAATATTACATTATATTAAGGTTATCAAATTACATAATAGAATTTGATGGTTCTGGGTGTCTTGAGTAAGGCACTGGAAGTGTCTTACATCCAGTGAACTGGAAGTCATTAAAAGAATGTGATCAAGCGTGGCTAACAGTGTATTACACTGTATAACACAGTAACTTTACTGATGTGCATGTGAAAACTTCAATTGCATCAACTCTATTGGAATAACTAACTAAAGAAAGAAAGAACAAAGGAGATATTTCAACAGGAAAAGGCACTTGCTGCCAAAACTGATGACTTGAATTCGATATCCTGAACCCACTAGGTGACAGGAAAAAACTGATATCTGAAAACTATCTTCTTAAACAGAAAAGTGTGAGAACTTTCTCCCCATGTATGTCATGGGAACAATATAGCACATTCATGGCAGTATATGCACACAAATGTATTACAAGTATGTAAATTACATAAAAAATTTAGAAAATATAACAATACATTGAACTATATATTAGCCTGAAATGAAATTGTTTGGTACCTATCGGTTGTCTGAGAAAAAGAAAGATACAAAATAACTTCTCATCAAGTGCAAGTTCTCCAGAAGAACTTATCAACTCTTTCTCTTCTACTAAATATTTATTTATTTAAAAAAAAATCCCAAATAATCTCAACCTGGATAACAGCAATAATATTACTGAGACCACAAATCCTAGAGTATCAAATCAATTATTGGATGCATAACTATGCCTAATGGTTTTACATATTTTTTTTTATTTGTGTTTTGTTCCTGAAAAATGAAATTTGTATCAACAGAACAAAACTGTGATTAAACATAACTTACTTAATACATCAAATAATGAAGTCTATTAAATGTTTGTTCTCTTGATTATTATATGACATTTATGCTCTTTATAGGAGTTTGATAGAATATGATTTATTCTTATTACATGGCAATTAAAATAAACACATGTAAGTACAAATACTTGTGAACATATTCATAAACACACATATTAATTTTATTGTGCAATTATATTTTAGGAAGAACACACCCTGACATTTGCATGCCATTTTTAAACATATCCTTTAGTAGCCAATGTTACTGAATTAGAAAGCATCTAAGGCTTGCCTAAATTCTACCATACTCTTGTGGTAATTTTGTTTTTCTCTTAATTATAAATTATTGTACAACAACATAGTATCTTAAATTATAGGTCCAGAAAAGAAAGCAATTCAGGTTTTAAAAGAGTCATTGAGAAAATAGTTGCTTTAGTATGCTTCCGTAGAGGTCACTTGCAACGTACCCATGGAATCTAGGAAAGCAGTCTTTCCACAGGTCAAAGTTTTACACACATACTTCAGAGAAGTGTGTAATAGTGTTATATACCACATTTTTTTATATTACTCTGGAATGCACTTCTGAGTGACAGGGACTTACTCTTACATACTAGATAAAATACCTCACTGGTTAAGATCTCCAATAGTAATATTATTCTGTAAGTTAATGATAACAGGATGAGCCATTTAGTGAATAAATCAAAGCAATATCAAACAAATTCTCAGTGACTTCAGACATCATCCTCATACCCAAAGGCTTCTCAGATTGAAAAACTTAATTTATATTTTATAGACTTATACTAAATAAAAATAGAAAGCAAAGGATATCAGTAAGAGAACTCAGCAAGTTTACATAATAAAAATAAGGTCTGAGTTCAGTCAGAGAAAATGCACCAAACCCTCAAGAGACTGGAGGTTCCAGGAAGTGGGGAGGTCTGATGTGGTGGGGAGAGACATCCTTGTGGAGAAGGGGTGGGTGGAAGTATGGGATGTGGAACAGTCAGAGGGTGGACCAGGAGGGGGATAAAATCTGGAGTGTAAAATAAAGATTAAATAAAATTAGATAGATAGATAGATAGATAGATAGATAGATAGATAGATAGATATGCGAGAAAAATTAGTATAAAAATAAATGCTGCAAAGGAGGGTCTTGTTATCCGTCAGGGGGAGGAGAGGCCCTTGGGCCTGAGGGTGTTAGATCCCCCAGTATAAGAGAATGACAAGGAGGGAAGACAAGAGTGGGTGGGTGGGCGGGAGGGTGGGTTGGAGAATATCCCCATAGTGGCAGGGAGGAGGGCAGAGGGAATGGGGAGGTTCCAAAGGGGAGATCTGAAAAGGGGGAAACATTTGAAATGTAAATAAAATATGAAAATTAAAAAAAAGAACAACAACAACAAAAAAGAAATAAATGTATTTCACTATCTCATTCATACCATTATACAGATGAATTAAATGACATCATGAATAAAATAGAACCAATAGGAATGTATAGAAATTTTCACCAAAATAACTAAAGAATTAGCATTCTTTATAGCTCATGAAATATTTCTAAATGAGATCCTATATTTGGATACTTTAAAAGTTTCAATAACTACAAAGAAATTAAAGTAACATCCTATTTCCTACCCTATGGGATAAAGATAGAAAGCAGTCAAAAATTACAGAAAATACAAAACAGGTGCATACTAAAATAACATACTATTGAATGATGAATGTAATTGAAGCACAAAAATGAAAATTACTTTAAATTCCTAGATTAAATAAAAATGAAACCACATTATCGTGTACTGGGTAAACTGAAGGCAGTCATAACAAAAGTTTATCATCCGAAGTCCATACATTAAAAAATCAGAGATCTTGGATAAACTTGTGATAAACCTCGAATCACTGGCAAGATAAAAGCAAGTCAATCCCAAAAGCAGTAAATGGAGAAATAACATGCATCAGAAAACAAATTAATAAAACAGAAAAAAGTACAAAGAAATAGTGGAACAAAAAGGTCATTCTTTGAACAAGAATGGCTATTAAACAAATTAATCAAAAAAGGGAGGGGGGATAAGCAAACCACCAAGCAAATGACCTAAATTCTACAGTTTAAGGAACTGAAAACACAGATGAAGAAAAATTTAGAAAGTCGTGAGATCAGACCTTAAAATTTTATACTTCACTAAACTGGAAAATTTTTAAAGGGATGAATATCTAGATGTACACCAAATTCAATGAAGGCACAAGAAAGTCTAAGTGAAGTGCTTTCAAAGTTTGTTCAAAACATGAGTTGAATTTTCACTCTCTTTTTTTAAATCTCTAAAATATTTTCAATTTGAATAAGCATAAACTACTTAGTAAGTATATGGTCACTTAAAAAGGAAATATCATCTACAACTACCATATTTGAGCACATATTGACATTTCATATTTTGAAAATAATCACAATAGGAATTATTGGATAACAAAGTGTATTGCAAGTTCTGTTTATCACCATTAATTATTTTTTCCAATTAAAGTGGCCACATTTGATTAGCCTAAATCCATATTCTTATTAAAGCTGGGCATTAATTCAATATTCTATGTTGCCATTTAGATATTAATTATACTTGATTTTTACATAAAAGATAAACATATGTTAAAGATACATTTGCTTTTCTTACTTTTCTCTAACTTTTAATTAAATTTCTCGACCTGATATAGATGAAGGAAATGATTAAATAATTAGCTTTATGTTCCTTCAGAGACCCCACTGTATTTTAATTTACATGTTGATTATGTAGCCAAGAGAAGTCTACCATGTTAAATTTGATTAAGCAAGGCAGAAAATGCCTTCAAATGAATAGATAGCTGAAGCTGGAGAATGTGTTTTGTCTAATTGTGTTAATGAACTACCTTAATGAGACTTGTTTAGTACAAAAGCCTTTTTGACCTTTTCATTGATTGCAAAACCGGATACTTCTAATATCCGCAGACTTTTACTCTATTTTTACATTTTTTAAAGCCAAACTCCTAAACGACTTTAACCTTGTAGGAAATAATGGAATGAGTTAAAAGCCTAAACGTTTTGTCAACTCGGCTTTGAAACCATTGATTCTTGGTCTTAGGCAAACCTTTATGTTGAAGGCACTGGTGTTTTTAAATTACTTCCTTTGTATTCCAGAGTATGGCTGACAGCTTGTGGAAATACATATGAAATATATTGCCTAATCCATAATATTGAGTGTGGGACCCAGGATTTATGCACCAAAACCAGAAGCAATATCTGATAAGCTATAACAATGCCATCTTCCCTGAGTAAAAGTTCTACATGTTACAGTGCTAGAAAGTTTGCAGGATGTTTACCATGAGACTGGTTCCCTTCATATGGCTATTATTCTATCTACTAATGCAGTGGAGAAATTCCTTGTCACCACAAAATGTCACCACAATTGTATACAGATAAGCATCTGTGCCTGGCGAGAATAATACAGATACTTAACACCTGAAATGTTTCAGATGTATCCTTAATGACATTCACCATGCATAAATATAATCTGAAACATGCTTGTGTCCTTTCCCTTAAATTATACACATTTAAAGAGTGCGTTTCAGAAGACAAAATATCATGTTACATAATCAGTGACAGAATTTCTTCTCTCTGCATTATAATACATTAAATTTATATTAAAATGTTAAATATCTAAACAATAGGAAGATTTCTTTCTCTTGAAATCAAAAATTTATACAATGTAACCACTTTTTAAAAAAACCTCAGTAATTTATATATTTAGCTACCTAAAACACATAGTACCTTTATGTATATCGCAGCATTTAACAAAAATGAGGAGATCTTGGTGGGAAGAAAGAAAAAGGAGAAATGATATAATAATACTATGGTCTTAAAAAATAAAAAAAAAAATTTAATAATTCAATACAAAATCATAATAGTCAGTTTAGGCTCCTGAGATTGTAAAATGATTTTTAACATAATTTTCCATATGATCTTATATATATTCTAATATTTCCTTAATATACCATTATCTTCATTGTATTTATCTAAATATGTATTTTAAGATGAATTCATGAGATTTCATGAACTTGATTCATTCATCAGTTATACCACACATAATCTAGAATCTTTAATATATAATGGTTTAATCACAACTTTCTGTCAGCTAAGATGCAAAATTCTTGTATATTTAGCACTTTTGCTTTTTGTGAAATTTTGTTTTTTTAAAGTGTTTTGTTACCAATGGGAAAAATTACTTCTTGAGTTCCATAATTCTTTAATTTTATGAATCATTCTCATGATGCCTGGAGCACAAAACATTCTTTTCTGCCATAGTACCATTGATCTCTACTTTAACTTAGATGTACTGGGTTTAAGACCCGTTGCACACATATTGACTTAAATTTCTTTTGTACATTAATTGCTCCTCCTACCCTTTGTATCCATGTTTTCCATCACTTTTTTCTGGCAAATAGTCCTTGGAGTAGATCTCTAGAAAAATTACATAATTAATTTTTCTCTAAAGGTATAATAATTGTACTTTCTGAAGACACTATAAACAATCTACTACTGATTATCACTTTCCTTTAATTACATATATTAATTTTAGTATAAATTTTACTTGATGAAATTAATATGAACTGGATTCTGTCTCATTAAATCCTGTATATAATCCTTTATCACAAAAAGTTAAACTTAAGTTTACAATAAACCAAACCCCAAAAGAATACTTACAAGTATTCTTTAATATAATCTTTAATGGTTTCCCTCCCTTCTCAGCTCACACTGAAAAATTTCTTAACTTTGTATAGAACTAAATACCTAAAAGACAACAGCTTCCAAGAGGAGTGGGATATAATTTCTACTACAGTTTACCCCACCATGATCCCTACTAATGTGTTTGATTACTTAAGAACTGTATGTTACCCATTAATTATAATTAATGTGGAATCTATTTGCCTAGATGTCTTCTCACTTATGGAAAAACTGAATTCCTCAGAGATGCTCTTTTCCCAGCTAAGGCTTATGGTTGTTTGAACATGTAAATATCTGAGTGTCATGCAGAATGTAACTCACACCCTTACCTAACCTAGTAGACAGAATGGTTGCAGACAAAGGCTATTATGATATACAACATGAGTCACTACTGAAACTTTAACAGAAATCACAATTACATGAACAGAGGAATCAGATTCTGTGTAAGATTCTAAATATTATATATAAACCCAATGAAGTCTTACCATCACTCATCGTTGTAGTCTCAGTAGCAATCTAAAGAAATGAAAGGTTGCCGATTTGTCTTGCTGGTTACGTCTTTTACCTTACAGAAGCTTTCCAGTTTAATGAGGTCCCATTTATCAATTCTTGATCTTATAGCATGAGTCATTGGAGTTCTGTTTAGAAAATTTCCCCCTGTCCTCAGTCGACAGCACATGTTGGCGAGAATGTAGAGAAAGTGGAACACTCACCCATTGCTTGTGGGATTGCAAAATCGTACAACCACTCTGGAAATCAATCTGGAGGTTCCTTAGAAAATTGGAAATAGATCTACCTGAAGACCCAGAAATACCACTCTTGAGAATATACCCAAAAGATGCCCCACAATGCCACAGGGGCACATGTTCCATTATGTTCACAGTGGTCTTATTTGTGATAGCCAGAAGCTAGAAACAAACCAGATGCCCCACAACAGAAGAATGGATACAGACAGAGTGGTTTATTTACACTCTGGTACACAGAATGTACCAGAGACCTGAGAGGTGAGAGACTCTCAGGATTCAAAGGGAGGGACCTTAGATAAAGGACCCTACATTGGGGAGAAGGAACTTGTAGAGCCCACCTCCAGCAGGAAGACAGGGCATCAAGTGAGAGATGGGGTTGTCATTCCACAGTCAAAACTCTGACCCATAATTGTTCCTGTCTGAAAGAACTGCAGGGAAGGAAATGTAGAGGATCCTGAGGAAAAGAAGGTCTAGCAACAGGCTTAAAGTGTTGTTCAGCTCAACGGGAGGTCCCAAGGCCTGACACTATTACTGAGGCTATGTAGCACACAGAAAAAAGGGAACTAACATGACTGCCCTCCTAAAGACCCAACAAGCAGCTAAAACAGTCAGATACAGATATTTGTACCCAAAGAATAGGAGCTGCTGACCCCTGTGGTTGAATTGGGGGAAAGCTGGAAGAAGCTGAGGAGGAAGGCAACCCTGTAGGAGGACCAACAGTCTCAATTAATCTGGACCCCCGAGATTTCTCAGACACTGGACCATCAACCAGACAGCATACACAGGTTGACATAAGACTCTCAACACATATGCAGCAAAGGACTGTGGGTCTGGTTTCAATCAGGGATGATGCACCTAACTCTCAAAAGACTAGAGGCTCCAGGGAGTTTAGAGATCTGGTGGGATGTAGGGTAGGGAGTGAGGACATCCTCATAGAGATGGGGGTGCAAGGATGAGGTATGGGATGTGGAGCAATTGGAGGGTAGACCGCGAGGGGAGTAAAATCTGGAGCTTAAAATGAGTAAGTAAGTAAGTAAATGAAAGAGAGAGAGAGAGAGAGAAAGAGAGACAGAGAGAGAGAGAGAGAACTATATTCATTTGCTTTTCAGAGAAAGCTCAAAAATAACTCACATAAGAGATTTTATTTAAACAATTGATGTACTAAATTGTTTATGTAGAAAAGTTAAAGAGATAGTAGGGAACAGTAGAATTCATTTAGTGCCAGGTAAGCCCCTGCCTTCCTAGGCTTGTTATAAAATTAAATGAGAATACATAAAAAATACTCAGCACATGACCCAGCATGCTTACACTGAATATTCAATTAAGTGCTTGTTCCCACCACATTAATGGCCATCATCTTTTGGAGGCCCAGGATGAACAAATTTGAGGTATATTCATTAACAGATTAGTGAAAATATACAGAAATGTTTATATTCTCAAAAAAAGTGCTGAATCTGGATGGCAATTATCAATAAAATTCAGCTGAAACTGTTCACTGGGGATGAGGGTTATTGGCTTTGGCTGTTATGTACTGAGATAATTAGCTGGATAAAGCACAAATTTCTTGATCCTTTCATACCATCCTGTAACATAGAATAGGTTGGTAACAACGAAAGGATGGGTTTCCTTTTTATGATATTGTTTATTCAAAAACTAAAAGTTAAAATAAGAAATATATTCTTTCTGTAAAAATCTAATTTAAGATCTTATATTTTTAGTTAGTTAAAATTATAAGAAATAATATAAATCTGATTGTCTATTATTTTTATTTCTATGTACTGAAAATGATAATAATATATTAACTTTTGTTATTGCATGACTGTCAAACTTTACATTATATATATCCTGAAAATTCCAGGACCTGTCTTTGTGTGGTGGCTTTTCAATGTGTTGATAATGAGCACAGCACCACATCACAGATATTTTGATCACATTGTTAGTTTCTACAGCTAATATTATACAATTACCATTAAAGCTTATAAATTACCCTCTGAAGAAATGAATTTGGTTATATCAGTTCCTAAGGATCTAGTTGTTACTAGTGAATTGGAAAATGTTGTTCTCTTGTTATTCAGAATTGAGATGTGCATTCAGCACTAACTGCCAAGTCATTGCCCACTCTGCCTTTCTCACTTATGAAACAGGGAGAATAATCTGTTATTATCTTCTGTATGCAGTTGCTTTTATGAAGGCTATAGGCTTGTCAATCACAATGAACCTGGAACTGAGCAGAGCATTCTAGGTCAGCAGCAGGTTAGGAATGTTTTCTTTTTGCAGTTGTTATGGAGAGAACAAGTTGGGCAATTGCCCAGCTCCCTGTGGATTGGACCAATCTCATCCCGTGGAGAAAGCCAGAGAGGCAGAAGGGCCTGAAGCCAGGTAAATTGCCTGCAAAGTTACTCAGGCCATTGAGGCTGGTATGTAATAGGCTTGGAGAATAAAGGGCTTTGGATTGCTGAGCTACTTAAAATGTTACTGAAACACAAACCTGTTTTTTGTTGTTTGATTGTTTTTCTGAAGTCTATCTGGTTTGTGTTGCTTCTTTTATATTATATACTTACCATTGTTTACTATATATTTACTATCATCCTCTTTGAAAATACAAACTGTCTCAGTTATGGAAAACATACAAAACAAGAATTTTTACTAATTGCTTGGCCTTGTAATATTTTGAAGGAAGATTAGTACCAACTGAATGAAGAGAAATGGTTTTAAAAAAGTTGAGTGTTTAATCACATCAGGAAGATGTTGTGGAGGAGTGAGAATGTGGGAAGTCAGGGCAAAGTGGAACCCCCAAAGGTTACCCTTTGTCTGAGGAGAAGGAGAGGAAGCCTAATGGGAGGAGGAATTTGTGAGTGTGCAAGAGATGTAAAGTGAACGTGTAAATTAACTAATTATCAAAAGGGAAAGTGGTAACTCTCTGTAACAGTTTATAGCAAACAATAATTCATAGGAACAGATCTTAGTCTTTTCCAGAAGATTTTATATTATTGCTTCATTGTATGCTGGAGTATCACAATTTAACAACAACGTGACACACATGTGTTTGTGATCCATGTTTATGCCAAGAGTTTTGACAAATTATGTATGTGTGCATTTTAAATGACACCCTGGAAATCAAACTGCTAATTTCAAATCCCAGCTTTCTTTGTGAGGTTCTCTTGTGATCAGTAAACAAGAACAGCAATGCTGAGGATAACAGACTAACTAAGAACATAGGTTTCTTTGCATGTAGAGTTTAGATAACAGTACTGTGTACAGAAAATGATACAACAAATATCAGTTACTAGGAATTTTACTATTATTTCTACCTATAAAAATGTGGATATTGACCTAAATGTTCAATTGTCTATTTCAGTAATTGCAGAAAAGAAAATACAAATCATCCTGTTAATTGACAACCATAGCACAAGGGGAAATTTGTAAGTGTATGTAGGTCTGTGTTTCTGTGTATGACTATGTGTACTGGAGTAAATAAGAATGGATGTAAGTGTTTTCACTTTAAGGCTATCAAAACCTAAGAAGAAAACATTTATGGAGATCAAAATTGAGAACAATCGAAAAGGCAAAAGGCTCAAAAATATTGTTAAAAGTACTTACCATCCTTAGTTGCAAGGAATTACAAATTAAATAACTTTTTAACTGCATCTTACCTTGGTCAGAATAGTTCTCAACAAAAATACAAAAGATAACAAAATTTGGCACCGATATGGCAAAAGGTGAATTCTTGTACACTGTTGATAAGAACATAAATTTGTTCATATTCAGCCATTTTCTAAATTACTCTGAAATTTTCTTTAAAAAATAAAAAACAACAATACAAAACACAACAAACAATCAAAAACTAAAGCTAAAGTTATCACCGGAGCCAGCTATAGCACTTCTGAGTATATGTCCAAAAGATTTATATACTATTATAAAGACTATGGTTGTTCATTGCTTCATTCACAATAGCTAAGAAATGAAATTAGATAACCAACAATTGACAAATGATAGGGAAACATAAAGCCTGATACATCATAATTAATAGAAGAAAAACTGGGGAACTGCCTTAAACACAGGAGGCAAAGTCTTGAACACAACACCAATAGTTCAGGCAATAAGATCAACTATTAATAAATAGAATCTCATTAAACTGAAAAGCCTCTGCCAAGCTAAGGGCACCATCAATAGGACAAAACAGCAACCTAGAGAATGGTAAAACATCTCCATTAAATCTATGTTGGAAAGAGGACTAATATGGAAAATATATAAACAAAGCAAGAAGTCAAGCACCAACAACCCAAATAACCCAATTTAAAACGGGGTAAAGAGCAATGCAGGGAATTCTCAACAGAGTAATCTTGAAAGGACGAGACGCACTTAAAGAACTGTATAATGTTCTTAGTTATCAGGTAAATGTAAATCAAAGCAATTCTGAAGTTCCATCTTATACCCTTCAGAATGGCTAAGATCAAACACTAAGTGTCAGCACATGCTGGTAAGGATGTGGAGCAAGGAAAACACTCCTCCATTGCTGGTGGAGATGAAAACTTGCACAAGCACTTTGGAAACCAATTTGGCAGTTTCTTAGAAAGTTAGTAATAGTTCTACCTGAAGACCCAGCTATAAAACTCCTGGGAATATATGGGAATATACACAAAAAATGCCCCACTGAACCACAGGGACACTTGCTCAACTATGGTTCATAGCAGCTTTATTCATAATATCCAGAAACTAGAAACAATCTAGATGTCTGTCAACTAAAATATAAAGAAAATGTCGTGCATCTATACAATGGAGTACTATTCAGTTATTAAAAGCATAGGTGTTATGAAATTTGCAAGCAAATGAATGGAACTTGAGAATATCATCCTGAGTGGGGTAACCCAGACCCAGAAACACACATATGGTATGTATTCATTTATAAGTGGGCATGAGCTATAAACTACAGGATATCCATGCTACAAACCACAGATCTAAAGAAACTGGGTAATATGGAGGGCCCAAAGGAAGATAAGTGAATCTACTCAGAGGGGGAAAGAAAAGTGCTGTCAGAGGAGAATGGAGAGAGAGAGAACTGCATAGGAAAGAGGTGAGGAAGGGAAATGGGCTGAGAACAGATGTCGGGAAACAGGAGGCTGTGGATTAGAGCAAAAATTTGTGGGAGGCATCCCTGGGACTAGGGGGTGACCCTAGCTGAGATTCCAAACAGCTGAGGATAATAGAGACTGAAGTGGCCACCTCCAGGGAACATCAACCCATCAACAACAACACTTTCACCCCAAAATTTGTCCTGCCTACAAGATGTGCAAGGATAAAGGTGGAGCAGAGATTGAAAAAAAATAGCCATCCAATGACTGGCCCAACTTGAGACCCATCCTATGGGAGAGAGACAAGCCCTGGCAATATTAATTATGCTCTGCTATATGCTTACAGAGGAGAAACCATCTCCTGAGAGGCTTCATCCAGCAGCAGATGGAAACAGATGCAGAGACACACAGCCAAACATCAGACAGAGCTCAGGGAGTTTTATGGAAGAAAGGGGGATAGGATTGGGTGAGCTTAAATAGTCAAGAGACACTGCATGAAGACCTACAGAGTCAAATAACCTGCATCCATAGAGGCTCACAGAGACTGGACCATCAACCAAAGAGCATGTAAGGACTGGAACTAGATGCCCCATATATTTGTAGGAGATGTGCAGTTCAGTCTTCTTCATGTGGGTTCCCTAACAATTGGAGCAGGGGTTATCTTTGCTTTTCTTGATTGCCATTGGATCTCCTTCCTCTAGCTGAACTCTCTGGCTAGGTCTCAGTGGGAGAGGATGTGGCTAGACACTCTGAGAATAGATGTCCCAGAGTAAGGTGGTACCAAATGGGGGAGGGGTGTCTCCTTTTCTCACGATTTGTAAGGAAGAACTGGGAGAAGAGGAGAGAAGAAGGATGCTATTGGAATGTGAAAAGAATAAAAATAAATAAATTATTAAAGAAAAAAATCTAAAGCTAAATTTACCACAGGAGTCATATGTACTGTCTGAGTATATGTTCTAGAGAGTTTATATCCTACTACAGAGACATCTGTACATTAGTCTTCATCCCTGCTATGTTCACAATAGCTAGGAAATGAAATTAATCTATATAAACATCAACAGATGAATGATAGGGAAAATGTGGTACACACTACTTACCTGTAGAGGAAATCAATATTGTGAAATTTACAGGAAAGTTGATAAAACTCTGAACATGTATGCTGAATGAGATCTCCCAGACCCAAGAAGACTATCATCACGTTTTCTCTCACATGTAAATCCTAACAGAATTTTTGTGCCTCAAGGCAAACTCCGAATGCCTTGAGGTTCTAAGCGAACAGAATGGAGTGACTAGGGAGAGAGGGATTAGGGAAGGAAGGGGAAATGTACAGATAAAATGAAGTTAGAAAATGATAATACTGGGGGGGGGGGAAGGCTCAAGGAAGGGAAGAAGGAGGAACAAACAGAGCGTTAACAAGGGTTGTGAAAACATTTATATGAAAGTCTATGGTATTATAGCCAAGTAAAGGATGTAATTATAGGACAATAGAACTTGTGTGACATGGAGAACTGGAAAGTGGATAACAGTGCTTAAGATGGATGTGGGGGAAAGGAGATGGAGGGGAATTGGGATAGAAGGTGAATTAGCCAACATTAACCATATATAAACAGGGATTTGTAACAGTTGTTTCTATGCCAATTAACACTAAATTTTAAAAATAAGTTAAAACATGGGTATCCTGCATGGATAGACAATGCTGCTTCTAGAAGATATGGTTTATCAAATTTAAGTCTCAGTGCCAGGTATGGGACACTGCCCTACAAGTTATGAGTCAGAGAGGAATTAGAGATACGTCAAACAACACAGGCATCCACCATGGTTCTTTGTGGTCCATCATAACTTTTGTTTTGAGAGAAAGTGCTATTCAGGCTCCTGGGGAGAAAAGACATTAATACCCTTACCCATCACTGGACCCCATGGGCTACGATAACAACCTATAATAATGTGTGTGTGTATGTGTGTGTGTGTGTGTGTGTGTATTAGGACAATGTTGTTTTTAGGGCTAACAAACTGCTTTTAGATAGGATTGTAGATTGCCTCTACAAGGAAGGATTTTATGTTTATGCTTGGTAATATAAATCTAAAAATCTGTATCTTGAGAGATTCAAAACCCTAGGTGGGGATCTAGTTTGCTGTTTTGATAAATTACCATATTTCAAACTGCCTTAAATTTTTTTTTTTTGTTCAAACACATACACATAGATGTGTGCTACTCTCAACTTTGGTCAGAGAAGCTCCTTTTCACAGTAATTTGTAACTGATTATTGTGCGAAATGCATTGATCTATAGCTGGTCAATGTACTAAGAGTGAGGAACTGTGATTGCTTATTCATAAATAGGTTTTCTGTGTTAACAGAGGCCCAGAAATATCACAGAAAATGAAGCAGCAAAGTGAAAGAACTGAAGGATGGGAAGAAGACCAGGGCTGTGCTGTCTTCTGAGCATGGAGTGGCTGCTGTATTAACCAGAAAGAGCTGCCCCAAAGCAGCAGAGAGTTCTGGGGATGGAAAGGTAGATTCTAAAACAAGAGAGCTGCTCTTTCAAGCTTTCCAGGGCTTCAATCTGGCCTAAGCCACTATTACATAATATATTTTAAAACTGACAAGATTGTATATAGATGAAAAGATATTCATAATGATATATGAATCTTACTCTGATTTTTAGTTTATGATTTTAAACAGTCTGAAATGACAAAACACACACACCAAAAACAAGAAAAGCAAAACCAAAAGCAAACAAACAAAAATCATACTTCTTTAAATGTATTGTGGCATCAGCAAATAAATAGTTCAAGATAAACAGAAAGGGAAGGAAAAAAAAAAATACATGTATAAACAGATTTGACTACCAGCGAAGGTTACATCATGCACTGACTGTGTATTTCTTCCTTTCTTTTTTAGTAACAATGCCAGGTGAAAGTGTTGAAAATGAGCCTAGGGTTTTCAAGTTTTGATCCTTACAAGGAAATAAATAAATTGAATATAACCAAGTAATTTTTCATGGTGGTGCATGCTTTATCTTTGTGTGCTTTTCGGTAGATATATCATATCAAACTTTAAATGAAAACAATTGTTTTGAACCTGTCAGTGCATATGAGTCATTAGAGGCACCAGAACTATACTAGAAAATGATGCTTTTAAGCCTTAGTATTCTCCTTAGTAGTGAATTTCACATATGCATGGCTATGATGTAAACATAACAAAAGAATGGTAACAGAAAGTCAATAACGTGTGACATTAACAGCTGAAAGTGTAGAGAGCCAAAGTTCTTTGGGCGGCCATTGAGTTTTATTGAAAATATGATAAAAGGGAGAATGAAGGAATAGATGTTTAAGTGGAACTTCTGATCTGTCTTCTTAACATCTTTAATGTTAAAATATAAAGAATGAAAAAGGCTAGTAAATGGCAAATACGTAGAAAGAAAGCCTATTAACCCAGCAGGAATTCTTTCAATAGAACTCAGTGGAAAGTATTAAGAGGTGGTTTTCCTCAATACAATCCAATTTAATTCCTTTGAGCAGACATTTCTTGAGTGAGTCTATGCAGAACACCTTGTCCAAAGTGATGTTTTTCTAAAAAACATGGAGAAAAATAATGGAAAATATAACATTGAAAAGTCAAAGATTTATGTCCGTTTTATTTTAAATTTCTTACCTAATTTTTCTTAAGAACAGTGTTCTAAAATTTTACAACTATAGGCAAATTCTTCTTCTTTTTTAAAAATGTTTATACTAAGTGGTTACAAAAATTGAGAGAGCACCACTGGGAACAGCATATAGCAATCTGAAAAGATGAATGGATTGCACTTGGGAACAACACAAATACTTCTGCAGTATTTTGTTCCTTAAAAAGTTTATTGCTGGGCACTGTATTCTTTTTTGATCTGTATATGTACTGTATATTAGGAAAACTCCAGCCAATACAAAATTCTCCTATTAGTCTCACCTTGCTCTATGATCGTTCTCTCTCTCTCTTCCTTGACTTTCATTTTTTGTTTTATTTAGCTTGGAAATATTAGGCAATATATTTTGTTTAACTTTTTAAGAAATTAATAGGTATATGTAAGGAATATGGTTTAAAAACCAAGTTGTATAACTCATACTCTTTGTTGTGTGACTTAAAATAATAGGACCATGCCTGCCACAAGGCAGCTATGATAATACCTAGGCCTCAGAAGCAAGACCCTGCCAGGCCTCTTCAAGCTTAGATCTTGGCCTAGCCCAGAAAGGACCTTAATATGCTAGTGAACCAACACCAAGATAGTATCGATGTGCTGGTGAACCAATCCCAAGCAAGGAACCCCCATAATGTAAAGCGATTGCCCAAAGAAATGATACATAACATGGAACATAAGGAATGGTTACTAGGATCACATTGCTTTTGTCTCCAGTCCAGGCTTCTCTAGCATCTGTGTTGACACCCATCTGAAAGACTTGAGACACTGTACCTGCCCTGGTTGCCATGACTGTTGGACTTCCAGTACTGTCTCTGTTCCATCACAAATGCATCTGTCAGTGCTAGATACTGGACCTCCTATGCTGACAAAGACCTCCTGGATACCCACCAATACTATCCTCTCCACCTACCAAGCTAAAGAACTTCTGGGATGACATGTGTGTCTGGATGTTTTCTTAGTATCCTCACCAAAAAAGATTCCTCCATAGACCTTGCAGAAGTATTTCTGCCTAAACAACTGTTCCTGTCTTAGTCAGGTGCCTGTTTAACATTATATTCGTAAGATAGTGTAAAGAATGGTTGTATAAATAAACTGACCATATTTGAAAGACAAATCTTGTGTGAACACACTAATCTGAATGCCTTACCACCTATGGGCCATGCTTTCAACAGTACACATTACCAAACACTGTCTATATTTTTAACATTAAGAATATCAATATAGGGCTTTATATGAATTTGAGAATCAATAAAAATATGAAAAGAGAGAAATGAATCAAATTGCAAATTTAAAACTAATTTTAGTAATTGGATATACTAAGCTACACTAAGCTAACCTCTCCCTTTCTCTCTCTCTCTCTCTCTCTCTCTCTCTCTCTCTCTCTCAGAAAAATTATTTACTTAATATTTTTATGTGAAAATAACAGGCACAATGCAACATAATCATCTATGGGTTTTCAATGATCTGATAAATAATGTTCTCAAGAACCAATAGTAAGGACAAATTGATCATGTCTTTGCTGATTGGTAAAGTGTATGTCACTCAGTTCTTAATTTTTTTCTTTTAACTAATTGATTTATCCATGTTGACATACTGATCCTCATTAACAAAAGGAGAAAGTAAACAATCTGTTATTTTAATTACAATATTCATATAAGTAATCACAAATCAATGATTCAAATGGAATTCTGTCTTGGATACATCGCCTGAGACCCAATTATAACATGCACTTAAAATTGAATGTTCGTGTGCTAGGAGATATCCTTGTTACTAGTAACAAATTTGATCTTTGTTACTTCGTTAGTTTAAGTCATCAACATTGTGACTTATAATCTGTCATACTCAGTCTGCTCCTTGAAATGTTAATTTCTATTTCCAGAGAAACAAAATAAAAGGTCTTTTATAGAATCTTGTTAGCATGGCAGTTAAGACAATTAATGGACACAGCTAATCATCCTGGTTCATGATACACTAAGACAAAAGAGCGTTTTAGATTTTATGTCAAGAAAACTTGTTAATAATCCCTGAAATAAACCAACAAAATTAAAATTAATTTTATGGTAGCAAAATAAAAAGAAGTAAAATTTACATTTTTAATCATTATATGTATGTGTGGAACGGTATTAGATATGTTTATAGTGGTACGCAACCATCATCAACACCTCAGCATCTTCTCTATAAATGTTTTATCATGTAAAGCATACATGATATACCAATTAAACACTACTTCGCATTCATCCTCACACAAATCCTAGTACCCACTACTTCACATTCTGTTTCTGTAATTATGAATTCTTTGTGCTTTATAAAAATGGAATTATTAATTACAAGCTTTTTAAACTTATTGAATTGTTTTCTTAGTATTCTAGGAGGTCATGCCTTTTGTATTGTATAATAGAGTCTTCAATCTACAGAAGGCTAAATAATAATTTATAATTCATATTTAAATCACATTTATCCAGGAAAGAAAAATGCAGCAGTGGGCAAACACGAAACAGCATGACTTCCCAACCTTTCTTCTCTTCTGCATTCAATGCTTGCATTTCTTCATGACTCAGTTTGGGTACAGATAGCTACTATTGTGCCTAGAGCTGAAACTGACCACAATTAAATTGTCACTATTCATGCCTTCATTCTGAATTCCAGTTCTAACCATATAGAAGTTCAATGAGATTAATTAATTTTGTGTCTTGATAAATAGTGGGTGTAATATTTCTATTTATTTTAAAGATTAAAGTTTATTAAATGAAAATTGAAACTATTAACTATTCCCCAGATGTTCAAAAGAATAACACCACACAGATACTTCTTTGGTAATTTTTTTCAGTGGGAAGATCAACTCCTGACACACAGTTCCACCATCTTCCCAGAATACTCTCTAAAATTAATTCATACTTATCAGATTTTCAACTTAATGAAAAAAAAATACAGCATTATTAAATCCCATATACTGCTATTAGAAAAACATATATGTAATTCCTTGGGAACCTGTAGGTCACTATACACAAAATGTAGGTAGGCTAATTGCAGATCTTCAGCAGACCACCTGCCGCAAACTCTCTTCCCCTGTCTTCAGTGGATCACATAAAAGCTATCCTCCAAACTTTTATTGCACTGTGCCAGCCCCCAACTCCATCAGACATTCCTTGGGAAACTAAAAGCTAAACCTGCCAAAGAAGAAATTTAGCCCCCAAAATACGAACACAAATGCCTGGAAGTTGACTGGCTACACCTATAAAAGAAATGGATACACCAATCAAAGAAAATGTTTACTCTAAAATCTCTTGGCAAAAAAACCTCCAGGAAATCTGGGGTGCTATAAAAAGACCAAATCTAAGAATAAAAGGAATAGAGGAAGAAACCAAAATCAAAGTTACATAAAATATTTTCAACAAAATAATAGAAGAAAAAATTTCTAAACTAATGAAGGAGATTTCAATCAGGGTAAAAGAAAAATACAAAACAGCAAATAGACTGGACTAGAAAAGAAAGACACCTTAGAACACAATGACCGAACATTAAATGCATAGAATAAAAAATAATATTAAAAGCTGGAAAGGAACCTGACTTCTCAATGGAATGTGACACACTACAGTTGCCATAATAGGTTTTTGGTTTTTTTTAAATTTCTGTTTGGGGAGAGGTTGAAAAGGTGGGTATGAGAAGAGAGGAAGATGAGGAGAATTTTCAGTGCATGATGTGAGATTCTCAAAGAACCAATAAAAAGCTTTAAAACTAACTCGCAAAAACCTTGGAGCAAGTATATTCACACAAATGAAAGGCCATGATAAAACTTTAAGACACTGAATAAGAAAGTTGAAGAAAATGTCAGAAAATGGAGTGGTTTCTTAAGCTCATGGAACTTTAGAATTAGTGTAGTAAAAATAAATAAATAAATAAATAAATAAATAAATAAATAATGGCGAACCTACCAGAAGCAATCTAAAGATTCAATGCAATTCCCAAAAAATCCCAACACAATTTTTCACAGGTCTTGAAAGGACAATCTTAAACTTCATTTGGAAATACAAAATCCAAAGACAGCTAGAATAGCCCAGAACTACTGGTAGGATCACTAACCTTGATTTCAACGTCTACTACAGAGTTGTAGTACTATAATCAGCATGATATTGACACAAAAATAAACATGTTACTAATGGAATAAAAAGGAAGACCTAGCTATAAATACACACAACGTTGGTCACCTGATAGTTTTTTATAAAGAGGCCAGAAACACACACTGAAAAACAAAGATAGTATCTTCAACAATGTTGCCGGTTAAACTGAAAGCTACATGTAAAACTGATCAATACTTATCACCCTGTACAAAACTCAAGTTGAAATAGATGAGATACCTCAAAATCAAGGCAGATACAATGAGCCTGATAGAAGAGAAGGTGGGAAATAGCCTTAAACTCATTAGCACAGAAAGAATTTCTAAATAGAACACCATTAGCATTGACATTATGATCAATAATTAATAACTGAGACTTCATTATATTGAAAAGCTTCTGCATAGTAAAAAACACAATCATTTGGAAAAAGAGGTAGCCTACAGAATGGAAAAAGATATACACCAACTAGACATCTGATATAGGACTAATATCCAAATTATATAAATAACTCAAAAGAACAAGACATCAAGAAAACACAAAAAGCCAAATTAAAAATTAGAGTACATATCTAAACAAAAGTCTCCAAAGAGAAAAATCAAATGACTGAGAAACACTAAGGAAATATTCTATATCCTTAGCCATCATGGGAGTGTAAATCAAAACTACATTGAGTTTTCTTCTTACACCTGTCAGATTGGCTCTGATTAATAAAATAAATGACAGCTTATTATGGAGTAAAGGAAACCAAGACTGGTGGGAGTGTAAACTTACACAGCCGCTCTGGAAATCAGGGTGATGGTTTCTCTGGAAGATGGCAATCAATTTACCCCAGGATCTAGCTATACAACTCTTAGGCACATATCAAAAGGATTCTTCATCTTATTGCAAAGACATTTGTCAAACATGTCCATTACTGTCCTATGTATAACAGCTAGAAAGCAAAAACATCTTAGATGTACCCCAATATAAGAATGGATTAGAAAATAGTGGCACCTTTACAGAATGGAGTAGTACTCAGCCGTTAATAACAAAACAATCTTGAAATTCATAGGTAAATGTATGGAACTTGAAAACATTAATCTGAGTGAGGTAACCCAGACCCAGAAAGACAAATACGATATATATATTATGGTTTCCAATTTAGTGTATCCAGATGCGAAGAGAAATGTAGAAAACCTAGAAGGAATAGAGGGAAGGAAAATTGTAATCAGAATATGTTATTTGCTGAAAATATTTTCAGTAAGAGAGTAAAAAATTTAAAATATGTGCATCATGTATAGAGTGTATGTGTACATGTATGTACATGAGTTCCCAGAGTCTGCAATAACAGAAAACTCAAATGAGTTGAATTGCCTAGCAATAGAAGCCAAGTTTTATCTGAAGACAGCCTCTGTAGAACAGTAGCACAAATGTATGTAAAACTGAGTTGACTGATTATTTCCTTCTTAGTCAGTTGGCTTGAAATCACCCAGGCACACAAAGGTTCTTGATATTCATTGTTTCTGAAGGGGCCAGGGGTGCCAGTATTAGAGTGTCTTGTACACTCTGTAGAAGCACACCATGATACTCAATGTACATTAGCAGTGACATCTAACTTTAGGTGCAAGCCAGAGATGTGGGTATCTGTTCCTTAGCATTCTGAAAATACCTGAAGTTTCTCTGACATATCCAGAGAACTATTGACAGAATTTTGCACACATAATTTACTACTATGACAAAAGCAATTTTTAAAGAAATAATATTAGTTTTAAAAATGGAGGGTCTATTTGTCAAACACAGGCAGCAGTTCCCAAATACTAATTATTACTAAGTGAGTAAGCAGGAATCTGCTGAAGGCACTTGACTGACTCAACTATCCACCATCTATCTACTCCATGCTGTTGAATGAATGACAAGCTATGAACTGGCTAAATTTCACATTTGTCAGGAAGGCTTGCAAGGGCTTTCAATCCATGTAACAACACCCTGATGATTTTTGTAAGATAGTGTACCTGATAAAATAACTGTACTGTATTGAGCACCTTGGCAGTCTGTTTTAGGAATAAAAATGGACTCTTTCTGTGCTTAGCCCATCCTTTTGTGAACTTTGCAATTGGCATTGCCTTGGGAATGCCTTTCTAAGGATACTCTTGATTTACTGTGAAGTCTCAGTTACCCACCTTGAGTTTGAATTATCTAGAGAATATTGCTGTCTCAAATTTATTGTTAACTGAGCAAAGGCTTCTGTAATTTATGTGTTACCCATTTTAGGAAAAGAAAATTTAGAATTTGTTTACTAATTCTTAGAATTTGTTTAATAATGCTTGCACATTTATTTTCTCAACACTCTAAAGTCCAATGATTAATATTCAATAACTAACATTCAACAGTTTAAATTTTATCAATCATAGTTTTGTTTTGGCTTGGTTCTGATCTATTTTATTGTGATTGATATGACTGTATCTGTACTATTCTAGTGGGTCTGTTTTTATTTCCACACAAAATTGAATTTTCTAATAATTAACCTAAATTAATTGTACAGTGACGTAAAACAGATTCTTCTCTTTGTCTTAATAGTGGAAACAAAAATAAAGAATTTAACATCTTGAAAGCAAATACCCCTTCAAAGAAAAGAATATCATTACTGAATCATGGCTTAAAGATGAAAATTTGTTACCAGGATGCTACACATAACTTTTTCATTTTAGCCAACTTAGCCATTAAATTTTCATACATGTTCCCTGAATCAATACATCATGTTCTTCAAACAGGATCATTTTGATAATTATTACCAGTACCTTAAGTTTCCACAAGTATATAATATCACATATATCATGCAATTTTATTTAGACACTAAAATTGCAGGAACAAACCAAGATTTGATATCTCCATTGTTACAACCCTCAGTCATTCTATCACCTACTTTTTATTTATTAGTAATTCTTCTTACTATCTACCTCTGGGTATTTCTTGGCGTCCTCAATACATCTGGCTAATTCTTAGCTTCCTGAGTATTCACTCTAGATATGACCTCATCTGCATAGAACACTGTACATCTCTATGTTTTCTTCTCTTCTCCCAGGTCTCTGGTACATTCTGGAGGGTCCCCCCACATCCTAACTCCCAAGATTGCCTGTTTCCATTCTTCCTGCTGGCCCTCAGGACTTCAGTCCTTTCCCCCCACCCAATAACTAATGATGTTCCCCTCTTCCCCTCTCTCTCCCCTGTGATTGCTTTCTTCTCCATCCCAAGTGGGATTGAAGTGTCCTCATTTGGGCCCTTTAGCTTGTTAACCTATTTTGAGTTCAGTGGAATGTATCTTGGATATTCTGTAATTTTTTGGTTAATATCCACTTATTAGTGAGTAACATACCATGTTTTTTTGAGTCTAAGTTCCATACATTTGCCTGCAAAACTCAGGATGTCCTTCCTCGTTCTTTTTCTTTGTTTGTTTTTGTTTTTGTTTTTATTTTATTTTTTATTGGATATTTTCTTTATTTACATTTCAAATGTTATCTCCTTTCCTGGTTTCTCCCTCCCAGAAAACCCCTTATCCCACCCCTCTTCCCCTTATTTCTATGAGGGTGTTCCCCCACCTACCCACCCATTCCCACCTCCCCACCCTAGATTCGCCTACCTCCGTGCATCTGTCGAACCTTCATAGGACCAAGTACCTCTCCTCCCATTGATGCCTGACAAGGCCATCCTCTGCTATATATGCAGCTAGAGCCATGTGTACTCTCTGGCTGATGGCTTAGTCCCTGGAGCTGTGGGAGAGGGAGGTCTGGTTGGTTGATATTATTCTTCCTATGGGGTTGCAAACCACTTTAGCTCCTTCAGTCCTTTCTCTAACTCTTCCTTTGAGGACCTCGAGCTCAGACCAATGGTTGGCTGTGAGCATCCACCTATGTATTTTTAAGGCTCTGGCAGGGCCTCTCAGGAGACAGCTATATCAGGCTCCTTTCAGCAAGCATTTCTTGACATCTACCATAATGTCAGGGTTTGGTGACTGTATATGGGATGAATGCCCAGTTGGTGGAATACTATTCAACTATTAAAAATGATGAATCCATGAAATTCTTAGATAAATGGATGAAATTAGAAAATATCATCCTGAATGATATAACCCAATCACAAAAGAACACATATGGTATGCACTCACTGATAAGTGGATGTTAGCCCCAAAGCTTCGAATACCCAAGATACAATTCACAGACAACATGAAGCACAAGAAGAAGGAAGACCAAAGTATGAGTGTTTCAGTCCTTCACAGAAAAGGGAAAAAAATACTCATGGGAGCAAATATTGACACAAAATGTAGAGCAGAGACCGAAGGAAAAGTCCTTTCTTGTTCTTAATAGCTGAGTATTATTCCATTGTGTAAATGAACCACATTTTCAGTATCCATTCTTCTGTCCTGGGACATTTGGGTTGTTTCCAGCTTCTGACTATCACAAACAAGACTAGTATGAACATAGTGAAACATGTGCTACTGTGGCATGGTGGGCATCTTTTGGGTTTATTCTGGGTCTTCAGGTAGATCTATCTCCAATTTCCTAAGGAATCTCCAGATTGATTTCCAGAGTGGTTGCATGAGTTTGCAACCCCACCAGCAATGCAGGAGTGTTCCTGTTGCCCATCTCCAAGATAGTCAAATAAAAAATAAATCAGACTCCTCTACTTATTTCTTTTACTTGGTCTTCAGACACATAAAATCCCTAGGTATTTTCATTTCTTAAGTCTTAATCTATCTTTACTATGTCCACCTCTTTTAATCCAAATAGTCCTAGTTTGAGCTAGCACCTGCTGACCTGTGGACATTTGAGGAGCAACCTCTTTGTGTTTCTTGTTTAAGATGCATCCTCATTTCAGTGTGTTTTTTCCCTGAGTGTTAGGAGTATTTATAAAATAACTCTTTAATGAATATATTCCCATGATTATGATATTTTTCTGACTCCTGATTTTCTTGTAAATATAGTTCAGTAGAGTTCATGCTTTTTAACAAAACACATGTCTACTTGTGACATGACCTCTTCGTTCATCCATGGCCTGTATCACCATTTGCACTCAATTGACCTTTGCTTCTAAGTTTATTTATGGATTCAAAATACAGAAAGAGCATTATCTCTAGACCTAGTGGTATGTGCACACTAAGCCATGGCTTTTTCATGGCTTATATTCTTATTTTGGACTCAGAGGTATGCACATAATTACTCCATGCCACATTCCTACATAACAGAAATATTTCTAGTGGAAAATAATTTGTCTAAAGTCATATCCACCTACTAATTTGAATAAAATTTTATACAGAAGAGTGTCATCACAATAAAAAGAAATTGCAAAAGTTGTTCCCAAGCGTTAAGTGTTTGGTTTAGAAGATTTTTCTGTCCTCAGTCATTCACTGTTTACTTTATTTCACTCTTATAGTCTATTAAAAGAATAACCAACACTTTCTTGAAATATAAATTAGATCTGTCACTCCTCTTTCTGAAGTTCTCTAGTAACTACATCTCAACTAAGAATAAAACCAAGTCTTAGAAATGCCACAAAAGCCAACAAAAATCAGTTTCTTACCTAATAGGATGCAGTTTTTTAGGTCAGCGCTAGACACATTCATCTTGTCCTTCCTAGGATGTTGTTAAAAGCTTTCTGATAAGGACCTGTGCAATTTCTGTTTTCTTTCTTTGAAAGAATCTCTCCCACATCTATAAAACTGCAAGACATAGAGAGTGAAAAAGAAAGGAACATTAAGAATTGGATTCAATTTAAATGCATGACAGCTGCAATGTCTTTTGAATTCACCAGTGGAAGTGTTATGTAAATAATTTTCAGGTAGAAGTACACTTGGGAAAGTGAACTAATTAGATACTAATATTAAGCCCTTGAGGCATGGTAAGGTCTCAATGAAGATTTATGAATTAGCTTTGCTGAAGTTTAAAGCTTAAAGGTTGGAGAGACATGGAAGAACTGGAAAAAAGATGGAAAGGAAGGGCTGGCATGCTCAAAGAAAACCAGTGATAGTAGATACTATTTTAAAAAAAAAATCATAATCCATTATTATGATTTGTATGAAACTAAGGATAAATAATAAGAATTAGTTATTATTAAACAATACAATTATATTACTGGTAGTATAGGTATACAAAATATTAATTATAAATACAATACAATAAAAGATCTGTTCAGAACAAATGGCTTGTTAGTCCTTTTGGATATTATCCAGTGTAATATTCATTCTAAGTATTTTAAATATTGTTTCTAACAGGGATTCCTTAAACAGGTTTTGAATTCATTATCAAAATTGCTAATACAAGTGAAAACATTTCAAAGTAGATGTTAATAAAATAATTATTTCTACATCATTGTAATGGTTTGGTTGCTAAACAAAATGAGAAGAAAATGGTCTAGTAAAATTGAAAGTGATTTTGAAAACTCAGAAGAAAACATTGGAATAGTGGAGAATACAAAATAGTACCTCTTGAGCAAAAAATGATAAGTATTGCTATTTTGAACATTACCGTCTGATGGTATATAATTAGTGGGCACTAGAGGTGTACTTAGATATGCTGTAGATCCAACATGTTTGACAGTCTTAGAACCATAGCTATCCAAACATTTTAGTATATAATCCTATGTTCCCTAAGCCATTTTGTGAATTGTTACCACAAACACACAACATTCAATCATCTTTGGGTATATTGTTAAAGACTATGTCACTTTTACTGTACATATACAAGTATATATAATAATAATAATAATAATAATAATAATAATAATAATAATAATTTTAGATGCATTTGAGAATATGCCACTGTATTGGTCATCCTTGATTGTTTTCTCAGACTCCTCAACACATGATCTCACATAGATAACAAGTATATGAGACAATACAAAACCAAAACTATAAGTAAAAAAATCACTTGACATCTGCTTTTTAGATTATCTCAAAGATAGCTGCTTATCATGTTACCAAAGGACAATGAAAAGACCACATGTAGCATCATGTAAAACTAGCACAGAGTCTATTTTCTTTATTTTGCGAGAAGTTGTCTCCTAAATTCACTTAAGTGGTCTGACAAGTGCACAATTAAACAATTCAACCAGTAGAGACCCAGAAGAATATGTATGGAGAGCTAGATGAGTCTTTTGTAGTTATATCTGTATAAGTTTTATACAACTGTACCTAAGTAAGCTTAAAATATCCCTAATTTGTTCAGCCATTCTTTGAATACAAGTATCTGCATTCGATCCATAGGAATGAGAGGTATGCTTGAAATAAGAAGTTAAAGGTGAGGTAGCTGTCTTTGTTGTTAAAGTGTCTGTTGATGAAGCTAGGAGGTACAGCTTTGGATTCCTTGTACTCACGTAAAAGTCTAGACTCAGGAACCCTTTTGTAAACCCAGGATTGAGGGGCCACAAACAGGTAGATCTCCAGAACTCACTGGCTAGTCTGACCCTGTCTCAAAAAATAAATGACAGAAAAATCAGGAAGGATATCTCACATCAAATTCTGGCTTCAACAAGAATGTGCACATATAGCACATAATACAAAATTATGTATTTACATCATGAACACACACACGTATATACAAAAACAAACACTAAGTCGTTAACTTTCTATTTGCTACGAATGTAAAACAAGAATTTCCCAGTTCATTGTTTCTTGTGTTCAGTCTCATGACTGATTCTTTTTACGGCTCTCACCTCAGGTTTTCTTTGTCATATAAATACACGTTACATTCTCAGGTACTTGTCATCCTCCCCTCTTCCTATACCCTCCTGCCTTCCTTAAAACTATTTCCCCTTAAGTGTTTTCTGTCTCACAATTTGGAAACTCCCTAGCACTGTCAGCAATTTTGAGTATGACATAGTCCAGGCTCTGCTAACATTTCTTAAGCTTTGAAATAGATTCCTAATTTCCGTCTAATAGACATGACACACTATATATGCTTTGAATCCATGTCAAACTAGTTCCATTCTCCTAGAAATTTCTAGTGTTTTCCATTGTATACAGTATATTTTTCATTTTCTATCATGACACATAAAGCTTCCACCAAAATCTTATCTTTAACTCATTGGCTTGATTCTCCTGGCACATTCTTCATGCTGATTTGTTATTTATAGATGAGTGAAAATGACTCCATTAAAAACAGACATGAACAAGTATATCAAGTGCTTTAAAAAGTAAGTATAAATTTCTTTTATTAAACTTCATGATAATTGTTTAATTTACATTTACCCCATATTTGTATGTGTTAGAATTCTCTTATGTTGATCAGTGTACATCTATGCGATCAGAATTGTCCTATTGTCCTAACATATACATGAAAATGCCATAATATCATCTTTTAATATGAAAATAATGATGAGAATTTATATGCAGCTCTATAAATTTATATTCTAGTCCCCTCAATGATTGTTGGGAGCAGTGGCATCATTTTCTTCAGTGGTGTAGCCACAAATAAGTCTTCTTTGCTCCAGTAAAAAGCCTTCTATCCACAGTTCATCAAGAAACACTTATTAAGTTTTGAAGGCCTGCACACAAACAGAAAACATGAAGGTAAGAAGGAAATTTGCTGAAATAATGGTTTTGGCAGTTGAGACAGAATTTGAGAGAAGTACTTGTGGGGCATGGTAATGAATAAAATTCAACATGTAAGTGTATGGTATTTCCAAATTAAATCATAGAAAGAAATTTACATTTTAGAAGCAGTTGAAAATATTGAAAAATTGATTACTCTTTGTTGCATTTGGTATTTGTAAAGTTTTCACAGTAAAAATAGTAATCCTTTGGTTAGTAAGATGGGTCAGTAGGAAAGCACACTTGCAGGTAAGCCCAAATAGCACTCTGTAGGAGAGAATGGAGTCCTGCTAGTTGTCCTCTGGCTTCCACATGTGCATTATGGCACAGGCACCCATGCACAAACATGCAGTAAATAAATGTAATTAAACTTTTAAAAAGTAATAAACGATTCTATAGCATTCTTGATAGTTTACTTAAGAACAAAAGGCTTTTTGTTCAGAATTTTCAGATACTGAAATTAGAGATAATTATAACATGCTTTTTATTTTAAAAGACTAAAACCTGCATGCAAAAATTTAAAAATAAAATTGCATCAAACAAATTTCAATTATAAGGCAAGTCATTATTTAAAGTCTTTATTTGCATCTTATATTTAATTTTTTTTCATATAACATATTTTGATCATATTCTTTTCTTTCCCAACTCCTCCCCAAGCCTCTCCAGCTTGCTATGCACTCAACTCCTTGTTCTTTCTCTCTCACTTCAAAACAAAAAAGAAAAATCAAATTCTTAAAGAACATATTACTTCATACTGTTAATGTCAAATAGTCAGCCCTGAAATCATCCACACAAATAATACTATGCAGACTCAACAGGTCATATGCAAGAATATATATGGTTATATGAATACATCTGAATGTAATAACAATTAATGAAAAGAAAGGCTGTGAATTTGTAGGAGAGAGGGTAGTGTTATATGTCAGAGTTTGGATGGGCAGAAAGGGAAGGTGAAAATATTGTAATTATATCATAATCTCAAAAATACAAAATAGAAAAATTCAAAAATGAGTCCAATATTTACCTTCTTTATCTGTAAAGTAGAACAATGCACACATTTGCCATTTAGAATAAGAACTGAGAAACCATTTGAATGAATGCAATCATACACTAGATGAATACGTGAAGCCAAGTACAAAATTATACAAAAATTTTTTTTCAATGTGAAGTGTTGGCTCACATGTACAATTGTATGAGTTGCATTTGTAGATGTTTGTTCAGACCAGTCTCAAAATGTGATAAACTGAAGTTGGAGCCAAGAGGATAAAGAAAAGGCTCTCCAAATTCCTTTATGCTAGACAGCAACTTGGACTACACATTCACTCAGATCTCACCAAATAAATCTATTTTAATAGCGTGATTCGATAATAGTTCTGACAAAGGGAAAGTACCACCAACCACTACTAGCTGCCAAGGATCACTGAATTATTGTGAGATATTGGCCAAATTATATGGGTGTATAAAAAAAGTAATCAGTTGGTCTAGTGTGTCTGTACTTACCCTCATGCCATAACTTTACGATTTAGCTAACATCCTGTTTTTAAAAAACATTTATATAACATCTGAGGCTTAAGATTTGGAGATTTGATGCATATGGTATGTTTTTCCCTTATTCAATACATAATCCAAGATTATCCCATTATATTTCTGTTCATTCAGGCTTCAGCCAAGTCAGATCTCTCTACAAGCTCTTGTCTTAAATATTCATTTATTCATAAAATATCCACAGAGAGCTGCAGTATGCCAAGAAGTATTTCAGGCTAAGCATCAGAGAAAAATGTAGAGTTTCCTTGGGACATTAGTGTTATAAACTATCCCATGGTAAGCTGTTTTAATAGTCACTTTAATTTGAATTTTTTTCTTATATGATACTATCTCAATTTCTTGAATCATATTTTTAAAAACTTGTGAACATTCTAAGATCATGGTTATAAACATATTACATAAAGTTGTAAAATTACAAAACATTAACACCACCAGATGCTGGTGATAATGTGAAGTAGCAAGAACTCTCATCACTGCAAAGAAGTAGATCCATTCTGGAAGTTATTCTGGAAGTTCCTTATAAAACTAAAGAAATTTCTATGTGACCTGGACACTCTCTCTCTCTCTCTCTCTCTCTCTCTCTATGTGTGTGTGTGTGTGTGTGTGTATGTGTGTGTGTTTTGTGTTTGTGTATAAGAATACCTGTAAGCAGAATATGAATATATGTATTCATATTTCTGGAGACTTCTAAGACCAGGTCAAGGTGTGGGTATCTGGTGTGGGTCAGACTGCATTGACCCATTGTGAAAGACTGAGAAACAAGGACAAATTTGTATGAAAGCAAAGACTGACTTGATAGTCACAGGATTTTAAAATGATACTTATTGACCCATGAGATTGAGGCCCTCAAGAAAACTTCATTTCATTAGGAACTGCCTCCAGACACTGCCATCTGGAAATTAGGTTTCCAACAGATGATCTTTTGAGAAAAATATTCAAACACAGCGTTAGATACTACAAGGATCAAAGTTTTTAATGCTGGTACTAATGAGTTGAAAACAAGTACTATCAAAATGATCTGTGAATATTCATATCAGTAGTTGACATATCCATGGATAATTAACCATGATATACCATTACTATAGATTTGACTCAAGGATTTAAAATACCAGATATCAGTCTTTGGACAGGCTTAACAATCTTTTACATGACTAAGTGAAAAATATGCTGTGATTTGATGAAATTTAGTACATTTTGCCCTTATGTATGAAAGCTTAATCCTTACTGTAGCAGTATTGATATGGAGGGGCGTTATAGGATACTGATACTAGAAGTTATTAGGGTCATTGGATATGGTAGAGGTTAATAATCTGCCTAAAGAATGAGTGCTTATTAGAGAGAGTTGTTTTCGGTACAAGGTTGTTCCTTTCTGCTGTGAAATAGCTAAGGGAATCCTATGCAGGGAAGCTGTGGTGAGATTTTTGAACTCCAAAACAGTTATCCTCCTAGATCTACTGCATTATAGAGTACCCATCAACAGCTCATTTTATATGACCGTACAAACAGACAAATGTAAAGGGTGAGGCTGGATGCTATATTCTAGTTATGTGAATCTATGAATCTAATGATAAGAGAGACAACACAAACTACAGAAGACAATAAAATAATTGGTGCTTTAGAATGACTGTCCAAAGAAGGGATGAATATGAGGAGGAATAACTTCAGACTTTTAGTAAAATCCTTTATGAAATTATTATGGTAAATACATGATTTTACATATGTGGCAAAATGCATAGATCACACATAGCAAGAGTAAACCACAGAGTAGATAATGATATGTCTCTGTAGATTCATTGATCTTAACAATCTCTTGTTTTTGTGGAGATATTGGTGGAGGGCTGCCTAGAAGGGGTTTTGAAGTATACAGGAACTATGTATTGTAGACTTAGTTTTGCAGTAAATTCACACCTAATATACAAATAAAAGCATATCGCTGCAAAACATTCTCTCTTCTGATTATAAACTGTAACATAAAGAAACTGTTATTTCCTTATGTAGCTAAAAATCCACACATCCCATATAATAGAATGTTAAGACAGCCTCACACAAAATTGAATAAGCTTAATAAGATAATTACAAGCATCAAATGTTTGATTTCCAAAACAACCAATAAAATCTCAGAAGCCTACTCTGGGTGGTTATTTTAGTAAGTCATTGCATGTCAAGTAATGCAGGTCATCTTGTATTTTCATTAGATAACTCATCAGTTATGGTTGACTCCTACTTTAAACAAGAAGGCAACTGTAACAGACAATACGTTCAGATATAGTTATGCGTCAAAGCAAGTCCCTCCATTAATTTAACCATCAAACATACTTTAATTGCTTTTTCTGTGAAAAAACAATAAACACAATAGAGACCATGCTAGCAATTGATAAACTATTGAATTGCATCCCCAAACCCACTGAACAAACATGTTTTAAACCACCAAATCTTTTGCAAAATATTTTATAAATGACTTAAGAATAAATATTGCTAAGTTTTATAGCCTATATGAACTCTGTTACTGATATTTATGCCTGGCATTGTAATTCAGAGGCAGTGATAGACACCATGTAACTAAACGGCTATAGTTATAATCTGTTAAAATTCTACCAACAATAACAGACAATAGTGCTCAACATGCTTGTGGGGCTTAAAGTTGCCAAGTCCTAATCTGTAGGGATGCTATAAGAAAGATATAAATCCATGACTTTAACAATTCAGAGCCTCCTGAAGGGATTAATGTCTTAACTGCTGCATGGGACTCCAAATGAGGTCTTTTGACATAAGGAGAAAATGTACAAGCAGAACACTTTCCTCCAACTTTGGGAGTGAAACAGATTTATTTTAATACCAGTTGTTATTTTGTTAAGTATGTGGATGCTCATAAGAAAATCTGTCCCTTTTATGCATATGGCTACAGATGACATTAATTAAAAGGACAACCACTCACCACCTACCTTCTTTAACAACTTATTGTAGAGATATACAAAAAGTCATGAGGATGGGAGGTGTGGGGGAGTTTTCATTTGTTATACTCATCTAAGGTCACCCACTATGAAAATACCAAATGTTTCCAATATTGAGATGTGACAGCACTGCAAAGTAGGACAATCAACAATGGAATAGCAGATGACCAACAAAGAGAAGAGCAACCAATATAGTTCAGGTGAAGGTTCAGAAGACTGGAGCCGTCAGTATCTCAAGGGTATACACTGGGGATAAGCAAGTCTTTGTTTCCAAGAGCTGACCTGGGTAATTTTCTCAGAGTCACTTGTTCATCTCAGATTCCTCAAAGGGACTGAGAATTGGGTGACCTTTTCTGTTTCAAATAGAAGTAAATATCATACCTTCCAGCAAACACTGGCCATATCTATCTATCAAGTCACTATATGTGCTATAAGGAATGCAAGCTGAGTAGTAGTTCATTCTCCTCAAAATTTAAGTTTAGGGTATATATGTATACTGTATATGTGGCAATTAAATATTGTAATCCAAAAATCTTACTCACTAATGTTTTCTCATTTCAGAGGTGCAAGTATATGGACAAATGGAAAAGGAGGGAAATTTCAGTATCCTGTTATTATATATTAAAAGTTGAGTGGCATATTAAGCTTGAAAATAAAATTATGAAATAATTCAACTGAGCATCTCAACTCAAATGAGACTGAGAAAAATCATTAATCCTTGTAAATAAAAACAAAAGCTTCTAGCCTTTCCCAGAGATCCCTCTTCTCACAATTATCAATGGAGAATACAGAGACTTAGGTTTATACAACATGCAGAAAAGAAGCAATGTGTGAGGACCTTGCTCCAAGGAAATCAGTTATACTACTCTTATCAAGCTTCAGGAAACTCTTCAAAATTTGGGGTTTGATGTAAGATAAGGTGAAGAGCTATGAAGCCCCATATCTTAGACTTGATACAATTTTTTGTGATCATTAGCTTATATCAAATGTAGTTACTTGCAAGGGGCACACACAAGACCAGTCCTATCAAAAATTAGTCAATAAATGATAAATGGATGGATCAAGTCAGGGAAGGACAGAGAGAGAGTAGTAGGAGAGACAACTGGAAGTGGAATGGGGAGGCGTCTCTTCAACAAGCAAGAAATCTAGTGCAATGAAATTCCTAGGGATTTATGAGGGTGACTCCAGCTAAGACTCCTATCAATGGGGGACATGGTGCCTAATCCCACTTATTCTTATAATCAGGCAAGGCTTCCAATAGAGAGAGAGAGACACCAACCAAATCTCAGACACCTTTGACCTATAATATGTCCTGCTTCAAGATGTGCTGAGGTAAATGTGGTGCAGAACTTGTGAGAGTGGCCAACCAATGACTGGTCTGACTTGAAACCCATGCCGTGAGAGAGAGACCACCCCTAACTATATCTGGAGAGCCAGGGTAAAAAGCAAGGCTACCATATCGTTGCATTATTATTTCTAATAAGGAACCTGTCAGGAGCTTAGTATAATATACAATCAGAAGAAGTGGCTTTGAATTTCATAAAAAAAAAAAAAAAAAGCTTTGACAGTTGAGTAAGACAGATAAGACACCCATAGCCAAACAGTGGATGGAGCTTGGGGACTCTTATGGAAGAAAGGAGGAAGGATTGTGGGCCCCGAAGGGGATAGTACCAACTCACCTAGACCCTTGGGGCTTGCACAGTTTAAACCACCAATCAATGAACATATTCAGGCTGGACCTAAACCTCATATGTAGTAGATAAATAGGCTGGTCTTCATGTGGATACCAGACAAGTGGAATGGGGGCTATCCCAAAATTTGTTTTCTGTACTTGAGATATGTTCCTCTAGCTGGGCTGCTTTGTCTAACCTCAGTGGGAGAGGAAGCACCTAGCTCCTCCGATCCATGAAGTGCCAAGGTGGAGGGGGTATACCTGGTGGGTGGGTATGGGGGACACCTGCTCAAGAAGGGGACAGGGAAGGATTGTGGGAGGGAGTGACCGGGAGGGGTACAGTGAGCAGGATGTAAAGTGAATGAGTAAAGAAAATTGAATTAAAATTTAAAAAGAGCTTTGAAACAAAGATTTTTATAAATAATGATAATTTTAATAATGATAATATACGGTCAATCACCTTTGGAAACAAGATTACCTGTGAAAATCATTTTGTATTTACATATCTGTAAACACAATACTTTGATTTTGAAGGAGATGAAGAGAATTTCACTCTGACTGTGACCAAATTGAGGAGGAACAGCACCTAATGCAAATGTGGACACCTAACCATTGGACTGAAGTCAAAGTTGGCGTTCCCTGTGGTTGAATTAGGGGAAGGAATGAAGAAGCTGAAAAGGAGAGCTACCCCATAAAAAGACCAGCAGTCTCAACTAACCCAGACCCCCAGGGAGCTCCCAGACATTGACCCACCAACCAGGATCATACCCTGGCTGGTCCGAGGCCCCTGACACACACATAGCAGAGGTCTGCCTGGTCTGCACTCAGTGGGAGAAGATGTGCTTAGTATTTGAGAGAAAGAGGCCCCAGGGAAGGAAGAGGTCTGGTAGGGGGAGGCACCCTATTCGAGGCAAGTGGGAGGAGGTATGGGATGAGGAACTGTGGGAGGGGAGACCGGGAAAGGGCGACAATGACTGGAATGTTATTATTATTATTATTATTATTACTATTAATAATAATAATAATAATAATTTTTTAAAGAACCAAAGCTCAAGCTCAGAAATGACTTTTAAAATAGTAAAGCAGTCAGTGGTTTACACTGTTCACTAAGAATTGAAACAATGTTTTTTATATCTTTTCCAAGAAATATTCTGCCAACATACTAATATAACTAGTCATGATATAAAATGATAAATATTTACATGACTATACCTTTTTAAACAATTTTAAAAATTCAAATTAATTTTCAAATAATATTGACTTAAATTATCTTGATTTCTGAGAAGAAATATAATCAATCAGAAGTAACATGATCATATTTTTTTCCCCACAAGCTATCTCGGACTGAATCAGGGACATCCTTTGAAGGAGTCAAGAGAGCATATGGATTTAGAATTGAAAAGATTGTTAAGGGTCGCTGCCAGGTGAAGAATACTTTAAAACAAAAATCTAGGACTCTTCCCTGGCTTCAGAACTAGAAGTCTGCACCAGGATCAGAGACTTGCACTTCACCAAACTTGAAGAACAATCCCGGAAACAAACATGCTGGGCTTCCCGACCAATACCCCTCATTCCTGCCCCCAGCAGCCTTGTCATGCTGCCCAAAGTGGAGATGGAGGGCCCAGGACTGGTCAGATAGCACTGGGAAAAGGGGCAGATGCTGGAAAACATGCAAGTGTCTCAATTTAAAATGATGAATTACTCCTATGATGAAGAATTGGAAGAGAGATGTCCTGTATGTGGCAATAAAGTATCTGGGTATCATTATGGTCTCCTCACCTGTGAAAGCTGCAAAGTTTTATTCTAAGCGAACACTCCAAAACCAAAAAAAGGTACACGTGCATAGAGAATCAGAATTGACAAATTGACAAAACGCAAAGAAAATGATGTCCTGTTGATTAAAAAAAAAAAGTATCGATGTTGGAATGAAGCTAGAAGCCATAAGAGCCGACCGCATGCAAGGAGGCAGAAATAAGTTTGAGTCAGTGTATAAGAGACACAGGGCCTTGAAGCAACAGAAGAAAGCCCTCATTTGAGCCAATGGACTTAAGCTGGAAGCCATGTCTTAGGTGATCCAAGCAACGACTTCAGACCTGACCTCTGCAATTCAGAACATTTCATTCTGCCTCCAAAGGCCTACCTCTGAGCCACGTAGTCTTGACTCCAAAAGACTATGACAGAAGTCCCTTTGTCACATCTCCCATGACAATGCCACTTCATGGCAACCTGCATGGTTACCAATCATATGGTCAGTTTCCTAGTCCGGCCATCAAATCTGAGTACCCAGACCCCTATTCCAGATCTCCTGAGTCGATGATGGGCTGCTCCTACATGGATGGTTACCAGAGAAGCTACCTGGCAAGCATCCCACACCTGATACTGGAATTTTTTTTTCTTATTTTTTTTTAATTGGATATTGTTTTAAATAGCCCTGGGGCTTTTTGTATTCTAATTCTGCCCTCATGGGAGAGGCTTCAGAGAAAGAGTGAGTTACACCTGTGATTTGTGAACCAATTCTCTAATGAATAAAAGAGCCAATCACTGGGCGTGTAAGGGGGGACTTCCAGGTCGGAGGAGGAGAAGAGAGGAGCAGGAGAGAGGGAGAGTCCTTTTGGCAAGGGGAGAGCACATAGGTAAGATGTAGCTAGTAGTGTTTCCTGGTATTACGGTGGATCTGCAAAGATTCGCCACCAGAGGAATCAGACTTTGATAAGGTTTACAAGATTAGGTTTTAGTTGACACACCCAGAGACTGAGTTATTATTGTTTCTGAACTAAGTTTGTGTTGAGTTTTCCTTCACTCGGAGGCTCATCTGGGTTCTAGAGAGAAAGGTACAGTGGCAAAGTGTGAGTTTACCTGATGTGTACCACAGAGGCCATGGGGGTATTGAAGCTTGGGGCTGGCTTGGTAGCTACCCACCAGTGTGAACCTAATGAGCTGGGTGGAGAGATAGTGGAGCTCTGAGTCAGAGAGAACCAGGGAACAGTACCGGAACATGCCATACATTCCTTCATTTTTAATACTTCCTGCTACAGTATATTTTCTTTTCTTTTTTTGTTTTTTGTTTGTTTGTTTTTGTTTTGTTTTTGTTTTGTTTTGTTTTTCCTAGACAGGGTTTCGTATATATTTTTTTTTATTTACACTACAAATGTTTCCCCTTTCCAGGTCTCCCCTTCAGAAACCCTCTATCCCATCCTCCCTCCCCCCTGCCTCTATGAGGGTGCTCCCCCACCCACCCAATCCCATCCTCCAGCCCTGGCATTCACTGTAGGGAAAACTGGAACTTTTGAAGTGTGAACCAGATGAGCCTCAAGTTCAAGTGAAAATCATGGCTTACCTACAGTAAGAGCAGAGTAACCCGAAATAGGCAGAAAAAGCTGAGTTCCATCGGGCTTTTGTGTAAAATGGCAGACCAGCCTCTGTTCTCCACTGGTGAGTGGGACAGAAGTAATATTAATATTTTCTTCAGGGAACTGAAAGTTGTTGACCAAATGAAACTGCTTAAGAACTCTGGAGTGAGCTCTTTATCCTCGATCACATTTACCTGCAAGTAGCACATGGGAATGAAGGGACAATCTCCCTGGTTACTGGAGAACATGTGGACTACTCCACAGTCGTCTCAAACACCGAGGTCGCCTTTAACAACCTCCAGAGTCTTATATAGGAGCTCATGATGAGATTCCGTTTCCTGCAGTTTGTTCAGCGAGGATTTGTGTGTCTAAGTTCCTGGTGCTGATCAGCTCAGATGTCAAGAATCTTGAGAACTTCCAATTTGGTGGAAGGTGTCCGAGAGCAGGTGAACTCCGCCCTGCAGGACGACACAGTTTGCAACTACCCTCAACCAACTGGGAAATTTGGACAGCTACTTCTTAGACTACCAGAAATCCAGGCAATCAGCAAGCAGGCAGAAGACAACATGTACTCCAAGCACATCAGTGGGAATGTGCCCTATAACAACCTTCTCATTGAAATGCTGCATGCCGAAAGAGCCTAAGTTCCCACCCCTAAAAGTTTGCTCTAAGAACTGAGGCTACAGGGAGAAGAGGAGGAGGAGAGGAAGACAGAAACACAATGCTCTGAACTGCTCCAAACAATGCTAATGATAAACTTGGTTTAAAGACACTGAATTTTAAAAGCATAATAATTAATTACTTAATAACAAATAAATGATATATCAGGGTATCATTTGTACTGCAAACTGTGAATCAAAGGTTGCATATCCTCAAAGGATTCACATGAAAGACATTGTAACGGGGTGGATTGAATTTACAGATGGAGTCCAATACCACAGCAGAATAAAGTAGATGGAATAAGTCTTGTATATTTAAACTAATCTGCTATTAAGAAATTCAGCAATTGATCTGTGTTATTAATTGGATTTGTTCAGAATTACTCCGTGGTGACACTGAACAATTCAAGAATACCTGTGCTGTGCCTTGGCAGCCCCTCCCCACCCGAGAAGCCCTACACCTTCTGACCTGTGAGCCCTGAAGCTATTTTAAGGACCTGTACAATTCAGCCACACCCAGTAGTAGCTCCACTAAACCATGATTTCTGAATATCTGTGTCTTAGACCTGCCAACAGCTAATGAGAACAATGTCTAAATATGTCAGCTTGTGTTTTCTTAAAAAAAAGAAAAGATTGTTAAGAATTGTAACTATGTGGGAAACATGGTGAGAATATGGTAATTTAAAAAATATATATACTCATCTCTAAAATCCATATAAAGTAATAAATACAACTTAGAGAAGTGAAGGGCAATATTGTTTAGGAATGATGAAGGCTGAAAGCACACACATGCAGACAATAGAGCTATACTTACACTATTTGCAGAGACTGATAACAAGCAGTACCTTTCTCTGAGGCAGAAAATGGCATAGGAACACTCAATCTAGAGAATGCACTAATAGTTTAACTGAGTTGTCTTTTATTGAACAAGGTTTGTTTGTTTTTATTTACACCCCATATGCTGACCCCCTCCAGAGCTCCTCACAGTTTCTCCCCCATCCCCACACTCCTTCACCTCAGAGAGGGCAGCTCCTCTCTAATATCCCCTCACCTTGGTGTATAGTCTCTGCAGAATTAAGTGCATCCTTTTCCACAGGCAAGATACAGCAGCCCTTTGGACATAGGTGCGAAGGCCAAAGACCAGTCCTGTATGTTCTTTAGTGATGAATGTGTATCTATTTTCATTCTTCTACATGGAATCAACAAGTTAGAACAGCGCCATTTGATGCAGATGCTTCCCCTGTTCCATTGTATCATTTAGGTTTCTTTGTCAAAACTCAAGTGTCTGTAGGTATGTGGGATTATTTTGCAGTCTTCTATTTGATTTAATTTATGCATCTGTCTCTTTCTATACCAATACCATGTGGTTTTTATTATTATTGCTCTGCAGTTCAGCTTGATTTCACAATGGTGATATCCCCAGAAGTTTTTTATTGTTCAGGATCTTTTTGACTACCCGGGTTTTTTAGTTGTCCCATATGAAGTTGAGAATTGTTCTGTCAAGATATGTAAAAAATTGTGTTTGGGATTTTGATGGGGATTACATTGAATCTATAGATTGCTTTTGATCAGATGGCCATTTTTACTATGTTAATCTTACAGATCCATGAGAATGGGAGATCTTTCCATCTTCTGATATCTTCCTCAATTTCTTTCTTCAGTGACTTGAAGTTCTTGGCATACAATTTTTATCTTGTTTGTTCAGAGTTATACCAAAGTATTTTATATTATTTGTGGCTATTGTGAAGGGTACTATTTCCCTAACTTTTTCTCAGCCCATTTACCACTTGTGTTGAGGAGGACTACTGATTTCTTTTAGTTAATTTTTTATCATACCACTTTGCTGAAGGTGGTTACCAGCTGTGGGAGTACTCTGATAGAATTTTGGGGGTCACTTATGTATGCTATCATATTGTATGCAATACTTTGACTTCCTCTTCTTTTCCAAACTGTATCCCCTTGATTTCCTTTAGTTTGTCTTATTGCTTTAGCCAGAACTTCAAGTAATATATTGAAGAGAGATGGAAAAAGTAAACAGCCTTGAATTGTTCTCAATTTAGTGGAAATACTTTAAGTTGCTCTACTTTTAATTTAATGTTGGCTATTGGCTTGCTGTATGTTACCTTTATTGTGTTTAGGTAAATCCCTTATATTTCTGTTCTCTTCAAGACTTTTATCGTGAAATGGTGTTGGGTTTTGTCAAACACTTTTTTTTTTTTTGACATGTAGTGAGATGATTTTGCATTTTTTCTTTCAGTTTGTTTATATGGTAGATTATATTGATGGATTTTCATAAACTGAACCACTCCTGCATCCTTGAGATGAAGCGTACTTGATCAAGGTGGATAATGTCTTTGATATGTTCTTGGATACAGTTTGTGAGTATTTTATTGAGTATTTTTTTATCACTATTCATATGGGAAAGTTTTTTCTTTTTTGGATCTTTTTGTGTCGGGGTGACTGTGGCCTCATAGAATAAGTTTGTCAGTGTTCCTTCTGTTTCTCTTGTGGGGAATAGTTTAAAGAATATTGGCATTATCTCTTCTTTGAATGTCTGGTAGAATTCTGAACTAAGACCATCTTGCTTTTATTGTTTGCTTGTTTGGGAGACATTTAATGTTTCTTCTATTTTCTTAGGCCTCATAGGACAATTCAGATGGTTTACCTGATCTGTATTTGGCTTTGGTAGATGTTATCTGTCTAGAAAATCATTCATTTCATTTCGATTTTCCAATTTTGTAGAGTATGGGCTTTTGAAGTAAATTCTAAGAATTCTTTTAATTTCCTCTGTTTCTGTTTTTGTATGTTCTTTTTTTTCTGATTTTGTTAAATTGGGTACTTTCTTTCTGCCTTTTAATTAGTTTAGCTAAGGGTTAGCTTTTCTTGTTGATTTTCTCAAAGAACAAGCAGTGTGTTTTATTGATTCTTTGTATTGTTCTTTTTTTTTTTTCTAATTGATTGATTTTAGCCCTGACATTGATTATTTTCTGCTATCTATGTCACCAGGTAGTATTTCTGTTTTCTTACTTCCTTCCTTTCTTCCTTCCCTCTTTCTTTTCATCCTTCCTGTCTTTCTTTTTTTTTTTTCTGGAGACTTCCAATGTTCTTTTCATTTATTAGAATAAGAACTCTCCGATTCCTTTATGAGAGCATTTAGTGCTATGAATTTTTCTCTTAGCACTGCTTTCACAGTGTCCCACAAGTTTGGATATGTAGGGCCCTCATTCTCATTGAATTCTAAAAAGTCTTTAATTTCTTTATTTCTTCCCTGACCCAGAAGTCATGGAGTAGAGAATGGTTCATTTTCTATTTATCTATATTTCTATCTATATTTTCTTTTCTCTTTACTGTAGAGTATATTTGCTAATGTCAGGAAATAAAAATATAGTCTTCTATACACAAATTAACTTATAGCATTTTTGATGGTTGAAACAGGTGGATGAGGATATAGGTTACATAGTAAGAATTCAATTAAAAGGAAACAAAAAGCAAAAATAGAAAAGAAAAATATACTAGCCAAATTGGTTTTCAATAAACATAAATTGGTTTATATATTCACATATTAATGAAATCATTTTGTTAATTATTTATATACATTTACTAAAGATTTGGGATATACTTACACAAAAGTATACTGTTTATCAGGACGTCTCGTTAAACTGATTATGACCTATTTTATTCATCACCTATTATAAAATAGTATTATAAAATAGTATTCAAAAGTATTATTGCCTCCCTTCTTTCTTTGGTTTTCTCTTCTTTCGTTTTTTAATCTTCCTTGTCCATCTCTTCTTAACAATTTTCCTGTTTCCTGACTTCTTACAGAAAAATCTGCATAGTCCTTCACTATAAAGGACATCTAAAATGCCCTTCGTACTTCTTCTACTGTATATACTCTCAAACATCCATCCTTCCTTAGCAGAGCACTGACTATAACATAAGCTGGAGAAAGGCTGACCCACCAGAGAAATTAAGGTGGAACATACAATATGCCATGAATATATAAAATATCATTTATGTATGTTATAAACTCACTAAGCAACTCTCAGTGATCAGAAATGTTCTGTCTTTCCCACCACATCCATTACCTGTGTATATGAGAGGCACTTGACATATAAAAAACACAGACAGGATTTTATAATGTCATAAAACATGTTCTTGAGAATATTTATGTAGCAGCCTTTTTCCTCATCTTTAAGGTGACTTACTGAGAATAATAGCAAGAGATGTTTATTGGCTGATGATGAGTTAATGAGTGTTTATAGGCTTATTATTGCTTTCAGGTCATCATATTAAGAACTTCATATGTATTAACTTAAAAGTTCCCCTTTGCTTTAATAATCTGTGATTCATAGATATAGCATGTTCTCAGATACGGCAGAGTCTAGATTAGGAGAATTTAGAGATATATTAAAATAAACAGATGCCATTAATGATATAATGCAAATAAGCAATGATGCCTAAATAATGTCAGCGTAAGAAGCATTTTAAGAATCATCATCATAAAGTTAGGAAAATGTTTTGGGAAATATTTCAATTACTAGAATCATTTTTTCTATAAATTTCCAAATTAGTGGAAAACAGTTTCAACATGTTGTAAACCTTGAAATTTGTCTGAGACACTCACTACCGGATGTAACATCTCAGAAACTGTGACCACAAGATATGTAGTTGATTGGGTGCAGCTACAAGCCACACAGATACAACAAAAATATCCTAAAATGGAGCAAGAAATATAATTTCAAATTAAAGGTTCATTTCTTCTGTCTAGTTCATTGGGCTTCACAAATAATTTAAGAACATACATGGCTGTGCTGTCTAAGGGAAGGTAATCTTGTGGCAAATATAAGAAACAGCCTTTGAAGACTGATTCGTTTGATGAAAGAAACCTGCAGAACATAATGTGTTCAGTTAAATGGGAGTGGAGAAATAAATATGTCAACATACATTTGCAAGCTGAGATAAAAGCAACAGTGGCATTAGAATAACTTGAAGCCAGAGGAAGAAATCCCTTTTGGCTGCCTCTTCAGGTAATAAAGGGCAGAATGGCACTCTAAGTATGTCTGTGCACAGGGCCACAGGTGCTCTAGAAGAGGCATATAAATTAGCTATAATGAGATAAAAAAAAATTCACTATAACCCATACCTACAGTTCAAAAGAATGTTCACTATATGAAGCATTTTGCACCTGTGAGCATCTTGCTAAAAGGACATTTTTTGTGTAAATCTATCAAATAGCCTTTGCTACCTGCAAATATGTCCAGGTTTTTAGAAGCTTTTAACACCATGTGTTTCTGAGTTCGTGGGATCTAAGCTAGGATGTATATCTTTCAAGGTGTGTATGTGTTTGTTACTCATTAACTTCAGGCTGTCTGTGGGGTATCCCTTACTAGCTTTTTGTGGCAGCACTGGCTGTGATCATACTGTCTACTTCACAAGTACCTTGCTCTTCATTATGTTAATCTGGAGTTGTGCTTTTGGAACTGCAGGGTTTTCAGAGGGACAAAGAAACTAGTATAATGCCCTTGTAAGCATAAGCTAGGAAAAAACATAGTGCCACCTCTATCTCAAAGCATTGTTTAGGGATGTCTGAATGCCATCCCAGCTTCAAGGAGATGAGAGAAAAGACTCTGATTTCTACTGGAGGAGGTCTGCTACTGAGATGCACTCCCCACATTGTAAAGGACCAAAGATGCAAAAAAAAAAAAAAAAAGTAGCAATATTATTTTGAGATTCAACGCAGTGTTATCATGCTTGTATGTCATGGGTATTTCATCAATCATATTTACTTACAAGTATTTTGTTTCTGAAATTTGTCCCTTTAAAAGTACTACTTTCACTAACATAAATAACAAAATAGAAATTCCTTTAAGCTTACTCACATGACTCCTACATGAAACCTTGATTTGATGAGTCCAGAACATCTTTATGACTTTGACTGAGAAAGAGAAGGTACCATGAATTTCCCCTTCTTGTAGAGGTGTGAGGACATATGTATAGAGACTAAGGATCCCATTCAGTAGCATACTAGATTATCTGCCTTTCTTCAATGCCCAGCCATACCCTAGACTCCACAGCTTTCCTAGTAAGATTTCCTATAGATGTCCTAGACCAGGAAATCACTGGTTCTATTAAGAAAGTTCATTTCATAGATGCAAACCAATAGTCCTTTCTGGTTTGACAGAGACCAACTAATCATATTATCTCCAAAATGGAAATAATAATCTCCAATATGAAGTTCTATGATTCTTACTTCTTACTTAATAAATAGCAATACTTGTTCTCTCTCTCTCTCTCTCTCTCTCTCTCTCTCCCTCTCTCTCTCTTTCTCTCTCTCTCTCTCTCTCTCTCTCTCTGTCTCTGAATGTGTTTGTGTATGTGTACATGTGTGTGTGTGTGTGTATGTGTTTGTGTGGTATGCATCCATAATTCATATATATTCAGGCTTCAGCTGTGTATGTGTGCATGCAAGTGTCCATGTGCAAGTTCATGCAGAACCAACCAATGTTATTCTGTTATTTTCTTTAGTGGTTCTTCATGTTTGCTTTTTGCTTTGTTTCTTAAGACTCTTATGAAATTAATACTTATTTATGACTTTTCCTGAGTAGACATAAACAAATGTCTCTTCACCCCAGATAAGAACACTAACAAACCAAAGAAATTATTTCAACCAATCTAGTGTGGTAAACCAGTGAGTTAATTAGGGCTACTTATAAGACCACAAGTAAATTGAAGTAACCTGAATCACTTAAAAGTTCTATATTAGCATGGCAGACAACTTAGGATAGCTGCAGCCCTGTAAGCCACAGCCTGTAGCAATGTCCACTTCCTATATCTGCCAACTTCCTGTAGCAGGGTGTCATGGTTAGATCGCAGATCAAAGTCTCGACCTGCTCTCTGCCCTCCATCTACTGGACAGTATTAACAAGCCTCTTATCATGTCCTGTCAATGTATGGTTTGCTAATCTCATTGCCTTGACAAAATGCCAAGATATCCTGCAGTTCACCATAGCACTTTCTGCCCCATTGTTGCAAGCCTATCAGTACAGGGGGAGATAGTGTCACCATAAGAAGCATACAAACTTTCAAACTGTGATTTGAAGAGCACATGTAAAAGAATGCATTAAAAAAAAATTCTTCAATCTCTTCATCTATTTTACAAATAAATACATATTCAAAAAAGATATAATTTCAACATTTATCTCTACTCCGAGCTTTCTCTAACAGCTGCTTATATGGGTCTTACAGATTTAATTTAGATTGGTCCTTTAGCAGTTTAGATTGAAAAACATTTTAAAATAAAACCCTACAACCAGAAAGAAGCTTATGCTGCGAAAGAGAGCTATTTTGCAAGCCTTACCTGAGAGAAATATCACATTTCTTTCTAGTAGTTAGCACTTTGGCCTACACAAATTAAACTGAAATTAACGAAAAGTGATGATTACTGTTAGCAGTAATAAGATGAAAAATTAAATTGATTTTGCTGTGGAATATAAATTCTCAAAATAATTTTGTATAGTTTCATAGCAACAAGTGTTTCTTAAGTATATATTATGAGTTCTATCCTACAGTTTTCAACTTTAATTTTTATTGTACAGTATTTTGTTTTGGTTTATTTTTTTACCTTTAGAGATTATCTGCAGTGTATAGTTTTAATTTTGAACATCCATTTGATGTGCTATATGGATAAATATTTACCTAAGCAATAAACAAAGACATCATTAATAATGCAAGTCAGCAACTAGAAAGAACAGTGGAACTATAGGAATAATAAAAATTAAATTTGAAACATCAGAGAACATAGTCAATTATAACATTTCAACAATATAATGTTTAAAGACATGGATTGGAAATACAAATGCAATGGTAAGTAATTCATCAAAATTGCACCTTAAATTAAGAAAAGGTTTGTGTGACAATATATCGAAGCCATGTATTCATTCATTTAGGTCTTTCCTATTTTGTTCACAAATAGTTAACATTCGTCATTCCTTGTTTTCATCATCTAATAATTTTATGTATTCTCCTAAGATTTTTACATCATAATTTCTTCTAAATTCTTGTTTTCTCATTTCAGAAATTATTCTTTTTTTAATCTTCGACAAGTCTTTAATCAGAGCTCAGTAATACATATACCAGTATCAAAGTCATCTGATGGCCTCTTAGCAGTCTATGAACGTTTCCAGATCAACAGAACTTCCAGGAGGAACTTCCCAGCTTCCGCTGGCTTTGTCTCACAAGCCTTCATCTTTTCAGTGGCCATTTGCACTCCTCTCCTTACCCTGATTTATACTTTCTTCTTCCCCACTGCATCTTTCAAAGTTTTAGGAGAAATTCAGGCTTCTGTCCCTTCCTGACTTGCCAGTATTTTGCTTTGTACTTCATTTTTCTTCCATATATAGTAACTTCCACTCTGTACTTTGAATATATGAAGACAACCACTGGAACCACTGTGTACCTTTAATGAGCACGTAAAGCTGTTTTTCTCCTGTCCATATGTGGGACTTTTTATCCTTTCTCAAGCTGTCGTTTGTATCTCTCTCATTCTATTTAAGTCACGTACACTTTCACTGAATATCTTCTCACTACCACAGTTTATTCAAAAGACTATTGTTTTTGGTTTTGTTGCCTCATTTCTGCTCATCTCTAGAAAAGAAGAATACTATGGAAGCATCCTACATCTGTGGCTATGCGTACCTAACAGTGCCAGCAATCACTGTTTCTTTTGTTCATCTGTTTGAGAAAAGTCTCTCTTCACACTTGTGTCTGTCCTGGAACTCACTATGTGGATCAGACTGGCTTTGAACTCACAGAGATCAACCTGCCTCTGATTCCACAACTGTGGGACTAAAGGCATATGCTATCACATCTGGCTTACCTGTCACAGTTTCTAAAACCAATTCATGCACTTATGTTCTTTAAACGTGGTGCCTCTGGGTATGTGTGCATATGTGTGTGTTTTCTTGTATTTTAACTTTTGCTAAAAATCATCTTCTTTGTACTTTTCTCTAAAACATTTGTCTTATCAAGTCACAGATTTTTATAATACTTCTCACTATTTTGATTAACAAAAGTCTCACAAGGAAAAATTTCTGTCTTCAAACATTATATAGAAAGAATTTTTCTTGACATATCAATATCTTGCTGGCTGAATATAATTTGATTTTCTCAGTAACTGATAACACTTCCAAACTCTTCTTTGGTTTATACCCCAAGATGTTGAAATCTAATCACTATATTTTTCTGGATCACTTGCATAAGAGTTACGAGTTAAGTTCCACTAGTCACAAAAATTACATGAAATTGTTAAAACAACACAATAACAAAGACTAACATATTTCCTAGATCAGTAATAGGTATGACAGGATTTTTATAGTTAAAACAGGTAGGTTTTCTAATAGGTTGAAGGTTTCTCTGAAAGAATTACCTATTTCTTATAGCTCAGTATTATCTGATACTTCGTAATCCCTATTTTATGATACTAGCAGTAATAGCCCTGACTTTTATACTCTAAACTTTAAAATCTGTGGAATACATTTTCTTGTTACCTTTGTTTTACATTAGGAAGAATTCATTTGGTTTTATTTTTAAATATGTATTATCCTTTCATATAGTACACCACAACTGCAGTTTACCCCCACCGCAAATCCTTCCAGTCTACCTACCACTGTATCCCCTAGATCCACTTATACCTCCTACCCCTTCTCACCCCAGAAAAGAGAAAGTTTCCACGGGACATCACCCCAACACAACATATCAAGATACAATAAGACTATGAAAATGGTCCCAAAAACCTAATGGAGACTTCCAACCTGGGATCTCTCTCTGTGTCTAATGTTTGTCTGTGATTCTCTCCATTCCCATCAGCTGCTGGAGGAAGGCTCTCTGATAATGACTGGTCTAGGTACAGGATTTATGAGTATAGCAGAGGATGGTTAGCAATGATTTCATTGATTTTATTTATTTTTTGTTTTCTTTGGTTATTTCTTCATTTATTTTTTACACTCATGTTGGGTTCTATCCTAAGTTTCTGAGCTATTCAGTCTCCAGCCTCTGGTTTCTGGTACCTCCAGGCAGTGTTGATCATGGGCTCCCTGGGGTGGTGGGTGAATAATTCATACTTCCATTTTTTTTTTTTTTAGATAAAGGTTTTCTTTTAAAAATATCTACAGAATAGTTTTAATTTTTTGCTCTATCCAAACAGTATTTGTTAAAGTTGAGCTACCATAGATGAATTTTAAGACAACTGAATATGTTGCCAAAATTATAAAAGGTAATTGATAACTGTGTGTTTTAACATATTGTGAGAACATATTAAAACATTCACAAATTCATGAAGAATTTGAAAGAGATAAGAGATAAAACTTGGATCTCTGAGTTGAAAACTAGTTGTAAGCATATGATCCTCTGTCTCTTAAGAATCCTCTTGGTTTGTGCTATCACACATATGATATGAAAACAGAGATTACAGGACAAAAAAAATTAAAAAATTAAAAAGAAAAGAAAACCACTTATAATATCAGAAAAAGATTATTTCTTTCCAGATGCCTGGAAGCTATGGTTTACTTTGTTGTGATCTAATATTATGACCAAAGGTCTTCATCTTGTGCAGTAACTTGACCTACAAGAAATGGACAGTCTCTAGCATGGCCAATACAGATTGCTGCTGTGGATAAATCAGAGTAGTTTTCAGGGAAGCTGAATGACAATGTTTATAACATTTGGCCATTTGTAATTTATGGTTTGCAGCTAAACATTCACTTAAGGATGGGCCACGATGACAGAGTCAAATTAAAAGTCAACCAAGCAAACAGAGCTGATTAAATCTACTTTAATGTATTGTGGCTTAAAATTGCTGTGGTGTGCAACATAATTACCTTTAAGCTTCAAGGTCTTTGTGATACAGTTTAGAACACAAGTGTCAACAGTTTTTAGTGATGAAAAAATTAAAAATAAATATAGAATCCATGTGTTTTATGAACATTTATATATTGTAATATAAATATTGTTAAAATATGTAATCAATCGTCAAAACTTATAGGAATTGGTAAGTATGACAGTCTCTTCATTCTGATAATTCATACCTGTGAACAGACTCATATGGAGTTTTTTCATACCAAGCAATTCTATATAAGAAACTATCTTTTTTTAGTATTTTGTGACAGAAATAGAATGTTAGGGAATTTTTTTTTAAGATGGAAATTTATTTCCCACCGTTTTCAAGACTAAGATCAACATATAAGCATCTGATGAGGGCTTTCTTAATATGTCCACCCATAGTAGGAGACAGAAAAGCCCGAACTCACAACGCCTTTTCATAGTGACATTAACCCATTTGGGGGTAGATAAGCTAGATTTGTTAATGCCTTATGTTAAAAACTTCAGTCTCCAGCTTGCTTCTTGACAAAATTCTTGAGTCAACTTAAAACTTAATAAACAGGTCTATATTGGTTCATACCTACAGATGTTTCCATGGTAATTCAGTACTGCTTTGGAACCTGAAGTTGAGCTTTTGCAGACTAGTTTTATGTCAACTTGACACAAGTTAGTCATTTGGGAAGTAAGAACCTCACTTAAGAAGATGCCCTCACCAGATTAGCCTGCAGGCAAACACATGAAGTGTTTTCTTGATTGATGACTGAAGTGTGATAACCCAGCTCATTGTAGGTAGTGCTACTATGAGCTATTTATTGGTACAGGTTGTTATAAGAAAACAGGCTGAGCAAGTCATGAATCAGCAATGCTCCATGGCCTCTGTATCAGTTGCTGCCTCAAGTTCCCTGTCTTAATTTTGCTCTGACTTCTCTGGGAAATGTACTTACAGGCTGTAGAGTGAAATAAGTTTTTTTGTCAAGGTGCTTTTTGTCATGTTTTATCATAGGAACAGAGTCTTTGGCTAACACAGAGCCAAACAATATGGCAGGAACATGAGCCAGAGTATGTTACTCAATCATCGCTGCTGGAAAGCAAAGAGAAAGAACAAGGATAAGCCACTGTCCCACTGTTCCACTGTCTCAACCAAGGATCATGGCTTTCTTCAATGACCTAGCTTTCTTCCACTCTTAAGGTTTCTACCACTTCTTAAAATACTACAGGCTGGGCAAAGCTGGAGAATACACAGGCCTTTAGGAAACATTTGAGTTACAATTTTTTGCAAATTATATGACACATGTAAAGAGCTTAGGCTAACTGAGGAATTGTCATATCATTGAGTGTGTGCTCTAGAAAGGACCATGTGTCTTCAGTGCCTTGTGTCTTCCATTTTGCAGCTTCAAGATAAGCAGTTAGGCATTGCTGCACATGTTAATCATGCTACATGAGACAAAGCCACTTGATTATGTTCTGCAAACTTTAAAATCAGGAGCCAAACTATTTTTCTTTCTGTCTTTAAGTTGATTCTCACAAGAGTGGATCTTTCAAAGTCAAAATACTTTTCCAAATGTCTCAGCTCTCCACAACAATCACATTGGGTATTACATTTCCAATAATTTTTAAATGATATATCATTAGCTTGTTAAGAATGTAAAATTATTTTTACATATCCAATATCCCTACCTAGACTCATCCCATAACTTACACTGACCTTCTTACCTACTCATCTTTGATGTGTGTGTGTGTGCGTGTGTGTATGTGTGTGTGTGTGTGTGTGTGTGTGTATATGTGTGTGTGTGTAATATTTGTTACACATTAAATCCAGTTTATATCATCTAACTATTTGGGAAAGGAATCTGCTCTGGAGTATGGTCAATCACTCAAGGTTCAATCAAAAAGGAATATTGTCTCCCAAATAGGATTTCATTGACCCCTTTGTAAAAGTTAGCCATGATGTGAATATTATTCATATTTGGTAGCACTGTTGGGAGTGATGGAAACTTTTCCAGATAGCAAATAATTGAAAGTATGCCCTTATGTGCTATGTCCTGTTCTAAGGAATTCTCATTATTGTTCTCTACTACTGAATGACTACAATGTTAGTTGTTCTTCTAAGCCATGTTCCTGCAGGTATGATGCTCTGAATGACTTCAGGCCCTTAGCAAGTGAACAAACACTTCAGAAAATTCTCAAAAACTGGGACCTAAAGTAATCTTTTCTGTTTCAAAGTATCCTATTAAATATTTTGTCACAGCAACAGAAAATAGCTAGCATGTCATTTAAGCATATCTATTTACACACAGTTTCCAAAGATTGTCCCATTCTGATATACTAGAACTTGAGGATATCAACATATGATTTGTCTCTTGCAATATATTTGCTTACACTGTGAACCCCAATGTTTTGTTATTTACTGGAAAAAAAGACTGTTTCCAGTTGTGGTGTGGTGCAGCCATTTAATCCAAGAACTTTCTGTTTATTGTAAACAGAATTAAATAGTCAACCATAGGTCATGATTACAAGGTAGAACAAGCAAGCAGTTGATAGAGAGCAAGAAAGCATAAGACAAAACAAAACAAAACAAAAAAAAAACAGAGAGTAAGAGGAAGTCAGAAAAACTGATAGATAAACAGGAAGTAGATGGGAGGGTTATTCAGTATGAAGAGTTTTTGAGATTACATGGAAAATCAGAGATGCCTTTTGGGATACTAGCTGTGGAGGAAGGTCAGCTGGCTGCTTTCTCTACGTCTCTAAACTAACAGGCTTTCACCCAGCAACTGGCTCTCAAGTCTTCACTGGTAAAATCGAATTATTAAAAGTTTGTTAACAACAACATTTGGTTGTTTCTTGTTACAATGCACAGCATAACCACACTAACAGAAATCATGCTTGCTGTGAACAAACTGAAAACACATCAGATTTGGTAACTCACCAGCTCCTCAATAAGAGGGATAAGAATGGGAAATGCCATAATATAAGGTGCTAAGACCTTGTGTAGTACTATTTAAAATGTTTGAAAATAGAAGCAGAAAATGAAAGGATAAATGATTTTAAAGAAATTGGCTCAATACCGATTATGATTATTGTCATTTTGGAATTTCATTTTTTTCCTTAATAGTCATAGGGGCTGTCTGTACACTCTAAAAAAAGCTATAAGATACAGTAAAATGAAAAATAAGAAAAATAGACTGATAAAATACATGCCTTAGAATGATGTATGAATTAAAATAAGAGACATATTCAGACATAGAGTAATTTAGACAGGAAACTACCAGACCACTGCATGATGAAACTGAAGAGGGGAAACCCAAGGTACTTAGAAAGCCAACCTTAGTTTATTTAGTTACTATATAAGACCTACTGGCAGATGATATGCATCAGTACGGTTATAAAGAAGTTAGATGGAAACCTATACACATAATAGATTTGAGGAGATTTGAGGAAGAAATTGTTTCGTCTGGTATACATTCTGTATTGTGAAGCAGAAGTTAAATTCATGGGCAGCTCAGAACATAATCATGCCCCCCAAGACTGGAAAGTTTTGGGAGCAACAATACTGAAAACTGGTACTCAATAACAGTGGCAAGCATGGTGGCCAAAGAAAGCTAGTGCCATAGAACAACAGCAGAAGTCTAGTGGTATTAATATTTTGTAGGATCAGTTGCTAGGTGAAGGTCAACATGCTGTATTATCAAGCCAAGCTGATATGATAATCATACCTTGGTGCTATGTCATGTAGCAGCTTTCAATGCTTGGGACAAGGATGAATAATCAGGAAAGAAGTATGAGTCATTTAGTAAAATTATACAAGCCCCCCAGCAAAAAAAAAAAAAAAAAAGGCTTCAGTAGTTTTTTGCTTTATTTTGTTTTGTTTTTAACAATATTATCAGATTCAGAAGTCAGAAAAATACTAATCAAATCTTTGACTTTTGAAAATGCTAACTCAGAATGCAAAATGGTGATTAGACTTTAAAGGAAAGATCAGAACCAATATTTTAATAGATTTGAAATGCTGCTTATATTGTATCTCACATTTATGATGCTACTCAGATAAGAGAAGTAAGACAAAAATGTGGAATGTGTTAATTACAGTAAGCAAGGTCATTTGAAGAGGGATTGTAGGCAAGGAGTCCTAGAAACAGTGATTTTTAGAGAGAATACAAAAAGATGGCTCCAGGCTTCTAGAGTATGCAGAAGGTGTGGCAAAGGCCAACACTGAACTAATGAATGCAGATCAACAAGGGACAGGAAGGGTAACCTTTTGCCATTGGGAAATGCCCTAAAGGACCTCCAACAGACCAATATATCAAATTTAATTCAATTGTTCTCTGTCAGCATCAGAAAACTCATCCACAAAGCAATTAAAAGATTTAATGCCTGTTGTTAAAAACATTGCTCTGTGTGTAACTGACGACAGAAAATCTTCAGTAGATAAAACAAAAAATTAAGGAGAGACCAGAAAACAAGTATTTGGCAAACTACTATATATAATCATAAACCAAAGCTAAAAGTACAAATAAATAGCATTGAAACTGGAGATTTAGTTGACACAGAAGCGAGGTAACAATAATTTCACCCAAATCTTAGCATTCATATTGGCCTCCTCAGGACATAAATATTCAGCTTTTGGGGACTGAAACTTTATTGCAAGTAAAACAAAATGTAAGATGGGTCCAGTTTATAGGTACAGAAGGACAAATTGAAAAATTAAAGCCATATGTCTCTAATATAGCCATGAGTTTACGAGGACATGATTTGTTGTAGCAATGGAAGACACAAATGACATTACTTCGTTCTCAGAAACAAACCATAAAATAAAGAATGCTTCTAAGAAAATTATTAAAAGGTATTATTAAGAACAGTCACAGCCTGTATGGTTATCCATAGCAGGATATGACAGATGTTGGTCTTTCAAAGGTACCAACCACCCTACAATTAAAATGGTTAACTGACAAACCTTTGTGGGAAGAACAATGGAGACATTACAGAAGAATTACAGAAAAAACAGCTGGTACAGAAACAGTTAATGCTCAATACATTGAAGAATCCACGGGCCCATGGAATTCCTCTGTGTTTGTTATAAAAAAAGAAATTAGGAAAATGGAGGATGTTAACAGATTTAAGTGCCTTAAACAAAATCATTCAGCCAATGAGCTCTTCATAGCCTGGAATCCCATTGTCTTCTTTGTTACCTAAGTCATGGCCTATAATAATAATTGATAGTAATTGATTTAAAAGAATGCCTTTCCACATATCTTTGCATGAACGTGATAAGGGAAGATTTGCTTTCTCAGTAATTACTTACAATAATAGTTGTCCAAAAAAGAGGTATTATTGGAAACTCTTATCACAAGCAATGTTAAACAGTCCTACCTCATGCCAATATTTGTACAATAGCCATCGGAAATAATTCATAAACAGTTTCCTCAATGTAAAATTTACCATTATATGGATGCTCTCTTACTGAATGATTCAGCGGCAGATACCATTGGAAAAATATTTGATGAAGTAAAAAGTAAAAAGTAAATTGCCTTGCTGGGGATTAGAAATTGCTCCAAAAAATACAAAGAAGAATTTCTGTTAATTAACTAGGATATAAGGTAAATCTACTGAAAATTCAACCACAAAGAATACAAATCAGGAACAATCAATTCCAAATTCCTAATAATTTTCAAAAATTGCTGGGAGATATTAACTGGCTACAGTTTACATGGGATTAACTACTCAAGAGCTAAGTAATTTATTTCAAAACTTACAAGGTGATGAAGATTTAAATAGTCCAAGAAAAGTATCAGCTGAGGCTGAGAGAGAATTGTCTCTGATGGGGAAGAAATTACAGGATGCACATGTGGATCATTTGAATTCAAAGCTGAATTTGATTTGGGTTATTTTTGCCTTCTAATCATTCTCACACAGGAATTCTTATGCAGAGAGAAGATAATATCTTAGAATGGATAATTTTAGCCCAAAATAGAGTAAAAAACTTAAGACTTATTTAGAAAAAGTTGTTGAATTGATTTGGAAAGGAAAAATGAAACTTAGTCAATTAGCAGGAATAGATCCAGAAGAAATTTTGGTACATTTCACTAATACTGAAATTGTCTCATTATTTTACTAATGCTGAAATTGCCTCATTATGGGCAGAAATGAACATTGGCAAAGATCTTGCAGTAATTTTTTTGGAGAGATTAACAACAAATATTCCAGTTAATAAAAAGAACTAATTGGATTTCCCCTTATTTTTGTCATTGTTGCTGTTGTTGTTTATTTATTTATTAAAGTATTTTACAGATTTACATTCCAAAGTTGTCCCCCTTACCCCTTCCCAGTCCCTGCTCCCCAAGTTCTTTACCTCATCCACCCTGCCCGATTCTAAGAGGGTGCTCCCCAACCCACCACCCCTACCTCACCCTCACCAGCATCCTTCTTCCCTTACACATCAAGTTTCCACAGGATTAAGCTCTTCCTCTCCCACTGAGGGCATACAAGGCAGTATTTTACACTCGTGCCCAGGGCCAGGAACCAATCCTTAAGTCATTGGCTTAGCCTCTGCGAGCTCTGAGGGGTCCACATTAGTTGATATTGTTGTTCTTCCTTGAGGTTTGTCTCAGTCTGTTGCTGGTAGAGCCTCTCACAGGACAGCCATGCCAGGCTACTGTCTGCATGAACAAAGTGGTCTTGGTAATAGTGTCAGGATCTGGTGTGTGTACATGGGATGGATCCCAAGTTGGGCCAGTCACTGGGTAGCCCTTCTTTCAGTCTTTGCTCCATTTTTGTCCCTGCATTTCCTTTAGACAGGAACAATACTGGGTTAAATTTTTTCAAAATGTGTGGGTGGCCTATTAACTCTACTGGGGGCCATGTCTATCTACTGGCGGTAGTCTCTTCTGTTTCCATGTCCCTACTGTTGGCCATTTTGGCTAATATCATCTGAATTGTGTCTTGGTAGCCTCTTAAATCCCAGGTCTCTGGGACTTTCTAGAGGTTCCCCCTGCCTCCAACCCCCCACTATTGCATATTTCCATTCATTCCCTTGGCCTTCTGGGTGTTTCTCCTGACTCTCCACATATTTAATCCTGCCCCTTCTTTTCCCACTCTCACCTCTCCTCTCCCACCCAGTTTCCTCCCTCTCTCTGTCTCCCACAATTATTTTGTTCCCCTTCTAAGTGAGTTTCAGGTATCCACACTTGGGCCTTCCTTCTTGTTAAGATTCCTACGGTCTGTGAGTTGTATCATGGGTATTCTGAACTTTTTGGCTAACATCCACTTATCAGTGAATACATATTATACGTGTCCTTTTGGGTCTGGGTTACCTCACTCAGGATGATAATTTCTAGTTCTATTCATTTGCCTGCAAATTTCATGATGACCTCATTTTATTGTTTTTGTTTGTATTTTTTTTAAATTTGTAATCATATTTACATACAGAAAATTTAGGAGTATTCATTTAACCCAGTTTAGTGGCGAGTTCTTTAGCCTTTGCCTTTTCCAGTTAGGCAATGCGAGCCCCAGACTCAGGATCCAGGATATTGTCTCCCCAGTGGCAGCGGATCTCATCATATCCGTCATAATAATTGGTCCTAATAGCTTCCACCAACTTAGCCAAAGCACTCATGCCTTCCATGTTAACCTGTGTGAAGGCAATAGTCTTCCTGTGGAACAGGCGCCTGTGTGGAACAGTCCCGTCTGTGGAAAGTCAGAGGGGACTTTCCCTTGATGCAGTAGGGCACCATTTTTCAACACAGGGCAGGCAAGAAAACTACCAGCACAATGGGGTCTACATCATGGGCAATCACCACCAGCTGAGCCTTCTTGTTGATAATGACTGTATTGACTCCTGCTCCAAGGACAAGTGGTCTCTTAGTTGAGATGTCCCCTTCGCCAGCAGCTTTCCTGTTAGCATGGGCCAGGAGCCTTTCCTTTTTCTCTTGCTTTGTCACTGACCTGTAACTTGTAGGCAAGATTAAACACCTGAGTAGCTCTTTACTTGCCCAGGGCCTGGGTGAACTGGTTAATGGCAAGAGGTATTCTGAGCTACTTCTAGAGGATGGCCCTTTGCCGTTGCAGTCTGATGTAGAGGAACCATTTGAAGAAGCATGTGAGATCTCATCTGGGTTGGATGCCCAAAGGAAAGAAGACCAAGGGGAAGGTGGTCTCAACCCTTCCAGTCATGAAGAAACAGGAAGCCAAAAGGTTTTATTTGAGAATAAGCCTTTCAGTCTTTGCTCAGCAAAGGCTAGGACATCTGGTAAATTGGCAACTGAGGATTCTTCATAATGCAAAAATGAGTCCACCAATATTGACCTGTTGTCTTCTATCGCAAATGCTTTCCATATATAGATAATAAATGTTCTTTCTTTGAGAAACAAATCTAGACATTTTGCTAGGCATGGAAAACTTTATACTCAGTCTGGTGTGATCTACATGGTCAAGATTGCCACTAAGCTTACAAGCACCACTCAAAGATCAGCTAGGGACTACAAACTGCTCACAACATTCAAATTGCTGAATTCATATGAGACTGATGGGAATATTTTACACTATTTTGAACTAAACAAGTATTGAATCCTAAATTTCCAAAATACAATAAGCTGGACTTTATGGAAAGCTTGACAAAGATAACAACATTATTTTAAGTAGTTTCACTGTGTTAGAGATAACATGCTCTCGTTTTATTTAAACAAAAGGGAAAATGACTCAGGGGATTTGATCACACTGTGAACCCTGAGATTCTGTTATTTACTAGAAAAACCTGTTTCCACTTAAGGTGTGGCTGAGCCCTAGAACATATTTTTAACCCAAGAGTTTTCTGTTTATTGTAAATATGATTAAATAAAGTTAACCACTGGGAATGAACATAGGAACAAATGACGAATAAGGAGAAAGCAAGAGGAAAAATAGAGATACTCACAGGAGGTAGAATGGAGGGATATTCAGTTGGAATGGTTTTGAAGCAAGCTTGGAAAAGGAGAATTGTGTTTTGTGATGTTCACTATGAAAGAAGGTGAGGTGGGTGCTTTCTCTGCTCTCAGAGTTAGCATCTGTCTCCTGAATATTAACTGGTAAAATCCAATGATTAATATTTTGTTAGAAACAACACCTGTCTGGAGCAAAAGAATGAATATTCATATTTCTACTAAATATACTGATGTTCTATAATAGATTTTTGTGTGCTTGTGTGTGTGTGTGTGTGTTTGTGTGTGTGTGCGCGCGCGCGTGCGCAAATGTTCATGCATGTGGAAGCCATGGAAGCCAGAAGTCAACTAGTGATGTTATTTCTCAAGATCAGTGTATTTTAATTTCTTTTCTTCGAAAAAAACCTCTTGTCAGCCTGAGTCTCACCAAGAGAGTTAGGCTGGCAGGCCAGAGAGACACAGAAATCCACCTTTTTCTGCTTTGTCAGAAATGGGGTTATCATGCATGGGTGGTTCACAAATGTTCTAAGTCTTTGAGCTAAGATCATATATACTTTGTGAACTCTTCTATACCTCCAGCCTATATCTAACACTTTTAATCTCCCACATACACACTCAAACACACAATCTCACATATGTATTTCTTTCAAAAGACGTAGATGATGATTCTATGACATAGTTTCATCTGTTTTATACATTTCAGATACTGACAATATATGGTATTTAAGAAAAACATCTAAGGTTATTGTTAATAGTTTTAATCAAGAAACTAATATTCATGTAGGAATAATGCTTTAATCAAATAATCGAAAAAGTATTAATAATTACATATCTCAGGTGATTCTTTTTAAATCAACAAATATATTCATTGTTAGACAATACAAATAATTAGGAAAATTTTAAAAATTCTTTTATTTTTTAATGAAACAGTATGTAATGAATAGGCATATGTAATCATGAATATATGGTTACCTTTTCTGCACACAGAATGAATAATTTCTCATTTTATTTTGGTTTAATTTTAAAATACAGTATAAGCTTTGAATATTTCTTCCCCTTATATTGTTATTTTTATGCCCTTTTATTTATAATGTTCAAACACACTATCATCAAATTAGTTATCAATCTCTTACTTAGATTTTGTATATTTGTGAGCATATATAAATATATTAATTTATAAAAGTACTCTCTTTCTTCTTGTAAATATAGCTATTAATTTAGAAATTTCTATTAATATTTATCTTAATAATAGTATTTTCAGCACTAAAACAATTATATTAATATATAGGCAGTTGTAAAAATATCAGGTAAGGATTAGTTATATGTATATTTCATAAAAATTTGAGTTTGAAATTACCCTAATATCTCTTTATTTCTCTTTTGAATGAATAAAGTTTACCTTTTGAAAGCGGTAATATAAATTTATTTTTTCATTCTAGGTTCATTGTAGCACAAATTCTTGTGTAATATTCATGTTCAACAGCAAATTATGTCAATAGCAAAGTAATTCCATCAAGATGGAAAATATATAAATCAAGATAAATTTTTGAGATAGTATGTATACTGCATCTTCATGAGTTAAGTCTTTCTAAATATTCTGTTGCAGTTTTATATTCAAGAGACTGATTCCCTACATGAATGGATAATGTTCAATCCAAACAACAGTTCCTTTTCCATAGCAGGCATTTTTAATTTCCATGAATTGAAGCATCCTTTATTCAGAGCACTGAAACCAGTTTTGATTACTCTGATTGTAGACTGGTGATATCTCAGCACAGATGTTTCCATTCATTTTCTTTAAATGATTTATCTTTATGAACTTCTAAATCAAAAATATTTACTTTTTAAAAAGAGTTATGCAAATTGTCTGTATAGTAATTTCATCAAATATGCTATAGCTATGACATATGTAAATATCATTCTTTTACTAGCCATAATTGCAATTAATTCTTAAAGTTAAATTTTATGTATATTAATTGTGATAATTTACAAATTAATAACTTCCATTTCTAATATACAATCAAAACACACACACCTCTTATCTGCTATATTAGTTTATTTCAGACATTAGTAACTAAAGATCCACTGTGCATATCTTTAGCACAGGTCTGGAAGATAAAGTTTGAGATTTAGATTATGGGAGTGTTATATCACACAATGATCATCTTTGACTAGTAAAACATATCACATGAGAAACCCAGCTTGAGATCTCATTTAATCATATATATCTACTGAACATACAATTTTCAAGTGTAGTTACATACAAAATATGAATCATGATGTGACAATTCAGCCCATACATAACACATAACATTTGACCTTGTATGAGTAAACTATTGATGCCATTGAGTGAAATGATCATATTTATCTTTCCAGTGACCTAGAATACAGAAATGTGCCTAACAACATGACAAATATCTTGTATTCATCAGTACCAGGGAGTTTTTCCTAATTTCATAAGGCCAGTCGTTTAAATTGCAAAGGAGTTTACTACTGAGGACAGGAAGATTTGACACTTAGCTATTTAAACCTGTCATTATTCTTTCTAAACAAATGGGGAATACAGCCTCTTTATCAGGATGCAGTTATGTTAGTAAGGTTTGTGGGATCCTGGGAGATAAGCATTTCTCAGGTACGGGCTAACAGTTGGATCTTCAGCTCATTAAGGGTGCTATCCAAAGAGATTAGAGGGCATACCTCTTCCCCATTCTCTCCTTATTATGAGATTTACTCAAAACCAAAGTATCTAATTGATCATGAAGCAAAATTTCTGAAACTATGAACCAAAATAAATCTTTTCTTTTCATTATTTGATCATCCTAGGTTCTTGTTTGATTGTTTGGTTGATCAGTTTGGTTTGATTTGTTTTATTTTCTGGTAAATATGCTATTTAAGACCAAAACTATATTAGTTATAAGTTGGGAGCATTAGTTACTAATTCTATTAACATTGAAGGCTTAGACTCTGCCTAATAGAAACTGAACATCTTCACGGAAACAAAATGTATTTATACCACTCCTTGCGATGTGCAAAGAAAATTTTATCTCTATAACAGCATATACTAAAAGAATGTTGCTTTGGGAAAAAAGGAACTTCAGTTATAGCTACTGAACAAGCAATAGCACAACTAGGAAATTACAATTTGAAAGGTCCTTGGTCAAATGCCTCCTTGGGAGAACACACTGTCTATCATGTAAGTATTTGAAATGTATGAGAATGGTATGGCCCTAGATAATTTTTTTGCCACAATCATTGATACGGCAAATGAGATTAAAATGTAAGTTGCTTCATTGTTGCCAAGAAAGTTTTCATTGTCTGTAACTGGCACATAATGGGTCAATGAAGGGAGATAGATCATCTCTGTCAGTTTATCTTATGTTCTTGAACCATGATAAATTGATAAACTTGAATGTTTCCTGTGTCTCATATTTCTGAGATCAGTGTTGCTTAAGAAATATAGACACAATTTTGTTGCTGTTGCTTTAAGAGAAATAAGCCTTTATTTCCATTTTTCTCAGATTAAGCTGGCTGAGCTGGTTTCCTTGAAAGGCTTGTTAAAGAAAGGAAATCTGTTGTCCTCATTTGACTCCTCCAACACTTCCTTGGCTTCATCCTCGGCTTGGGGCTGCAGTAGCAGTAGGAACACATACTCAAATTCAGATGAATCAGCCAAGAAGGCCCTGAGCCTTCCAGCAAGAGGGGAATATTCTCAGTCTCGACAGACAAAGCCTGGCCCCATTTATAGAAACTGATGTGGAGCTGAGGCAATGGTCAGGTAACCGATCTCTCAAACCTCATCATAAATACTTCTTAAGTAGTTGACAGTGAACAGAGACACTTTCATTAAGATGTGAGAATAACAGCCTGCTCAGCCCTAAGTGGAATATCTATATCAGATACCCTCAAAAATTTCAGTGAGCTATTGTGAAACTGGGAGGGAATGATTCTAAGAACCAATGTCAGTAAACCACTCTAAAGAAACAGTATTTTCCAGATATAACTGTGTCCTGGATGGGTTTATGCCAAAATGCCGCAAGCTAGTTTCATTGTGGAGGAAGGAGCCTCAATTGAGAAAATGCCTCTATAAGGCTGTAAGGCATTTTCTTAATTAGTCCAGCCGGTTGTGAATAATGTCATCCCTGGGCTAGTGGTACTGGGTTCTATAAGAACGGGGCTGAGTAAGCCATGTGAAGCAAGTCAGTAAGATGTATATGTCTATGGCCCTTTATCAGCCTCTGCCTCTAGGATCCTGCCCTGTTTGAGTTCCTTAACCTGACTTCCTCCAGTGATAGACTCTGACCTGGAAGTATAAGCCAAATAAACCCTTTGCTCCCCATCTTGCTTTCTGTTCATTGATATTCCAATACAGCAATAGAACACCTAAGGTAAACAGCTTGTGCACAGGACTTGCATTTGCTCAAGTCAACCAAATTCCCACCATGGCAGGAATTCCAACCCCAAGCTGAGAAGCTATTGCTAATTGGTAACTGCTGCAAGACAGTAAGTTTTCTATAAAAATGTGACTCCTGATAAGTCAACCACTGTCCAAGGAACATCGCTAAACTGAAGAGTATTTTTATAGCACAAATTGAACTCAGAGAGCATAAAAAGAGAAAGGATAGGAAGCTGAGTGGGTAGGAAGGTAAGGATGGATCTGAAAGGCATTGAAGAAAGATATCTATATGATCAAAATATAGCTTATGAAATACTCAAAGATTTAATAAAAATGTTTTAAAAAGCATTTTATTGGTTGGATGTACTTATCTGTATCTGACTCTTTCATCTGATTGTTGGGCCTTTCAGAGGGCAGCCATGCTAGGATACTGTGTGTAAGCACAAGTCAGATGCAGATACTTATACCTCACCAGGGACCCCCGTGATTGAATTAGGGAAAAGATGGAAGAAGCTGAGAAGGAGGACAGCCTCATAGGAAGACCAGCAGTCTCAATTAACCTGTACCTCTGCGATCTCTCAGATACTGAGCCACCAACCAGGCAGCATGCACCAGCTGATATGAGGCCCCCAAAACATACACAGCAGAGGACTATCTGGTCTGGCTTCAGTGAGAGAAGATGTGTATAAACCTCAAGAGTCTTGAAGCCCCAGAGGATGGGTAGGTCTGGTGGGTTGGGGATGGGGGGAGACATCCTCTTGGAAGTGGGAGAGGAGAAATGGGTTGAAGAATAGTCTGAGTGTAGACCGAGAAAGGGATAATGACTGGACTGTAGAAAAAAGATTAATTAGTAATAATAATAATAAATCATTTTATTATCACTCCAGATTTCTTTATGGTTTGCTCAATTTCTTTAATTTGTGTTAAGTACAGTTTTTAGGACATACAAATACATTAATCAATTAAATTATACTTAACATAATTTAGCTTTTATTCTATTCTTGAACAATTTTCAACTACATACAAAAGGGGTATCTTATACATACAGTAAGTGAAATTGGGAGGGGAGCAAAGAAGGAAGGAATGAGAAAAAGAAGACAAGGATAATAAAAGAAGGAGTGAGAGATGGAAGGAAGTGAGGAGTCAGAGCAAGAAGCTTAGAAAGACATAGTTGAATTGAATAAAGACAAGTGATTTTCAAACTGCTTCAGTTATCTACAAGACTTAGAAATCAGCTGCTCTTATCACTGCTGTGGCAAAGTAGGGAAACTTTATGTAAAGAAACTCCCTAACCTAAACATAGCCTCAACTAAGCTTAGCACAGTAACTCAAGTTCTCGACAGCAGTGAGGCATTCTCTAGAATAACTTGATATTGTATAATTACTTGTCAACATCAGCAATTACAAGTGTAAAAACAATATTTAATTTTATTCCAGTATCTTAAGAATTTTGGAACATGACGTTTTAGAACTAGTTAAAATGGATAAAGACACACATTCTACATTCTACCTATATTCTTATACCTTGGAGAACTTCACTAGAATTCACAAGTCTTATAGTAAACTATAGTGATGCAAACACAAATCTCCCAGTGTTCAGAGTTTACACATCACAAATCACAATTTTTTAATCTGTATGCCTACATATTAATTTAAGTCATTAGTTCATAGTTCCTGATTAAATCATGTGAAATATAGTAGGTTCTTTTGAGAAGATCAACTTAAAGTTATAAATATTTTAAATCTCATTATTTGTTAAGTTTTGATTTTCTTTTACTTTTCGATGTTTTGGTGGATGGACTGTAGAATTTGGCTAAGTAAAATATTTTTTATATAACATTAGAAATGCCTTATCTCTATATTTTCACAAATTAGAAACACCTTATAATAAATATTAGATATAAATATTAGAGAGATAATTTATGCACTCTATTTCCATCCTCTGTAGGTAAAGAAATCAAAGAAAAATGAAACAGCATCTTCTCTAAATAAATGCAAGGAGGTAATAGTTGCAACTGTGAGACTGGAGTCCACAGACTAATTCTGCTTCAAGATGAACACATAGACTAGATCTCAGATCCTCAGTCTGAACCAGTCAGTCAGGGATTCATATGGAATTCAGTCTTAGGTAGCAAAATACATGACATTCTATCATTTAATTTCATAGGAAATTAGTTCTTTCCAACACTTAAAATAGAAGAACTATTTTAAAAACTGTATTGGTTCTTGTTCATTCAGAATAAAAATGATTAAATTATCTCACACAGAACAAAATGGTCATTTTGTCTTTCAATTACTTATAGTGATTAAAATGGAACATCCAATAGGAAAGGCTGCCAGTTGCTTACCATGAGTTACCTATCATCATATATCTAATAAACACTGAACACATTTTTTAAGAATATAGAATTTAATTTATTTAGAGCATGGGGAGGGGAGTTGAGTGGATAGTAGATACAGAGAAAGGCAGAGCAAAGGGGATGGAAGGAGAGAGAGAGAGAGAGAGAGAGAGAGAGAGAGAGAGAGAGAGAGAAGAATAGAAGCTGACAATCATCAGACAGGCAGGAGGAGAAAGGAGACAGAAGGGACAAAAGGGACAGAAAGAGAACAGAGCAAGAGGAGAGGAGAAGAGAGATAACACTGAACACATTTTAATATTAAGAGGTTTGAATAGGGTTATTTGGTTCTCTGGAGTCTAACTTCTTGAGTTCCTTTTAAATATTGGATATTAGCCCTCTATCGGACATAGGATTGGTAAAGATCTTTTCCCAATCTGTACGGTGCTGTTTTGTCATATTTACAGTGTCCTTTGCCTTACAGAGCTTTGTAATTTCATGAGGTCCCATTTGTCGATTCTTGATCTGAGAGCATAAGCCACTAATGTTCTATTCAGGAACTTTTCCCCTGTGTCCATGTGTTCAAGACTTTTTCCCACTTTCTCTTCTGTTAGATTCAGTGTATCTGGTTTTATGTGGAGGTCCTTGATCCAGTTGGAATTGAGCTTTGTACAGGAAGATAGGAATGGATCAATTTTCAATCTTCTAGCTAAACAGAGAATTCTCAACTGAGGAAACTCAAAAAGCTGAGAAGCACCTAAGGAAATGTTCAACATCCTTAGTTATCAGAAAATTGCAAATCAAAACAACCCTGAGATTCCACTTCACACCAGTCAGAATGACTAAGATCAAAAAACTCAGGTGACAGCAGATGTTGGCAAAGATGTGGAGAAAGAGGAACACTCCTCCATTGCTGGCGGGAATGCAAGCGGAAACAACCTCTCTGGAAATCTGTTTGATTGTCCCTTAGAAAAATGAACATAATACTACCTGAGAACCCAGCTATTCCACTCCTGGGCATATACCCAGAAGATGCTCCAACATGTAATAAAGACATATGCTCCACTATGTTCATAGCAGCCATATTTATAATAGCCAGAAACTGGAAACAACCCTGATATCCCTCAACAGAGGAATGGATACAAAAAATGTGGTACATTTACACAAAGGGATACTACTCAGCTATTAAAAACAATGACTTCATGAAATTCGCAGGCAAATGGATGGAACTTGAAAATATCCTGAGCGATGTAACGCAGTCACAAAAGAATGGACACGGTATGTATTCACTGATAAGTGGTTATTAGCCCAAAAGTTCGAATACCCAAGAGTCACTTCACAGTCACTGTAGGGCTGAGTGTAAGGTCCCAAATGGAGGAGTTGGAGAAGGGACTGAAGGAACTGAGGGAGTTTGCAGCCCCATGGAGGGAGCAACAGTGTCAACTGGCCTGACCCCTCTGATGCTCCCGGAGACTGGATCACCAACTAAAGAATACACATGGAGGGACCCGTGGTGCTGACCACATACTCAGCAGAGGAAGGTCTTGTTAGCCATCAAGGGAAGGAGAGGCCCTTGGGCTGGAGAGTGTTAGATGCCACAATATAGAAGAATGCCAAGGAGGGAAGAGGAGAGTGGATGGGTGGGTGGGTGGGTGGTGGAATACCCCCATAGAGGCAGGGGGTAGGGGGAGAGAATAGGAAGGTTCCAAAGGGGAGATCTGGAAAGGGGAAAACATTTGAAATGTAAATAAAGTATCAAAAAACAAAAAGAGGCTTTGAAGTTTGTCAGTCATTAAATCTGCTCTAAGGTTAACCATAGTTAACTTAAATGCTACTACTGTTTATACTGTAGTTAACACAGGATCGTAGATATTCATGTGACCAAATATTTAGCAATCTAATGACATTTTGTTGCTGATATTTTGCTAGCAAAAATATTAACATCTTAATATTTCCTATGTCAAATAATTTATGTTGCTTGATTTCTAAAAATAACACTTTTAAAATAAGTAAACCTGGCAAGAAGAAACCAATGGACCTAGAAATGCTTAAGTGGGGTAAACAAGGCTCAGAAAGACAAATATAAATGTTCTCACTCTCATGTTGATTCTAGTTTCTAACTTTTATAAATAAGTATTTACGTGAGAATGAGTATGGGCATAGGCTAGAAACTCAGAGAGGGACTCTTGATAATGGAAATGTGACTGCTAGGATAGGCTTGGGAAGGATTGCAGGAAGCCCATAACATGAGAGTAGACAGGGGAAGACAGAGGCAGACAGAGCAAGCTGTGAGGAAGGGGGAGAAGTTGGGAAGGAGGCGCGAGTGGAAGATAGCGACAATCAAACATACTGCACACAAAGCCCACTCCAAAACATGGATGCTTCTTTTTAATTTTTAAATTAAGATAAATAAAATGTAAATAAAAATGAATATGTACATTGTAAACTTTAAGAAAAAATTACATTTTTTTATTTTCAAAATGTTTCTTTAAGGCAATGAGACAAAAAAATCAAGTAAAGCAGCATCTTAAAAGGAAATTAGAAAAAGAAACTATTTGTAAAGGAACATAGAAAATATGTAGCTCAAATACATGATCAAAAAGATATCAAATCAATTATCAAAGCCATGGTTTAATACAGGATGTATCTAAGCTGAATAATCCATCCTAAATCAACCACAATGTGGAAAGATATTCATATTCTAAATGAACAAAACATTCATCACAAATATTCAACCACATAGGAATATGTAAAACAAAATGTGTGATCAGCTTTACCAAAAAAATCAGTAAGTTAAAATAGACCTTTTTCTGGCAGAGACTTTTGCCTACTAATTATTAATCAAAATTATTTCAATTTTTATGTATTTTAATGTAATTTTGAAATCACAAGATATGATTTGATCTCAAAAATATTGCATGTAAAAATCTGCATTATTTTTTTAATTTTACATCTGCACAAAATTGGTAGTCACCCTAATGATAAATTCTAATTTTAAAATATCATCAAACCATATCTGAATAGCAAATGGAAAATGCAAGTACGTATCCTGAAGAACTGAAGTGCCAGTCAGTGGTGGCTCATGCCTATAATCCCAGCACTTGGTATGCAGAAGCAGGCCGATTTCTGAGTTCGGGGCCAGCCTTGTCTACAGAGTGAGTTCCAGGACAGCCAGGGCTACAGAGAAACCCTGTCTCGGAAAAACCAAAAATAAAAAATAAAAACTGAAGTAAAATAATAATCTAGTAACTTTCTCCTGAAGTTCACTGATAAGCAACATAAATCACAGTACATTAGCTGTGTGATCTCATACAGGTAGTATAGAGAATGTCTTACCATTTCAACAGTGTGGAATAGTCATCCCTTAAGTTTCTATTGCTGTGATGCATGTATGAACTTATTCCTAGATTCTTGAATTTTACAGTATAATCTCGCTTATCCTGTGTGTTTAGCAAACAAAGCAGTATTTGTTGCTTTGTAGTAAATTTTGAGATTGGATATTGCTCCTATTTTTTTCAAGATTATCCTTGATATTATGAATTACTACTTGCAGTTTTTTGAAATTATTTCCAGAATTTTTGAAGCAATTGGTAGAATTTATGTATTTTTGCAAATATTAACTGATATATAGATTACATATGCTAATATGTGCTAATATATTAGCGTATGTCCATATATAGTTGAATTCTACCTTTGTGTATAAATAAATTGTTATATGCTATAATGTAAATGAATCTTCAATATATTAGTGAAGGACATAATATAAATATGAAATTTCATTGTGGGTAAACCATCATAATTACTGATTGTCACAGACCTAGAGGAAGTCTGGTAACTGCTAAAGAGTATTAAGTTAAGCTGTACTGCTGAAAATTCTCGTGTGTGTGAGTGTGCGTGTGAATGTGCGTGTGCATGTGTGTGTGTGTGTGAAGGGTATGATATCCTCATCAAGATTTATATTTTTGTGGGTAGATAATCACTTATCTATCCATATATCCATATCTACATCTATATCTGCATAGAAAATGTATATTTATGTGTGTTCTGTAATATATTAGTATATATGGATATTATATATGCAAATATAATTGCTGAGTTATATAGAAATTCTATGTTTAATCTGGAGTGTCTCAAAACTTTTTTAAATTGTCGCATAAATTTATCTTTTTTATTAATGTGAGAGTGGTTAAATTCCAAATATATTCTTCCTTTTGCATTTATATTTTCTCTAATACATCTTATGATTACAAAAAGAATACTTTTTATAATTTTGTATTGCTGGAGCTAGATCCCAGGGAATGAAATATACTAAAGCCACATTTAAGTGCTAAGTTTCAGCTTTTAAGATTTACAATTTTCATGAAATCCAATTTTATTCCATTACTCAGAAGGAACCAGAAAACTAGAAGTTATAAAGCTTTATTGTCATTTTAGGAATGTCAGATGTTAGTTCTTCTATTTCTTGTTCTGATGGACTTGAGTCGACTTTCTGAATGGCCAGATGTGTTGGTTCATATTTAAACTCTTTGAACAGACACCCAGGTATCTGTCACCACTTGTTCAAGACACACTCATTTTTTCATTGAATGGTGTGAAAATAAAATTACTTAGACATGTATGTATTTACTTCTTTAATATATTTAAATGCTTAGTGTTTCTGGCTTAAAAATTGTCATTTTGTTGCTACTATGTTGATAATATTTATTTCAGTTAAAATTCTATGCTGTTCATTGATGTTATAAAAATATAGTTGCATTTTAATTTTTTTATTTTTACATTTCTTTTCTATTTATTTATTTATTTTTAACACTCCAGATTTTATTCCTCTCCTGGTAAACCCTCTGACTGTTCCACATCCCATACCTTCTCCCTGTCCCTGTCCCCATGAGGATGTCACCACCCAACTCCCACCCCATCAGACCTCTAAACCCCCTGGGGCCTCCAGTCTCTTGAGGGTTAGTACATCTTCTCTGACTGAACTCAGACCTGGCAGTCCTCTGCTGTATATGTATTGCAGTTGGTATATTGACTCACTGACCTACAAAGGATGTTTTCTCTTATTTTGTTTGTGGATGCCTTACAACTTGTAAACTTATGAAATTTTTTCCTCTTGAAGCAGAAATCTGTCCAACCTCCAGCATTTTAAGACTTCAACTCTTAGCATTTTAGTACTAACTAATGCTTTTTCTGCAGGTATATTTTTATGGATGGTCACAACTGCCAGGCCAGTGTCCTTATCACAGCAGGAGGTAGTATTTTCTCAAATCCTTTTACACATCCAATGAGGTGATCATTTGTAGTTTGTTCTTTATTATGTTAATAAAATGGTAGATGAAAATAAGAAATTAGCTACTTTTTGTGTACTCTTGTTTTCCTTGACATTGCTCAATAGTTTATTAAAGTCTATATTCTTGTATACAACAAATATAATCTAACCTATCCATCCATCCTATCCATTACAATCCTAATCCTATCCATTACAAAATTTTTCATTACATATGTTTAGATATTTCTTTATGAACTCTTGAAAGATTTGGAGAAGAATTTCTTGTGCATTATATATATATATATATATATATATATATATATATAGAGAGAGAGAGAGAGAGAGAGAGAATAAGTACTTTATGTATACATGATTGTGAACGTGTGAAAGTCAGGAGTAGAAATGCACATGTGTATATGTGTGTGAAAGCAAGAAGAAATATTGGCTGACTTCTTTGATCACCCTCTACTTTACTTTTGGAGACAGGTCTAACAGACCCAAGCACTCATTAGTAGATTAAACTTGTTGTTCACAAAGTTCCAAAGGTTGCCTTGCCTCTGCTTCATAGTACTAAGGTGTTAGGATTGGAGATGCAGTTGATCATGCACCTATGCTTAGAACTCCATGTATGTACCGTAGGAACCATACCAGTTGATCCCTAGTCCTAAAATACTCATTATGAATACTACCAGATGCCTTCAGTAGAAGACAACTTTGTACTTGACAACTCTGTCAACTCTTGACAACTTGTACTTGACAACTCTGCCCAAGCTTTTACTTTTACTTCTTGCCTCTCAAATCTTCATCATCAGTCAGACTTTGGTCAATGTATTTTATTATCAGAAGAACCCTGTGAAACTGTAAACTTGTATATCCCTGGGAAAAGAATTTTTCAAAACTCTCATAGAAATCTTATTCCCTAAATTTGATTTCTCAAATTCTTGGTTAATTCATTGTTGATGCCAACAATTCTTTAATACCTGTGGTAAATTCTTGAAGCTCAATCTCTCTCTCTCTCTCTCATTTACATTTAAAATGTTATCTCTTTTTCCAGTCCCTCCCCGACAGCCCCTATCCCATCATCCCCCATCCTCCTGCTTCTATGAGTGTTTTCCCACACACACACACCCACACCTGCCTCACTAACTTAGCATTCCCCTACACTACACTGGGGCATCAAACCTCCACAAAACAAAGGGCCTCTCCTCCTATTGATGCCAGATAAGACCCATTCAGCTTCTTCAGGGCCTCCCTAACTCTTCCATTAGGATCCTTGTGTTCAGTCTGATGGTTGGCTTAGAGCCTCTGCATCTGTATTGGTCAGGATCTGGCAGAGCCTCTGAGGAGACAGCTGTATCAGGCTCCTATCAGCAAGCACTTCTTGGTAACCACAATAGTGTCTGGGTTTGGTGATTGCATGTGGAATTGACCCTCAGGTGGGGCAGTCTCTGGATGGCCTTTTCTTCAGTCTCTGCTTCACTCTTTCTCCCTGTATTTCCTTTAGGCAGGAGCAATTCTTGGTTAAAATTTGAAGACTGGTGGATGGTCCTATCTATCAACCAGGGGGCCATGCCTAACCTCTGGATATGGTCTCGACAGGTTCTCCCTCCCCTTTGTGGGATATTTCAGTTAATGTCATCCCCATGGTGTCCTGGAAGACTCTTGCTTTCCTGGTGTCTGGGACTTTCTGTTTGTTACCTCCAGCTCCCCCTCCCCCCATTGCTACACAACTCTGTTCAATCTCCTGACCCCTATTTTTCACCCCTGTCTCCACTCTAGTAAAAAGGGCTTCCCTGTTAGATAAATGGCAACTCAGTTCAAGTAAGGACAGATTAGGAGAGTTGTAGTGGCGAATTTTTGTGTGTTTGTGTGAAAATATCCCTTATATTCTAAGATTGAACTTTTGTTGAAACTTACAATACCCAGAGACCCCTTGAGGTCACTTGTGACAGCCTGACAGCCTGCTGTATATTCAACCAGCATATTCACCTGCCTTAAATAGAGCATTACAACAACCAATCTTACCTGAGTTGGATTTCACATTTAATCTCTTTCAGCTTTTGCAACCTAAGCTAATACATAATTTTAATCTTAAATTATGTATTATCCCATGTCCCATAGTCAAAAAGCAATGCATTTGTGTACATATGTGAATTGTCGTATTTATTTGTTGAAAACTGCTAATAGATCAAAAGTGACTTGCTACAACAAACACTTACCATAAGTTTTGGAAACAACATACAAGTATTGCTTGATAATGGTGTTTTTGTGCTAATGAGAGCATTGAGCTCATTTGAGACTAGTTGGAGTAAATAACTTAGTCTAATAACAGTGTTAAATATTTCTGTAAAGTGTCTCTCATTCCTTCTCTAGGTGATGTTTTCTATGATGTTCAATAAATACAAAGCAAAGCCATTTGTTAGAAACAGTTAGGAGATATAGGGATAGACACAGGCAATAAGGAGAGATCAAGCACACACAACAGAAAGACTACAGACAAACCAGAATCTATGAATTATGTACAAAAGGAAGAACAGAGAGAGAATCTGGAAATGAAAACATGAGCTCACTCTTGATCAAGTTAATTCAAGAGGAAGTGCTCAATGTGCTCTCCTTAAATGTGACACCAACACATTTTAGTGCCCATGAGGCTATCTTTAATCTTTTTTAAGTGCTGTAGATTTTTTTCAGGGAATCATCAGATATATGAGTTAATACTTACCTTCTAGAAATGGGAACATACTTCTTCCTTTGTGTGGCTTCTAACAGTCTTGCTTTTATCATGCAGATCATCTGTGGAGGCTACTGTAGAGCTTTAGAGAAGAAAATGACAGTAAGATAATGTGGCAAATCCCTTTGTTCATAGTAAGATTCTACCATTTTTCTGGAGTAAACACTTTCAAATTCCTTTAAGCTGTTCATTTATAACCACAGAACTGAAAAGGATTAACTGTGGTAATTTTTGTCAGTTCTTATTCTGTTACTAAAAGAACAGAGATTTCACATCTAAAATCTGTTGTACGA